>OX578145.1:79533704-80133704 GCA_951213105.1 Amaurobius ferox | reverse complement strand
AGCTAGCTTCATTCCGAACTTATAATTCGGGTACAGGTTCCTATCATCTTTCGATCAGGAGCAGAGTCGTCTGCTGCCACACACTCCACTCCCTGATGAGAAGTCCCGGTCGAATTTCGGCGAGGAGGGGGCCACCCAGGAAACCCCCGCGCGTTCCCATCCGAAACTCAGTCGAGGGGCTGAATAGCCGGGAGGCTTGTCGTACCTCAGCGTGCGGCGTCATGGTCAATCAGGAAGGGAGTGGTTGGGGCCTCTGGTTCAGCGTGGTGCTGCCATCTCGTGTTGAGATCGTTGGAGAGAGAAGATTGCGTGCTCGGATGTCCAGGGTCATCATTGTAGAGATTGATAATGCTATTCTCGAGTCTGGCCCAAACTCGGGACCCCGTGCTTACAAGACCGACATTACAAGGCTAGAGCAAAAGCTAGCTTCCCTCCGAACTTATAATTCGGGTGCAGGTTCCTAGCATCTTTCGATCGATGTCTTTGGCAGGAGCAGAGTCGTCTGCTGCCACAGACAATTGGAATACACGTTTTTAAAAGACTTGAACGTTTTGGACAGAATAGGATAAACTATAGTTTTTGTGTGGGTGATCCTTTTGTAGCGTCAGAATTTGATCGAGTTTAACTAGGGGTTAAGATATAATAAACAAACACTATCGAATGGAGCTAAATATACTAAGGGCTCAAGCCACACAATACTGTCTAATGAGGATTGCAATACTCATCATGGAGACATCTGTGCTCCTCACATTTCCAGCTACTTGTTTAAATATTTACTACAAATTTTAATTACTAAAATTAACTAACAGAAAAATAGTAAAGTAACTAACAGAAAAATAGCAAAGTAACTAACGAAAGAACAATAAAGTAACTAACAGAAAAATAGTAAAGTAGCTAACAGAAAAATAGTAAAGTAACAAACAGTAAAACAGTAAAACAGTAAAATAACTGACAGACAAATAGTAAAGTAACTAACAAAAGTAAATTAAGTAACTAAAAGGGGGTAACTCAAAAAGTGACCAACTCAGTAGCACCTAAAATGTAACAAACAAAAACAGGACAAACGTCAACTAAAGTTTCTGCATTAAAACTATCCACTAAAGTTGGGAATATCTAAATAAACGTTTCATTTTCTACTGCCTCTCCGGAACTGTTACAGTTTACGAGATACTTAATAACCATTTCTTGCAGTCGTATGCGAATTTATATTTCCCTAGAAGGGAGAAAATAAAAATTAAAAGTAAATCAGGATAAATGGAATTCGAGTTCCTTATTAAAATTCCAATCTTTTTCGCTGAATAAGCTTCGAAAAATCCTGCATATTTCTTTAACTTAGATGATAGAATAAAAATTATATTAGAAGGGGGTTTCTTCGTTTATGTAATAATAGGAATGGGGCGCATAAATTTCATTTTTTCTTTCTCGAAAATTTTGTGAAAACAAAAAATAAAGTATTGTTTTCACGAAACTTTTAGATTTCGAAATTTTGATGCCAATATATAATAGACCTCCTGAACACGTTTTAGATATTTTAAGAGTGATGTCCGTCTGTCTTATGTCTGTAGTCGATTTCTTGTATACGATAGCAACAACAGATATTAATGGAAATTCACGTAATTTCATATCCGAATTTGTTATCAAAAAATCTAGAACTGGATAGGTTTTTTTAAAATTCATTTGAAATTTTATATATTTTTAATATGACAGCTTAGGAAAAAATTTGACATAATCATGCATGAAAAGGTCCATTTAGGGTTCAACATCAAGAGACTTTATGGTTTCAATCACTGTTGGGAAAAATAGCCGCCAAACATTTTGTTTTGTTCGTGACGTCATTAGTCCCCCTTGAGAGGCAAATCGTCCTCCTCGGAGGGTACAGTATGGTATCAATCAAAATATTTTTTAAGCCCTTTAAAGTGAAGGGTAACACGCTAAAATTGCAATCATTTGGACCCACGAGACCGATATTTTAAAATTTCTCTTGTAAAATTTGAAAATAAAAAGCTACTGAGAATGGATTCTAGTTTGAGAAAGTTGAGTAGAGCTGCCACACTCCAGTAAATATTAAAAAAAGAGAAAACTCAAATTCGTCACCAATTATTAATTGAAGGGAATATTTGTAAAATATAAGATGAGTTAATGAGGGTATCTGTAAGTAAAATCTCGCTCTCAAATACTTAGTGCATGGTTACCACAGTTAGTGTATACATCCAGGGCCAATCTATATAAATAAAAATGAAAATCTGTCTGTCTGTCTGTCTGTCTGTCTGTCTGTCTGTCTGTCTGTCTGTCTGTCACACCATCACGGGAGAACGGCTGAACCGAATTTGATGAAATTTTGTGGGTAGCCCAGAAATAGCCCCACTTAAAATTATATCCGTGTTTTGAGTTTCTACGACCAGTGGTTCTCGAGATATTAGTAAAAAACGAAATTTTCGTTTGTCTCATCATCACGGAAAAACGGCTGAACCGAATTTAATGAAATTTGGTGAATAGCCTTGAAATATCCCCCCATAAATTTTGTCCAAGTTTCGAGTTTCTAAGACCTGGGGTTGTCGAGATATTAATGAAAAACGGAACTTTTTCCTAGGAGTTCTACTCCCTAACTCCGTGGTTTATCCAAACGAAAAGCTTGAAAATCTTTTGAAAGTGAATTAAAATTTAATCTCTGAGTTTGATGGGAGATTCTTTGCGTTAATTAGTCACTTTCTGAAAACATGAATTGTTTGAAACATGATTTAAAGGGGAAATCTATCTCCATGGTTCATGGTTTATTTAAAACACGCTTTTACGGAACAATGAGAAGTATAGAGAAATCAAAATCGTTATTTAATTTCGCAGTTTATGTTATAAGACATGACATATTTAACATGTTATAAGATTCTATCTTATATCATGTTACTCAGAAACGCAATTAAATTAAATCTGTCTGTTAATTTTAATAATTTTTTTTTCGATTTGAATAATAAATAAATGGATATAAAAATATATTTTAGAAAATAACGATTTGATTTTTCTTATAGCATTTTTGACTGGATAATATCAATTACGGGCTTCAGGTTTAAAAATTATTATTATTTATATTTTCGGGGATTATTGATTCAAGGATTATTGATATTTTCAAGTTATTATGCAATTATTTTATTATGACAAAAATTGTTTAAACTCATATATTGTATGTTGTACGAATCTTCTACAAATACACGTGTATATCTTTTAATCTACGAGAATATAAGTAGTACAGGTATATTGACATATGTTTTGATATATATTGGCATATATTGGAATCAATTACGACCTTCTGGTATAAAGAGTACGGATATTATTGATGTTTTCAATTTATTACGCCATCTCTTTTATTTTGGCAAATATTTTATTTTTTGAGACGCATATTGTAATACGGGTAATCTTCTACTAACACATTGGCATATTTTCTGATCTGCCACAATATAATTAGTACGGGGTTGCATATATTCATTCAATTCCTATTTTTTCTTCTGTAAATTTGCTTACAAAAGGGGGCAGGATGTTTTATTCTTCAGATCTGATCGTGAAGATAATTTTGCATAGTGAGAACATATATTCTTAAACTTCTCTTTAGGAGCAATAAATTTAATATTTTAACAGAATTTGCACATGATTGCGAACTTTAAGTTTCTTTAAATTATACACTCCGAACGAATAACGGGTGTGCTGTTAGTGGTTAATAAATTTTAACATTTTAGGAGGATATATCATGTTGCTCGGCATCGCAATTAAATTAAATGTGTTTGTTAATGTTTTCATTATTTTTTTTCGATTTAAATAATAAATAAATGGATAAATGGATATAAAAGTATATCTTATGAATGGACGGGTTGATTTTTCTTTTAATTATATTAATTGCTGACTGCGTACATCAATTTCATTTATTTTGGCAAAGAGTTTTCAAGCTTATATCGTATTTAGCTACTAAACTCATATATTGTGTTTAGCCAATAAATTCATATAGCCGATTGTTGAAACAGAAAAAGAGTAGAGCGGGTATATCTTCTAATACAATTGTAGTGTTTTCATTTAGTATATTGAAACGGGATAAGAATGTTTCATTCAGATCTGCAAATTCAAAGCTACGAATTTGGAGGGATATCGCTAATTTGACAACTTTTCTTAAACTTTGCCAAATTGACGGAAATGTCGCCAAATTGATATAAACGACACACAAACAGCTGCCATAAACCTTCGGGTTGGTCGTGTGGCTTGGGTCTTCTACATATCAATGAAATTTTTTTTGTTTTGTTAGAAGAGAGTACTGAAATGATGTTTGGTTAGAATTTCTCTGTCAGACGAACCATCCTACATAGTAATACATTTAGCGAATTTTTAAAATGTCACCAAATTGATAAAAATGTTTTCAAATCTATAAAAATATCTTGAAATTGATAAAATTGCGCTACATAAATGATATTAATTGTTTTTTGTTAGGGGATAGTATTGTGATGATATTTCGTCAATTTGTCGCAAAGTGGAACTGTCAGTTCTACAGTCCCACTTGGCGATAAATTTGGCGATTTTTTAAAATTAATTGACGAAACTGTCGCCAAATGTTCCATAGAAATATAACTATTTAGACGATATTTTTTCTACCAATTTATTTGAAGCAAATGATATCATGTCGCTTAGCAACGGATTTAAATCCAATGTGTTTATGCGGCAGACGATTTTTATTAAATCCTTTCCGATTTGAATAATGAAGATATGTATATAAAATAAATTTCATTGCCATTTCATTTTGGACTGGATAATATCAATTATACTCTTCAGGTTTAAACATTATTATTATTGATATTTTCCGGAATTATTGATTCAGGGATTATTGATATTTTTAAGTTATTACGCCATTGTTTTATTGCGGCAAAAATTGCTGACACACGCATATTGTACGTTGTACGAGTAATCTTCTAGGAATGCACGGGTATATCTTCTAACCTACGAGAATATAAGTAGTACAGGTATATTGGCATATATTTTGACATATATTGGCATATATATTGGAATCAAGTACAGTCTTCTGGTATGAAGATTAAGGGGATTAATTATATTTTCAATTTATTACGTCGTCTGTTGTATTTTACCAAAAAACATTTGTGACTCATATTGCAAATCGGGTAATCTTCTACTAATAATCGGACATTATAAGTAGTACGTGCATATCTTCCCATATAATTTTAGCACTTTAATTTTGACATATATTGGAATAAATGACTGTCTTCAGATTTAAAGATTACGGGTTTATTGGTATTTTCAATTTATACATGTAATCTACTAATACAGGTTATATTTTCTAATATTCGCGTATATAATTAGTACGGGTCCCATACAATTTTAACGCTTTTATTTTGCATATATTGATTCAATTCCATATATTTTTTATATTTGCTTACATAAGGGGTCCAAGATGTTTTATTCTTCAGATATGTCCATGAAGATAATTTTATATAGCGAGAACAGAGATTCTTAAACTTGTTTTTAGGAGCATTATATTAAATATTTTAACAGAATATGTTGATTAAACATGCCATTTAGTATACTATAAGAATTTGGGCATGATTATGAATTTCAAGTTTCTTAATATTATATACTCCGTACGAAGAACGGGTATGCTGCTAGTTATATATAAGAGCAGGTCTAACCAATCTTTGAGGACTTGTGGTCAAAGGAGAAGAGGTGGTTTTCAATGAGAAGCCATCAAGGAAGTCTAATAACTGTTTCAGGCAAGGAAGGGGGCCGGGAAAAAACAATTTATCAAACACCCCAAAATTTTTAGAAGTGGACCGTATTATTCTTCAGAGCGTTCAGCAGAATTATTTAGTGACTGAAACTGCAGCAATTTTTTTTGAGAAATCCTCACCAGAGTATACGGTTTTCATTTCTGGTGAAAGTTTCCAAGTAAATTAGTAGTTACAAAACTTTCACCAGGGATGTATTGGACGTAACGGGTCGTGAAAGGAGTAAAATGAGTACAAAACGCAATTTCTAATGGAAAAACTAATAAAAATAAGAAAATATACGAAACATTTTATATTTCCTTGTTAGTGAGAAAAGCATAACCATTTAAACTGAAACAGAGGAAAATGTTTGCCTAATAGACATAAAATGGTTGGCTAGTTTCAAGTTCTGAAATTTTTGCGACTTGGCGGTACTTTAAAATGCATTAAGTCGCCGAATGAAAAGAAGTTGACTTTAAAACTGTAGATTTTATGTAATTTGAAATAAATATTCATTTTGTGCTTTATTTTGTTAAATATTTAAATGAATGCATTATGGAAGAAATCAAGCAAAAATAAAATTGAGCATGTAGAGTAATAATTTCAAACCATGGTATTGCCGTACCGTGGAGCTCAACAAAGCCAGTACACACAGAGTTTGGCTAAAAATTTTTAAAAATCTATGACAAAAGCACATCATGCCACTTTTATGTACCTGAGAAAAAAAAATTAAAATTACCAAGGTTTTTACCTGGCTTATTAATAAAACAATGAAGCATTGGGGATGTTTAACTTGGTGCGACATTCGTGTGATAGTTAAAATTGTAACAACCATGGGACTCTGCAAGTCCGTATACGGAGTTCCGATAGAAATTGTAAAAAGTTGTGAAACACGTACAGCTTGACACTTTTCCCCAATTGAATAAAAAATTAAAATTGTTAAGGATTTAACCTATTCCCATAATACAACAATGGAGCATTGGATGCGTTTAACTTGGTGAGATATTCGTGTGATAGTGAAAATTAAAGCAGATATAGTTTTCTTGAAAAGATAAATTTTGTCGAAGGAAACTGGAATTTTAATAACTGTAAGGAATTCCGATAAACATAACTAGCATTCCCGACAATTTCTCATAGGGTTGCAAGAAAAATATTTTGTTAAAAAGGCTAGCAATAATACAAAAGGCCAAACTAGTTAAATTTATTTTTCTCAATCATATCACCCGAAAATATGATTGTATCATAAAACGATAAACTGTAACATATTTGTCATTTTTCTATCAACAGTAATTAATAAATGTAATCAGGCAATAAATTCTTTTTCAATACTTTGTTTTACATGAATATGGAGAATTATATTTAATTAAAATTCATATCCTGCTTAACATCATCAAATAAATAGATGTTTCATATGTAATTTTGTTCTATAAAATGAACGACTATCTTAGCTAACATTAACACTTTCTTTTTTTAAAATAAAAATATTTGGGGAACTGATTTTTCTAAATGCAATGCGAATTTTAAATGTACTTCAAAACATGTGTGGACGATATTTTTAATTTTGAAAAAAATTAGAGAAATGTGAAATTAAAGTAAGAGCAAAAGCATTGTTTATTTTACATAATACATTTGTCTTAAAACCATAAATTTCCATAACGTTGTTTGATTGAATTAACAGCGAGAACGTTTAATAAGATAAGATAAATCTACAGAAGCAAAATATATTGCAGAAAAGTTGCAGCTTTAGAAAATTTAAAGAAAACATTTTTTTTCCTGTGATCGGATTTATTTTGGATTCAACTTTTGATTTTCTTATCACTTATGTTCATATTTTCATAAGAATCCTGAAAAGGTCCTATTCTACCATTTCATTCTTTATTCCATAAACGTATAACTAAGATAATAACTATATATGTATATATATATATATATATATATATATATATATATATATATATATATATATATATATATATATATATATATATATATATATATATATATATATATATATATATATATATATATATATATATATATATATATATATATATATATAAATTATTAAATCCAAAGTTAGAATGTATGTAGTAACTCATAATACACTATTCCAAAATTTTCTACAAAATACAAAGAAATAAAAGAAATTAAGACAAAAAGAGGAAATAATAAAGCATAATGCAAGTCATAAAGACAAAGACAATCAACAAATTTCAAAAATGAGGAATGCAAATAAGAAAACAAAAAAATCAAGCAAAAAAGCTTGCACATGGAGGAGATTTAGGCTTACGAGAAGTTCATTTCGAAAAAATTCTCTTCGGGTCCATATATCCCTTCGAAATGAACACAAAAATGCTTGTTTCTGAAACACAAGATAGATTTTATCTATAAACTTGTGTTATATGGACGACAAGCATATAGATTGGAACAATAAAGGAAACATAAATACCTCAAAACACACCTCTTCAGCGCAACCATGACGAGCAAAATATGACTGGACCAATGTTGCCATATGCCAAAATGAAAAGATGTGATTTGCTGTTGCCAAAGAGAGTAATAAAAACTGTACTGCGCAAAAGCAATAAAATGAAATAAAATGAGTCATTCAACAGTTAAAGCTTCAAGATAAAAAGATGAAAATATAATTTCAAGAGAATGAAGAAGTACGGCTAAAATAAGATAATAAGGGGAGAATATGAGAATTTTAGGCTAATCGAAACTTATTAACTATACTATTTACTAAATATGCAGGATATTGATACATTTTACTGGTAATTTTGAGGTTATTAATGTGCAAAGCATGAAATTTTTTATCTGATAATCTATAAATTCTAAAAAGTTGATTAAGTATAATATTTCTAAACAATTGAATCGAGTTGCAGGAATTAAAAGGTAATAATTTATTAATATTAAATTTAAAAAAATCTTTTTTATCATATAATTTAGTAACTATCCCATGAGCAGGTTCTATAATTAGATTTAAATCCAAATAATAAATATAATTACTAATAGAAGTTTCATTAGGTATTAATTCCAAATTATCCGGATAGAAATCTATATCTATGACATAGTTATCAGTAAATACAAGACAAATCAGATCATCTACATATCTATAAATTTTATAATCAGTTGAAGTAAAGAATTTTTCATATTGACATAGGTATAAATTAGCTAACATACTGCTACTACAGCCACCTTGTGGAACACCTGAGACTTGTAAGTATAATTTATTACCTTGAAAGATATAATTATATATATATATATATATATATATATATATATATATATATATGTATATATATATATATATATATATATATATATATATATATATATATATATATATATATATATATATATATATATATATATATATTAATATATATATATATATATATATATATATATATATATATATATATATATATATATATATATATATATCCCATTAATATTGATTTTTACCCTTCTAACCTAGAATTAATTCCTAATGAACCTAGCGTTAGTCAAACTGTTAATTTTTTAGACCTAAATTTAGATACCCTCAATAATCATGTAATCACCAATCTATATGATAAAAAAGATTCTTACAACTTCACTATCATAAAGCTGCTATCATATCAATCCTGTAATTCTATTCAATTGTTTAGAAACATCATTTTAAACCAGCTATTTCGAATACATCGACTTTCTGATCCTCGGTTTCACTTTTTCCACACCAATAATCTTAAACGCATTTGTCAAAATTACCAATATCCGGAAGTATTTGTAAATAATATTATTAATAATTTCAAATATACCACGTAATAATTTTACACATGCATTATTTATCTTTGATTGGTTAACTCATTTTTGAAAATTCACCCATTCCTATCATCTAACTTACCACTTGGCCTGAGTCTAATACTGTTTACTATTTTCGAATGACTATTTTCCACTTGTCCTGAGTCCTATACTGATTACTATTTTTGAAAGTCTCCATACATATTATGTATCGTTCAAATGTATTCATTCCGGTGCCCACTCGCATTGACGAAGTGAGGTGAAATGCTCAGTCGCTAGTTCAACTTACACGTGGTAGCAATGCTTGTGAGTTCATATTTCTGTTCGAGGAGGTATTATTTTTCAGATTTGTAATTCAATTGATTTATTTTTCTCCTTCCACTAGCCAGTAGACAGTTCCAATGGTGTCTATAGTTAAATACTATCGCCATTGTCAGAAACTGGCTATTCTATCGGTTGTAATTTGAATTGTATGGCTGTTCTGATGAGAATACAATTTCGAACTAATCGCCATTTTTTGTGTAGTTTCAATTGATTGTTCTCTATGTCTTAATCTTTTATCTTGAGCTAATTATTATTGCCTTTCTCATTTTTGCCGTGTTTTTTTTTTCATTTTATTTATATTTATATACTTTTAATTGTGATTTTTGTATCCTAATATCCTTCTCATCCCCCTTTCCATTGTAGTGATATGTTACCTTCTATTTTTATCCTTAGTCTTGGTCTATAGTTACTCATTTGTAACAGATATGCTAGAGATGGGGTTTTTTGTACATACAGTAGTTTATGCATAATTTTTGATTAAAATCTTTCAATTTTTATATATATATATATATATATATATATATATTTTATATATTTTATATATATATATATATTTTTTTTTATATATTTTATATATATATATATATTATATATATATATATATATATATATATATATATATATATATATATATATATTATGGTCTCTAGCCATGCTCACTCAGGTCCCGCAACCCCTTTCGAGAGGCTTCGCCTCCTAATCGCTGCTTTCGCTGAGCTCGCTTCCTATCAATCCTTCCTAAAGTTTCGCCTTTCAAAAATATATTTTCCATCCCTGCCTATTTTCCGCAGGAGGAAAAAAGCAGGGATTTTTCTTAGCCCAGGGAATTCAAAAACTGAATTCCTTTATCATGAGCTCGCGTCGCAGGCTATTTCATGCCAAACTAAAGTTTAAATCGATAAACGGTTTATTTCATAGTATTACCCTATTATTTCTCTATAAATGTACTACATTTCATATTTGTGTGTGCTATAATTTTTATGGCATGAGACAGAGAAATCGCTAGACGTGCCGATACGAAAATAAAAAGTTCACTTCAGAAGTGCATAAAAAGTAAAATATCTCAAAAACTACATCGAAATTAAACAAGAAAGATCAATCATGTATAAAGCACTAATTATGAAACACTTTCCAACTCTAATTTTATTTAAACATCTATAAAATGACATTCAGCGGTAATATTTTTAAAATTATCACAATACTGCAATATTTAATTATATTTGAAAATTTAAAACTTCATCGAAAAAAACGAACTTAATTCAAATGACGACATCTAAATATAAGCCACCTGGCTCTCTAGGTAAAAGCAATAAATATTTCATTCATTCATTTTTATTTCATTCATCACAGTACTACAATAATTTATTCTACTTAAAAACTTAAAACCATGGAGGTAAAAGTAATTTAACTTTTTGCATAAAACTTCATCGAAGAAGTCCATCATTAAATCGTTCGCTTCTCTGTGTAAAATCAATGAATGCTTCATTCAGATCATCTGTATTGCAGACTCCTGAGCAAAATAAATTTGCGATAAAGAAATTCAGCCATCTTATACAACTCATCTTACAGTTTAATCTGTTTACATTCTCTATAAGTGAAAATTAGGTTTCGCTGTAGAAATAATCAAAGTTTGATGATCATTTAAATAAAATATATTGTAATTGTGTTGTTTTAGAATACAGATATACAGAAATTAAGCAAAAACAAAGTGGTTTTAGGACGGATTCAACACAAAATTTAAATTAAAATGACCTTTAAAGATTTTAAGTTTTGACACAAGATGGATGGCATTGATCATTTAAACTCAAATATATTATAATTACGCTGTTTCAGAATACAGATGCACAGAAATTAAGCAAAAATAAAGCAATTTTAGGACGGATACGACACTAAATATAAATTAAAAAGAATTTTAAAAAACACGATTTTGACACAAGATGGATGCAATATTTTATTTTGAAGTGAGTCATGTAATCTCTTCATATAATGGTCACGTGATCTCTTCGTATACAGGGTTTAATTATTATTTTAATTTACATTAAAAAAACTAATGAATTTATTTTGCTGAAAATTTCTTTCTGTAATTTATGGGATAATTTGTTTCCTAAAACTTTCGAAGCAATTTGTGAATTTTAAATTCGTTTAGAAATGTTTGAAAAAGTAGGTCCCATAGGGATTAATGTATTTCATTTTTTCAACCCGGGTTCAATCCAAAACTAATTGGGTGAAATTATTCATTTATATTCCCATAAGTCCTACAGACCGTCTGAAAACCATGCTAAAATTTCATTTTGATAAAGTCATTTTTACGGCAGTTATTGTAGTAACGGACAGACAGACAGACAGGCAGACCGAATGAACAAAGTTCATTCGGTCTGTCAACACCGAATGCACCGAATGAACAAAGTTCATTCGGTCTTCAACATTTTTCAACTGTGTTGAAAGTGTTAAAAAAGGGGGCTCCGTCTTGCAAAAATTCACCCATGTAGGTACCTGCCTGCAAAAATTCGGGGTCTTGATATTGTTAGTCTATCCAGGACACAATATGTATTTTCATGCGATAAATTTTGTGACATCAGTCTCATGGATCTAGCTCATTCTATTCATAGGAAGATACATTTTGGGTAATACATTTATATTTGTGCGCCAATAGCCATTTATCCGTTATACGAATCACTTATTTCTCCTTCCATAACGCTTGGAGATTTTAGTGACGAATTTGTCAAAATGTCATCAACTTGTTGACTTTTTTAAATTTCGCCAAATTAACGAAAATGTCGCCAAGTTGTTAAAAATGACGCATAATCATTAAAAATTACGCCTAATTGACGAAAATTTAATATCTTGGAAGGCATACATGTATCTACTATAAGAATAACCTATTTTTCTTTCCGTAACGTTTGGTAAAATTTTAGTGACGAATTTGTCCGAATATCTACAATTTGCTGACTTTTTAAATGCTGCCAAATTAACGAAAATGTGACCCAATTGATAAAAATTCGCCAAATTGATGTAATCGACGCTAAATCACTTAAATGACGACTAATTGATTTCAGTATCTTTTAAAGAACATAAGATTAGACTATTAGGATAACCCATTTCTCCGTCCGTATATGCGTAATGCTTGGCGAGAAATTTAGCGGGATTTCGCCAACTTGACCACTATTTTAAATGTCGTAAAATTGATAAAAATGACACAAAAAGAGAAGTTATGTGTCGTAAGTTCTGATTTCCGTTATATGACGGGCATACATTCTAGTATGTAAGAAATGATCTCTCCGTTAGTCTGTAATTCTTGGTGGTGTATTTGTCAAACTTGGCGAATAATCCAGCAAAGTATCGCAAACTTGCCGATATTTTGCCCCAAATTGATGAAAAGTTCGTCAAAACTGCAAAAACGACGCTAAATTAATGAAAATGATGTCTAATTGATGCATTAATTATTAACATATTTTAATATTTGGACTATATCACTTATTGAGGATGCTATCAATATTGATAATTGTTTATTTAAAGTTGTGTGTAATATAAGTTATTAAGTACTTTGAAATAGTTTTACATATTGTCATCCGGAAAATCGCCAAATGTACAACATTAAAACACAGTACCGTGGATCTTATACATTAATTTTTTACTCTAAAAGGAGTAAATGCATTGCATCATATAAGGAAAGTCATGTGGTGCCCACATCAGATTTTTTTCATGATATGTACAGCACCTTTGTCGATAACACTCCAGCAATTACTCAGACGTTGAATTGAGCTTCTGCTGTTGGTTAGATCTAAATGGTATTATTTATATTTGACGGTAACGCAAGATTCAGCTTTTCGTCGATGGATGTCCAGGAGTTCAGGTCGAAACAATGAGCATTTGCTCATGGTCTGGATGTCTGGATGCCCCTGCTCAGGTCTGGAAGCGGTGGTGTACCTAAATAACCAGAAATGAATTTTGCAGCGCTGTCTGTGTAGGTGGATAGATGGGAAAACCTATGGATCTTCGTAATCTCGAAAACCACAGAGTCTTCTGGACTAAATTTTGATAGCAAGTTCTATAATATTATGTCGATGTGAGTGCAGAAAAATTCCAAAAAATGTATATAATTTAATTATAAAACCTGATTTTGTTAAAATCGTGACCCTATAAATTAAAAAAAAGATATTATATAGAATCAATTTGGAGCCAATTCAGGTGGCATAGTGCGTACATTGTGTAGAAGTGAATGCGGGCAAGAAATAAAAATATATGATGCGGGCACCACATGACTTTCCCTCCAGACTTAAATTTATTTTCTCCTTATTTCTTTAATAATTCTATAAATTGAGTTTAATTGCACAAAATAATACGAAATTTGCACTATTAATTCAATTTTTGCTTTTATTTGGTAACTGGACATTTTTTTCAAAAGCGAAGTAACAAAAATGCGAAAGAAACTCAAAAATCTCGACAACAGTTAGTCCTAGAGTAATGGGGTTTGTATTATTATTTTTATAGTCAAAAATTACGTATAAAGCAAGCCTTTCATTAATACATTTGAAGATACAAAGTCTTTTATTTTAGATTTTGCCGATTTCTGTTGGCCATTTCGTAAAAAAGGTGGGTTCTTCATTTCCGAATCGTACCAAAATCTAATTAGCACCAGGATATCCCACAAGTGACTTATTTACAAAATTTTGTGAAATTTGTTCAATTATAGTTTCTCAGTTAGAGTGGATACATGAGATTTCTGCGGGTCATTTCACACAAAAAGGAGGGTTATTTTATCCTGCATCGTACTAAAATCTAATCAGCACCAGAGTCGCACGCGTGACTTCACTATAAAATGTTACGAAATTTGGTCTATTAGTTTTTGAGTTAGAGTGGATACATACATTGTACAGACAGACACACACACTGATGTCACCCTAAAAATAGTTTTTTGTGTTCTAGGAATCTCAAAATGTGTAGATTTATCGAAAACTTGAGTTGCGATTTTTGGTATGATTCCAATACTTTCCCTATATATTGCTATGTATTGCAGGGAAAGTTAAATTGGTGTATATAGTTTGGCTCATATTCGACTGTCCAATTGCTAGAAAAGGAATCTTTCGAAATTGCCCTGGTACTTTTTGTATGTTGAGTTTATTTTACCTTCTTTACTTTACACATACCGTCACTGGATGCACCAAACAGATTGAATGTTTAATAAGATAACATGCATCTACACAAAGAAAAAAGAATTCCAGAACAGTTGCGGCTTTAGAAAATTTACGTGGCGAATTTTTTTCTCATCACTGGATTTGCTTTGGATTTATCTTTTGCTTTTCTCATCACGTCCGTTTATTTCTTTCGGGTAATAATCCTGAAAACATTCTATTCCACAGATTTATTCTTCACCCAACGAACGTAGAACCAAGACATCGACGGTAAGATATTACTTTGCTTTTGTTCTTTTTCATTCTCGACGTTCCACAATACATCATGGAAATTTTCACATTTCTCTGGCTTAATAAAAACAAATATAGTTACTTACTAGCAGTATATTTGTTCCTCGTACGGAATATATAATCTAAAGAAACTTAAAATTCACAATTTGCGGTGAATCTTTAATATTAGGAGTATTTTTTGAAACTTTATAATAGTTCTTACCAAAGGAAAAGAGGCGAGTTCGTCCATGTGAAGACAATAAATAGACATACAGAAGAGAAAAATATAATTTTTTTTATATAAAGAATAGCTGTTATACCCGTCGTTGCTCGTTATTTAAATTATATACAAATTGGTTCAATATTTTAAATGACATTGTTATTCAAAACATTCTATTAAAATGTTTAATTTTATTCTCTTAAAATTAAGAGTACGGATATCTGTTCTAGCTGTACAAAATTATCTTCACAGGCAGATATAAAGAATAATACATCGTAATTTCGTTAATAAATAAATTTACCGAAAATATGAAATTTAATCAATATATGCTTAAATGAAAGCATTAAAATGGTATTAAAATATATGCCCGTGTCTTTTTTCATTCTGGTTCAACAATCGATGAAATACAATATATAAAAGTTAGAAAAATCTTTGCCAAAATAAAACAGCTAACGTAAGAAATTGAAAATATCAATAATTCTGGTAAGCTTTGAACCTATAAGCCGTAATTGATATAATCCAGTCAAAAATGCAATTCCGTTGAAATGTATTTTTTTATATACATTTCTTAATTATTTAAATCAAAAATCAACATGATACTCGTATAGTTTATATTAATAAATTTTCAAAAAAATTGTATGCACAATTCGATTTATATGAAAGGTTCGTTTTTAACACTTTACAACAAAGTTGAAAAGTGTTTATGACTTTGTTCATTCTGTCTGTCTGTCTGACTGTCCGTTAGCACGATAACTGCCGTAAAATGACTTAATCAAAATGAAATTTTAGTATGTTGTTCAGACGGTCTGTAGAACCTATGGGAATATAAATGAATAATATCACCCAATTAGTTTTGGATTGAACCCGGGTCGAAAAAATGAAATACATTGAGCCCTATGGGACTTAATTTTTCAAACATTTTTGAAGCGGATTTAAAATTCACAAATTGCTTCGAAAATTTTAGGTAATATTCAAATTATTCCACAAAATATATAAAAAAAAATTCAGCGAAATATTTTCAGTAGTTTTTTAAATAAAAATTAAAATAATAATTACACCTCTTATATGAAACGATCACGTGACCATGATATGAAACGATCACACGACCCACTTCAAAATGATATATGGCATCCATCTTGTTTCAAAATCGTGATTTTTTTAAGTTCTTTTTAATTCATATTGAGTGTTGTATCCGTCCTTAAACTACTTTATTTTTGCTTAAATTCTGTGCATCTACATACTGAAACAACGCAATCACAATATATTTGAGCTTAAATGCTCATCTAAATTTGATTATTTCTACAACTAAGCCTATTTTTCACCTATGTAAAATGTAAACAGCAAAATATATAGAAGGAGTTGTATTAGAATTCCTGTATTTTTTTAACACAAAATAATTTAGTCCATGGAGTCTGCATAACTGACATGAATGAAATATTAATTGCTTTCATAAAGAGAAGGACGATTTTTTTCGATGAAGTTTCAAGCATAGAGTTTAATTTTTTGTAGCTCCATGGTCTCAAAAAAATGTTTAAATAAAAAAAATAAATTATTATAGTATTGTGATGAATGAAATGAATGGGAGAAAGTTATGAATGAAATCCTGTTTTTATAGAGAGATCCAAGCGTGTTATTTTTTGTATGACGTCATTTGAATTAATTTCAGTTGTTTTCGATGAAGTGTTTTCAAATATAATAAATTATCGTAGTATTATGATAATTCTAAAACTATTACTGAGGAATGTATAACATTTTAGAGATGTTTAAACCAGGCAATTTATATTTCAATGCCGTCATTTGAATGAAGTTCATTTTTTTCGATGAAGGTTTAAGTTTTCAAATATAATAAATTAATGCAGTATTGTGATAAGTTTCAAAATATTACCGAGGAATGTATTGCATTTTAGACTTGTTTAAATAAAATTGCATTGAAGTTGGAAAGTGTTTCATAATCAATGCTTTAAGCATGATTGATCTTTCTTGTTCATTAATACCTCGACAACCCCTGGTACTAAAAACTCGAAACATGAACTAAATTTTAAGTGCAGCTATTCCAAGGCTACTCACTAAAATTTCATAAAACTCGATGCAGCCGTTCTCCAAGTGTATCGTGCTTAAGTATATCGTGTTTAAGTATATCTACTTAAGTATATCTTGCACAGGAAAAAAATGTATAGCCATATTCAGGGATATATTGGATCATCTGAATATCTCGACACAAAAATAACTAAACGGTACCTCTATTTCAACTATACCCCGTAACTATTTGAACTCGCCAGAGGGCCTCACATTCCTCCTCCAGAATATTTGAGGTTGAGGTTTATTGATCTAAACGAATTCATCTTTTTACTTCTCTTTGTCAATACATTTTCTTCTCTTCGTCAATACCTAAACTGCAGGAGTGGCTGCGCCACCTAGTGAGACAATAAAGACATAATGGAAGAAACAGTATTGAAATTCACAAATAAGGAAGGCAAAATGGGATGTGTAAAAATAATATGACAAAAATAAATAGTTTGAAATAGTCGTATCATAACTTGTAATAATAAGTAAAAATAAAATGTTATAGGCAAATCATTACGTGGCTAAAAATAACTAAAAAACCTTAATGAACCCTAAATAACCAGAAACTAAACTTGAAATATCTTTTACAGCTGTATATTTTCCCAACGTTTCAATACATGAAAAATAAATAAAAATCTCAAGTTAAATTATTTCTGCGAAGCTTATTAAACTCATGTTCGACTGCCTGCAAGAGGTTTGATATTTAAATGTTTCACCATTTTCCCTCCAGGCAAAGGATACAGAAAAGTGGGGTAAACGGGAGTAGGGGGGTCGTGCTGAAGCTCAAAATCTGTGTCAGAGGAGCAAAATTTAAATGGGATGTTTACATCTCTTCATCTGAGATAGTGTTGTTACATTATATCCTTAGGAACTTAAATGATTTATTTTTCTTTCTAATTTACACGCCATAAATAATATGCGTAAGAGGAAAATATTATGATAAGGATCAAAAATCCTAGTCGGATTTTGGTGGATAAGAACATCTGAATAAGAATTTACCAGCTTGTTTATCTGCCTGTAGTGTTGTTAAGATCCTTGATGCCCCAACCGGGAATCGAACCTTGGATCTCCAAACTGGCTGGCCGACGCTCTACTGTTGAGCTACTGGGATAAAATTGTAAGCTCTTATCATGGAAGTGGACTCTACATTCTCCTCCCTCTAATGTCAGATTCGCGGACAACTGGCAATCTAACTGACCACCTCCTGTATTTTTATCTCAGGTTAGCCTCCTGCTACTGCAATTTTTATGCAGGTTATTTTCCTGTGTGGTCGTCATCCTCTCAAGTTAAAATCGACGCCCAATCTTCCAGAGTCCACTGAATCCATACTAGTCGTTCTAGGGTCACTTTCAGCCCTCCGACATATTATATAGTTATTATTACACAATAAGTCCATATAGTTACTAACTTATATGAATTTATTGTGCTCTCTCCATATTTTCTGTTTAAAAAAAAAAAAAGCTATGTTAACTGTTCTTATTTTTCGGTTCTTTCTTTTTCTTTTGACCCTTTTTATTTGTATTTTTTCGAATTTTTCTTTTCCAAATTTTATTTTAAATTTCTGTTTCTGTTTTCCATGTACCTAATTTTTTTCCATATATTTTCTTCTTATATATTTTCTAAATTTTACTTTTATAATTTTATTATTTTCTCTAATTTTAATCTATTTTTCATTATGTTAATATACCTCACTCTAAGTTTTATTTTTCAATGATCTTTTTATCTATATTCGTAATAACCCTTTTCCCATTTTTGAAAAATGGATGTACTTGTCAAGTTTAAATATAAGGTAAAATTGTCTGTTTAACCACACTATTATTCATCAATTGTTATCATTTTAGATCTAAATAAATGTTCGACTGTAAAACGGTTGTAACGAATAGTGATACTCGCAAACGTCAAAATAAAATAAAGCGATAAATGTAATAAATTACCTATTCCACACCTTTTCATTGCTGATTGACAAGCGTTATTCCAAGTTATCTTTTTTTACTGATGAACTTGAATCAATACCCAAATAAGATTTTGCTTTAACGAATAGATCTACAAAGCATGGTAGGGTTGGAATACGCGCTCAGAAGTTAGAACTTGTGCAGACCAGATAGATCTCTTTCCTAATTCCAGCCAGTGCCGGATCTTAAACTTTTGGGGTCGTAAATCAGCATTGTTTGGCGGCCTCTTCTCTCCCAAAATTCCCCACTTTCTACTTTCCCAACATACATGGCAATCTATAGAAAAAGTATTGGAATATATTTGAAAAATTGAATTCTGGTTTTGGACGGATACACCAGTTTTGAACACTGCGTAATACAAAAAAACTAATTTTAGCATAACATCTGTATATGTATGTCTATCTCTACAATGTATGTATGTCTGTACACTATAGAGCAAAAACTATCGGGCGTAATCTATTGAAATTAGGTGTTTACATCGCTTATTAGTTAAGTTGGGGCTGATTAGGGTTTGGTATAATTGGGGAAAGGAAACAGTTTATTTTTTCAAAATGATCCACAAAAGAAAAGGATTTAAGGAAATAAAGCCTAAAATTAAGGCCTAAAATAAGGCCTAAAGGAATTAAGGCCTAAAAATATTTTATAAATCATAAACAGTTCTTGAATTATTTCTATTAATCGGATTATTTTAGCACTTGGCGTCTTTATATATTGAAGAAAAGCACCAAATGGAAAGAGCATGACACAAAAATTAGAAATTTGATCTAATTAGAAATTTGGTGCAGAATTCAGAGTCCACTTCGGTGGTAAGAGCTTGCAATTCAGTCCCAGCAACTCAATGGGAGAACATTGGCTAGCTAATACGAAGATCAGTGGTTTGATTCCCAGTTGGAGCAGCAAGGCTCTACACAAATGATACAACGAATTTCAAGAGACCGTTTGCTATTCGTCGCTCTAGCCAGAAAAGATTAGCCAGTAGTGCTGGCTGAACGCATGTGAATGTGCACATATTGTACTTTTTTAAATAAGGCATAAAAGCTTCAGTTACTATTTCAACTAAAACAAGTTTCGAATTGTTATGGTGAATATTTTTTCAATAAATATTTATAATCATTCGCGCCATTATTTGGATTCGCATGCATAAAAAATTCGCTCAAACTTCTATCTAAAATAACATTAAAATTGCAATACTTGGCAAGTAACATGATAAACAATTGATTAAAAGCATCAACCGGTTACGAAAGCAAAAATATTCATCTTTGTTAGGATAAATAAAACATAGCAGCTACCACAGCAAAGACAGGGGAATTTCTGTCTTTTTCTCATCTTTGTTGCAGTAGATTCTCTGTCTCATTCATCTTGAGACAGAAGAAAGTTTTTTGACTTTGAGACTGATTGATACTTTCAACGCATTATATTTGTTATTAATTTAGAAGTATTTTAATTTTTAAAAGTTTTTCTTTTCATTCACCTGTACAGGACGTTCTTTTGGATTTAATGATACTTCACAAACAGTTCAATATTATGTCAAAAATAATGATTAAGCCAGAAGAATTTTGATAAGAAGTAATGCCAGATACAAATACAACAAAAGTTTAAAACATTTGATATCAGTTGAAATCAGTTTTAAAAATGTAGAATTAATTGGTGTTCATCTTAAGGAGAAAATGTCCTTTATAGAAAGGAAATATTTCTTTATGACTTAATAGTCATCTCTATATAAAATATAAATAAAGGTAAAGTAAATTAAAATAAAATAAAATAAAACATTTTGAGAAAAGTCAAAGCCTGTAAAATCTGAATGTAAAAATTAAAGAACAATTTGCTCATATTTTACTTAATACATTCCTAAATACATCTTGAAAATTCGATATTATGAAACGCAAATTTACGTATAAAAGATAAATTTTTTTCTTTGCATATTTATGTTCAATTAAACGTTTTATTTAAAGCACACTCTAGATCAAAATTCCTTAAATGTCCCATTCAAACAAAATCAGATACGCTGTAAAACGTGCGCTTTGAAAAGATTTCTCCAAGTAAAACAAAATAAAACATCTCGGAGTCCCTAAGGGTTACTCCCTTTTATTTTATTTGCTTTTTCTTTAACAGTGGCGTCTTTTTTGGTTTTCGGACAAAACTCTTTAAATATTTGAATGACATTTTTTATTTTCCATGCCAAAGTATCTAGACGAAAGGCAGATCTAAATACATAATAATCAAATTGCTTTTAATACTGCAGAAAAACTCTGTCTTATTATACGATGACTTAAAACGAGGTTTATAGGTACAGTAAAATGACTATGCTCTTGAAGGCGAAACCACTTACAGTGCCCCTGGTGGTAAAATTCTTACGTTAGTGTTCCTATTTCGAAAACTATATGAGATGTAGAAAAGGATCCATTACAATGTTGTTGAGAATCACCGATTTAGTACGAAATGGCACACGAATAGTATCGATAAGAATACTATGAAGACTATCGATAAAAATACTATCAATTGAAAGACTGAAATGGTAATTTGTTGGTATTCTATTTCCGTCAATGATACTCCACGAAACGCGTTAATAAGCAGCAAATTTTAAGAAATGGGTAATGCGAATGTAAAAAAATGGCACGTGTGAGCAATGCACAAATACTACACACAGCTCGGAGCAGCTCGGAGAACTACACATGTTTCAAATAAACATTCTGGTAAGTCGGACGGTCTGGGTCTCAACAACAACAACATATTTCAAATAAACACATGAGAAATACATATTGTACTGTCTGTACTCGATGTGTGCACATTTATAACCGGGACAAAGCTTCTCGGTGTACATTCAGCATCATTTGAGTTTCAAGTTTTTCAAGGTTTTGAGTTTCAAGTTTTTCAAGTTTTCCAAGGTTTTGAGTTTCAAGGTTTCAAGTTTTTTGAGTTCAATGCATTTTTTTTAAAAATGCATTTATTCGTTTAAACTGATACTAAGATAATAGATTTTAATATTTAAAACATTTTTGCAATTCGAGGAGCATCTCTGTGATTAACGGTTGAGGAAATAGCCATTGGGCACCGATAGCACAGGACTCCCTGTATATACATACATATAATATATATATATATATATATATATATATACTATTACAATAAATTGAAACAAAAATAGGATATATCCTATAGAAGCCTGAAATTTAAAGAACGATTCAGGGGGCTGAACTCAGGGGGCTGCGGAAGATAAAGCCATGGAGATGACTTATGCATGGAGGCGATTGCACACATGACTGACCTGCGAGATCCCCAGATCTCACACCCTGTGATTTCTCGTTGTGGGTTTACCTAAAATCAAGGATGTGAGGTCTGGGGATCTCGCAGGCCAGTCATGTGTGCAATCACCTCCATGCATAAGTCATCTCCATGGCTTTATCTGCCGCAGCCCCTGAAGCCCCTGAGTTTGAACTAATTTTTTTTCATACTACACAAAATCCCCCACCACGGTGAATATTAATCTGCAAACCGCATGTGTCTCCAACCCATAGATATTTTTTTATAGTGTTTTACTTTTGCTCCGAACTTTTGAATCACCCGGTATATATATATATATATATATATATATATATATATATATATATATATATATATATATATATATATATATATATATTATATATATATATATACATATAAATATAAACTTTAAACTTTTAGACTAATGTTTGGAATAATATTACCAATAAGGCAATGTATACCAGTTAAACAATAAAAGAGTATGCGCAAAGCAGCAATTACAATTTTATGCACTATATAAAATACAATGAAAGAATGAACAGTACCAAAAAGTGGCTGTGGGGGGGGAGTTGTGACCCCCACTCCCCGGTTAAAAGCATGCTTTGAGTGCCGCGGCAAACACTTCCGGAAAGCCGGCATCGTTCAAAGAAAGTCCTTGCGACTATAGGAATTGCCGAAAATATAGACACTGAAATTAAACAAAAACCAAAAGAAATACCTTATGTGAAACCAATCGAATCCACCTCTCGCCAACACCACCTAAACCACCGATAAATTCATCTAACTCAACACACAAACACTCTACCCCATTCCCTTCATCACCAGAATAACCCCGAGAACTGAGGAATCTCCGATTATATACTGTATACCGTTGCCACAGATTCAACAAAAAATCCGTTATTCTTATTTTGCACTCTTATTTTGTGCTATTCTTATTTTGCGCTATATTTTCGGCAATTCTTATAGTCACAAGGACTTTCTTTGAACGGTGCCGGTTTTCCGGGAGTATTTGCCGCGGCACTCAAAGCATGATTTTAACCGGGGATTGGGGGTCACAACCCCCCTCCCCACAGCCACTTTTTGGTACTGTTCATCCTTTCATTGTATTATATATATATATATATATATATATATATACATATAAAATAACAAAAATGTGCATGAAATATCGTATAAGAAAATAATACGAAATTCATGCTTAAAACTTTACAAGTCAATATTAAATCTGACAGAGTTCTGTATATTTTCTATAATACAGTCGGATTCTATTAGACATTTGTTTTTCTAAAAGCCAAAGAGTTTAGAGGTTTATATTTCTATGCCATCTATAATATCATCAAAATACATTTATTTAACTAAATATTTTCTATACCTCGAGAAAAGCGAAGTACGTAATGCTTTAAAATATTGAAGAATAGTAAAGATAAATTGTAACAGTAGAAACAGAGTTACAGTTAGAATTGCTTTGGGAATATAAGGTATCAAACGAGAAAGCCATTGCAATTGATAAATTCTCTATAGGACATACAGATTACAAAATTACACAACCAGCAAAAATCTCAATTTGAACTTTTTTCAAATTATAGCAGAAACTTCTTAGTTATTCTAGATTATATAATCACCACGGATGACGATGTAAAAAATCTGATGTCGGCAACACATGACTTTCCTTATATAATGCAATGAATTTATTACTCTTGCAGTAATAAAAATCTGATGTGTGCAACACATGACTTTCCTTATATAATGCAATTAATTTACTACTTTTACAATAAAAAATAGGTTTTTCTTATAGTAGATATATATAATCTTTCCAAGATATTGAATTTTCGTGAATTGTCGTCATTTTCATTGATTTAATGTCATTTTTATCCATTTGGCGAAATTTTCGTTAATTTGGCAGCATTTAAAAAGTCGCCAAATTGGCGACATTCCACCAAATTCGTCGCCAAAATCTCGCCAAGCGTTATGGACGAAGAAATAAGTTATTCTTACAGCGGATAAATGACTATTGGCGTTCAAATACAAAAGTATTACTCAAAGTATATTTTTTCAAGAATGGAACGAGCTAGATCTATAAGAATAATGTCACCAAATTTATCGCATGGTATTACATATTAAAAGTGAACATGTTTCTCAATACGAAATATTTTTTTTTTTTTATATGACTTTTCGATAATTTTTTTGAAAAATGTGCAATATCTCGAGAACGTTTCATGTTAGCGTTCTAAAATGTATATCAATCGTTTTCTAATGAAAAATTACATGAGAAATGTCTATTTGCGTAACTTTACTAGCCGTTTTGATTTTTTGACGATTTTTTCAAAATTTTACTCGAAAATTTAGGGGGGGGGGGGGGGGTCTGAACATTCGAATGGGTATAAAAACTATAGACTTCCAGTGTTTACGGATTGTGATTTTTGTACCAAATTTCGTTCGAATCTGTCCATTCGTTCGTCAGTTATCGTCTCCACAGTCTCACTCACACACACACACACTCACACACACACTCACACACACACATACTTTCACACACACACACACACACACACACACACACATACTTTCAGACGCACACACACACACACACAGACATCACTTCAAAAATGTTTGATTCGTGATCAGGGATGCTCGAAACGTGCTCTCCCGTCGAAAACTCGAATTCGAATTTTCGACCCCGTCACAATACTTTCTTTATACATTATGTATATAAGGAAAGTAAAAATAGGTTTTTCTTATAGTAGATACTTATATTCTTTCCAAGATAGTTTCGAATTAGTCATCATTTTCATTGATTTAGCGTCATTTTTATCCATTTGGCGAGATTTTCATTAATTTGGCAACAATTAAAAAAGTCGTCCAGTTGGCGACATTGCGCCAAATTCGTCGTTAAAATCTCGCTTCGTTATGGATGAAGAAATAAGTTATTCTTATGGCAGATAAATGACTATTGGCTTTCAAGTACAAAAGTATTACACAAAGTAGCTTTTCTCATGAATGGAACGAGCTAGATCCATGAGAATGATGTTACCAAATTTATCGCATGATATTACATATAAAAATGAACATGTTTCTCAACAGTTATTTTTTTTTTTAATTTATGGGATTTTTTGATACATGTATTTGAAAAATGTGCAATATCTCAAGAACTGTTCATGCCAGCGTTCTAAAGTTTATGTCAATCGTTTTCTAAGGAAAAATTACATAAGAAATGTCTATTTGTGTAACTTTATTAAAAGTTTTGATTTTTTGATGATTTTTTCAAAATTTCACTCGAAAATTTTGGGGATTCTGAACATTCGATTACGTTTAAAACCAATAGGCTTTCAGTATTCATGGATTGTGATTTTTGTACCAAATTTTATTCGAATCGCTCTATTCGTTCGTGAGATTCGTCTCCACAGACTCTGACTTTCAAGCCGATTGCTACAAGGTATTCTTGGACTGAAACTTATATTCAGGCGATCTATCTAACATTTGTCTCTCTCAAAATTATCAAATTCTATTGATTGACGTAAATATTAATTAAATGTTAAGTAGAAAAAATATTGGACGTGTCTAACACATAGCTATACCAACAAATTAAGAAATTTCATGTTATAAACGATGTCATTCGCATTTAAATAAGAAACAATAAATAGAAATATTTGTAGCGTTTAAGACATTTATAATAAATGTGTTTATTTTCGGGAAAAAAATAGTGGGAAAATTGAGAATCTTGTTTAGTTAGATATCTCTGAATTTAAGACGCTTACGAGGTTTGCCGATTAAAATTTCGGGTAAACGGATAGTCTGAAATTTAATTAGTCGCCTGCAGTTTAGTTAAAATCTTTCCAGTTTTAGAACTGCAAATAATATTCAAAACCATATCAATCACAAATAAAAATAATGAATTAATTTGTAAAATAAATCAGTTTAACTTTAAATTCAAGTCTAAACTCAACATGAAATATTGTAAATAATAAAATAATTTGTAAAATAAAACAGTTGGCCTTTAATCTCAACATGAAATATTGTGATTTATCTTTTTATTTTTCGTAACCAGCTTTTTATACTAAGTAGCGGCCACTTCATACGTATATAGTATTCCTTTATCAATCAATATTTTAGCACGTTCTGAATCCACTGTGTGGTCGCAAAAGCCCCCACCTTCTATATTGCACTCGACCACCTTTTGCGAGGGCACAAAAGTAGCAAAACATTAAAATTGTCTCCAAATGCAGTATGAGGAGGTTTAGTGGGTTCATTGCTAAGTCGAAAATACAAGATAAAAATTGCATTCATTGCTGAGTACGAAATACAAGGTAAAAATTGTATCCAAATCGGAAAATGGGAACAAGTTTCACCTAAGAAGTATATTTTTATATAAAAACGATGATTTAAAGCATCCCCCCCCTCTACATTGCAAAGTAAAGAGCACAACGTAAATATTGCCTGCATATCAGAGTAACAGTCGTTAAGATAGAATAAAACGATTTTTAAAAAGTCGAAAAGCAACAAAATACAAGATAAAATCGGCATCCAAATCGTTAAGGAAGTTACATTAAGAAGTTTAATCACTTAAGAAGTTACATTATGAAAACAATTATTTGAAAAATCGTCTTCGCACCCAGCTTACTTGGGTAAAAATGCACTAGCGGTAACTAAATGTATAACAAGCAGTGTTTTGTAGCAATCAGTTTTTTAGCAAATTATTTTTTAGTTACTTAGTTCTTGTTCAGTTTTTAGCAAGTTGCAATTCAGCAAAACTGGGTCCAAATAAATCAGAGCAGCCGTCTCTGAAATAGAATGGGACCAAAATTCTCCGCCCTCCTTGTTTGCGCAGACGAAATAATCACCCCCTCGGCCGTTTCAATATGAATTGATTCTTATTGAAGTTGAATTTTAATCTTAATTGCTATCTTTCGAAGTTATTATCGTGGAACCGGGATTTTTTCACGAAATGCTTATAATGTCTTTGCGTGCAGACTCATATTCACGTTCTCTTTATTTTTTCAGTAATTCATTATAGTGAGTTTAATTGAACAAAATAATACCCATACTTATTCGAAATTACACGGAATTTGCACTTTTAGTTCAATTTTCATTCTCATTTGGTAACTGGACTTATTTTCAAAGGTGGCGAAACGAAAATGCGATGAAACTAAAATATCTCGAGAATGGCTAATCCTAGTGTATTAGGATTGGTCTTATTCTTGTCTAATTATTAAGTCGTCGCCAAGTTGGCGACATTCCGTCAAATTCGTCGCCAAAATCTAGCCAAGCGTTATGGACAGAGAAATAAGTTATTCTTATAGCATATAAATGATTATTGGCGTGCAAATGTAAAAGTATTACTCAAAGTACCTTTTCTCATGAATGGAATGAGCTAGATCCACGAGAATGATGTCACCCAATATATCGCATGATATTACATATGAAAAGTGAACATGTTTCTCAACAGTTAATAGATTTTATTTAATTTATGGGATTTTATTTAATTTATTTATTTTATATTATTTATTTATTTTATTTATTTAATTTATTATATATATTAATTTTTTGATAAATTTATTTTTAAAATTTCCAATATCTCGAGAACGGTTCGTGCTAGCTATCTGAAGTTTATGTCAATCGTTTTCTAAGGAAACATTACATAAGAAATGTCTATTTGCGTAACTTTATTAAAGGTTTTGATTTTTTGATTATTTTTTCAAAATTTCACTCGAAAATTTACGGGTGTTCTGAACATTTGATTACGTATAAAAGCAATAGGCTTCAGTATTCACGGATTGTGATATTTGTATCAAATTTCATTCGAATCGCTCCATTCGTTCGTCAGATATTGTCTCCACAGACTCACTGACACACACATACACACACACATACACACACACACACATACTTTCACACATACACATGCACACACACAGAGACATCACCTCAAAAATGCTTGATTCGTGATCAGGGATGCCTGAAACATGCTCTCCTGTCGAAAACTCGAATTCGAATTTTCGACCCCGTCACAATACTTTCCTTATACATTATGTATATAAGGAAACTAAAAAGGCGGGTTTCTGTTATCCCGAATCGCACCAAAATCTAATCTACACCAGGGTCACACACAAAGTGACTTACATACCAAATTTTACGAAATCTATTTCTTTAGTTTTCGAGTTAGAGTGGATACATACATTGCACAGACAGACACACACACAGAAGTCACGCTAAAAATATTTTTCTTTTATTCTAAAGATCCCAAAACGATCCTTCAAAAACTCGAGTTGCGATTGTCGGCATGATTCCAATACTTCTCCTAAACATTACCATATATTGCAGGGAATGTAAAAATTAATAAATGAAGTTACGACGACGGGAATATGAGTTCTCTAAAGTTAAAACTTACAATGACAAATGTTGAAGACTGTATCTATAAAAAGTATATCTAATTTTTAATTTAATCTTTGACCAATAAGCCGAAAAAAAATATAAATTCGAAGTGTATAGTTATTTTTTCAGGGAATGCTTAACATTAGAATTTCATATTTAAAATTTAAAATTTCTACCTGTAAAATTCGATATTTTAGAAATATATAATTTAAACGTCACTACCCCTGAGAGTTGGATCTGTCTATCATTCAAAAATAGAACCGAGCTTCTAAGTTTATTTTTGAATGAGAAAACTGATTTACTGCACATCCTTGTCTTCACCACAAAGAAATGAGGTTTTTTTTACATATATATATAAAAATGTACTACATTTTTTTGAATGTATAAAGTCTCGGCAGAATCTTCGGTTCACTGTTCACGTTTCAAAGAGGAGAGGGGGAACTTCACGCTTCTAGGCCGAGAGGGGGTTTACAGATCGGGATTTTCACGACTTTTAAAAATCTGTATGAAAAGGACTATGGAATTTATTAAAAATCCGGGCTATAAAGGCCCTTGAAATTTCCCTCACAGCAAAGATCGTCACATGTGTGACAGTGATGTTGTAGTCACGTGACACCTGGGTCACAATGTGACATCATATTTGTAACTTCTATGCGACGTTACGTATTAGTAACTTTGCAACTTCATTGTGACTATATTCTGTGACGTTTCCACACTTTAATTAACACGTAACAATGTGACGACATTACAATGGCAATTACAATGTGACGTCACAAACAAGTTAATATGCGACGTCACAAAGGACCATAAAAATGACCAAAATGACTTCGCTGTGACCTCAATATGACATTGACGAGACGTACTGCGACGTCCTGTGACGTCCCAAAATCACAGTGTGACGTAAATCTTACGTCACTATGAAAAAAAAATGCTGTTACTATCTGTTTATCGTTCAAAAAAAAAAAAAGAAAAGGAAAAAGAAAAAAAATTCAACTTTATTTGAATGAGGAGATGCATTTTTCGCACACTATTGCTTTTATACCCGAAAATGAAGGATTTTTTACAAATACTTAAAAATCTAATCGTAAATAAATAAAGAAATAAAACCGAGGTTCTAACTTCATTTTTGAATGAGGAGATACATTTTCCACATACCCTTGTTTTTACCCGTCCCCTTCTCTAAATGAGATGTTTTACAAATTTTTAAAAATCTATCAAATTTTTTGAATCTCCGAAAAAATCTCGAAGTAATTTTTAGTTCGATGCCCCCGTTTTAATACAAACCTCGCGCTTCTAGACCGAGTTGGGGGCTTATGAAATCGGTTTACGAACAATCCGGCTGGCATCAGAATCTGCAGCCAGTTACAGAATGCAAATATGTTATCACGTTTTAATACATAGTAGGTTCATGTTAATACTTGTTTCAGATATTACTTTGTGCGCTTAATTTTAAAATGTCATACTTCCTTAGAAATAATTATCTGCCTATGATACTAAGGAAGCTTACCGCCCTTGACACACGTAAAAAATAAAAAGTAAATAAAAATAAAAAATAAAACTTACCATTGCAAAAGAGGAAACGTTCGAATGTTTTCTGTCGTTACTCCCCCACGTCTTCTCAAACCGGAAATGAAAACGAAGACAAGTGGGTGGCCAATATTGCGGTCAAATTGGGATTTCGCAAAACAGTGCCCTGAGAATAAATGTTATTTCGGCGTGGAACATTTTCAGATCAAACAGTCCCCTATTCCTTGTGAACAAAAGGAGATGAGAATATCTTCAGAATCAAAATTGCCGGAGGATGCTCTAGAGTTATGGACATTTTATCTTGAATATTTATTACCCTACCTATTATGCATAGTATAATGTATAGGGAAACCATTTGGATTGAATATTAGAGATTTAAATAATTTCACACGTTAAGGTTTCGCTATAAAACGAATCAAATATTTTTATCGTAACAAGGTGTATGTGCATTTATTTATATCTATCTATGTGTTTTTCTACATATTTTTTCTATGAAATGTATGAATGCACTGTAATCAAGAAACTATCAATCCAATATTTACTTCCCTATATTATTGAATATAGTATAAAATATTATTTCCACGAAAATGTTCGATTTCGAGATTTTGATGCCAATATATGTTTTAGGACCTCTGGAACACATTTTGACTAATTTAAGAGTGATGTACTCTGTCTGTCTGTCTGTTGTCGATGTTTTGTGTACACGATAGCGGCCATAAATATTAAAATTTTCACGAAAATTTATATACGATTTTGTTAAATCTGGAACTAGATAGAATTTTTTTTCGAGCGAAAACTTCGAAAATTATTCGAAATTATATATTTTCTAACATGAAAGCATAGGACAGAATTTGACATAATCATGTAAATATGAAAAAAAAATAGAATCACACGCTGTTTTAAAAATGATACTGGGATTAGAAAATCGAGTTGATTCACATACTTTAGGTACTCTCCCTGCCGCTCACATTGCTGCTCATGTCCTCGGGAGAGTCGGGCGCCCTGGGTTTTCCGCACATTTTAGGTAAGTGTCACGCATTACACTAGTTTTGATTTTTACACTTGTATAGATTTTGCCAAATAAAGAAACATGAAAAATCAATCTTGCATAAAGCATCGATTATGAAACACTTTCCAACTAAAATGCAATTTTATTTAAACATCTCTAAAATGCGACACATTCATCGCTGATATATTTCAAATTATCACAGTACTATAATAATTTATTATATTTGCAAACTTAAAACTTCATCGAAAAATGTGTTTATTCAAATGTGTTTATTCAATGATACCGCTATGTAAAATCAATGAATATTTCATTTATAGCATTCATTTCCAGACTCAAGAGCTAAATAATTGTGCTTGAAAAACATTCAGCAATTCATATACAATTCTTCTTACAATCACTTGTTTATACTCTGCATCCATTAAAATTAGGCTTCGTTGTAGAAATAATCAAAGTTTGATGATCAATTAAGCTAAAAAATATTGTAATTGCGTTGGCACAGAATATAGACGCAGAGAAAATACGTAGAAATAAAGCGGTTTTAGGACGGATGCAACGCTAAATATAAATTTTAAAGCACTTTGAGAATCACGATTTTTACACTGGGAAAAAAAGATGGATGCCATATTTTATTTTGAAGTAGGTCACGTGATCTCTCATATAATATGGGTGCAATTATTATTTTAATTTTTATTTAAAAACTACCGAACATATTTTGCTGAATTTTTTTTTTACATATTCTCTGGGATAATTTGAATATTTCATAAAATTTTACAAGCTATTTGTGAATTTTAACTTCGCTTAAAACATGTGTAAAAAATTAGGTCCCATCGGATTCAATGTATCTCACTTCTTCAATCCGGGTTCAATCCGGGTTCAATCCAAAACTAATTGGGTGATATTATTCATTTTCATTCCCATATGTCCCACAGACCGTCTCAACAATATACTAAAATTTCATTTTGATAAAGTCATTTTTACGGCAGTTATCGTGCGAACGGACAGACAGACAGACAGAATAAACAAATTCATAAACACGTTTATGTAAAGTGTTGAAAATCGAACTGACTGTTTTTTTTAATGACCCGCAAAAATCGTTTAAAATAAAATGAAAGAATTTTTTTTTTTGTCTTAAGCAAATGTATGTGTCTGTCCGTATATCTGTTTGCTTGCGTCTCTGTATATGCAATGAATACAAATGTTATGGTGTTTGTACGAAATCGTCGGATTCTACATCTACATAATCATCGGCAATTCTATACAATCACCAATCTTATTTGTGAATGTATTAAAATTTTATTACTTTCTACAAATTACGTACACTTGTCAATTTCACCTAAAAAATTAAGCCTGTCGTCCATTTTAAAATTCATACCTTTGTACCAAATTTGATTCCAATAAAACGAGCAGTTTTCAAGAAAATATAATTACGTAAATTCGTATAAAAAAACTGATCGACAAGAAGAGGAACAGTCTAAAATGTGATTTTTCTTTCCGACATTTTTTAAACAACCGAATTTTCAATTTAGCTTTAATTTAAAGATACGAAAATGATACTTTTCTTTAGGAATTAAAGTACTTTTTTTCATTCTTATACTGTTAATGATATAATTGAATCTAAACAGTATGAAATATAGATACATAAATAAAATCGAGTATACCCGCTCCAGAAATGTTTGTTTTTCATTGCAATAGAAGGTGTTGACAGCGAAAATTCTTTAAATTTTTTTTAATGACAGCAGACACGGTTGGTAATTTTTCCCAAACACCCTGTGAGAGTGTTAAAGTGTATAATTTAAAAAAAGAGATGCAAATTTCAGACATTTTCCCACAAAGATAGTGATTATGTAAAATTTCTGGCGACTGCATGCAATCACGGTATTTCTTACTTTCACTATAACTATGGATTTAGAAAAAAAAACTAGGCTGTTATCGCCATTCTAAGTGACACTTATAAGCAGACAAAAAATTGCGACTTGGCGTATTAAATGATTTATGCCGTAACATAACATTGTTATTTTGGTATTAACTTCGAATTTAAATGAAGCCGTAATCACTAAAATTTAAATGCCATTTTATTAAGATGCTTCTGGCTTTCGAAATAAGTGAACATTGAAAGACAATAAAGTATAAATCCGACCTTCAAAAATTTAGTATATTTAAATAGGGAATTAATTACTCGTCCAGTGTCCAAGCATCGTTTGTTAGGGCGGTCACATTTTTACATTGTTGTGATATCTATCCCTAGTTCCATTCCTCTAAATCTATAGCCGTAACTTATCCACCCGAGCTACTAAACAGTCGTCCTAAAATTATCTAAAAACTTGTTAGTGAGATTTTTTAATACTTGAATTTCCTGATTACTTTTATTTCCAAATCTTCACAGAATATCCGTTCGTCTATATAAATAAAATTGAAACTCTGTCTGTCTGTATGTTTGTCTCATCATCACGGAAAAACAACTGAACCGAATGTAAAGAAATTTTGTGGGTAGCCTTGAAATAGACCCACTTAAAATTTAATCCATGTTTCGAGTTTCTAGCACCAGGGGTTGTCTAGCTATTAATTAAGAAAACACAATATTAAACCTTTCATAGAGATAGCATTATGCAGACGATATTTTTTCCGACAATTTATTTGAAGAAAATTATATCATGTCACTTACAACGGGTATAAATCCAATGTGTTTATGCCGCAGACGATTTTTATTAAATCTTTTCCGATTTAAATAATAAAGATATGTTTATAAAATGAATTTTACCGATATTGCATTTTTGGTTGAATTATATCAATTACGGTCTTCAGGTTTAAACATTATTATTATTGATACTTTCGGGGATTATTGTTATTTTCTATTTATTACATTATTATTTTATTTTGGCAAAAATTGTTGAAACTTATATATTGTACGGTGTACTGGTAATCTTCTACAAATGCACGGGTATATCTTCTAATCTATGAGAATATAAGTAGTACAGGTATATTGGCATATATTTTGATATATATTGGCATATATTGGAATCAATTACGGCCTTCTGATTTAAAGATTAAGGGATTATTGATATTTTCAATTTATTTCGTCATCTGTTTTATTTTGACAAAGATTTTGAAACTCATATTGCAATACGGGTAAGGGTAATCTTCTACTTACACAGACCGTATCTTCTAATCTACGACAATATAAGTAGTATGGGTGTACAATTTTAGAGCTTTCATTTTGGACATATATTGGAATCAATTAGGACCTTTAGGTTTAAAGATTATGGGATTTTCAATTTATTACGTCATTTGCTTTATTTTTGCACAGATTTTATTAACTCATATATTTTTGTACGTGTAATCGTCTACTAATATACGGGTATAACTTCTAATATTCGCGAATATAAGTAGTACGGGTCCTATATAATTTTAGCGTTTCTATTTTGCATCTATTAATTCAATTTTTTATTTTTTGTAAATTTGTTTACAAACGGGACCAGGATGTTTTATTCTTCAGATCTGCCGGGAGGGTAATTTGTATAGCGGGAACAGATATTCCAAAACTTCATTTAGGGGCATTAAATTAAATATTTTAGCAGAATGATTTGATTAAATATGTCATTTAATATACTATAAGAATTTGCACGTGATTGTGAATTTTAAGTTTATAATATATGCTCCATACGAAGAACGGATATACTGCTAGTTATTAATAAAACCGCATTAATTTTCTGGAAGCACGTTGGCACTTTTATAAACCGAAATATGGATTTATCTCTTTCGGTTTACTGTATTTTTCAATGCTTGTATTTTTTCTAACACTTCCTGCAAAACAAAGTAATATTTTTACTTAAGATATCTAAACATATACATTAGCTATCATCTTGTGTAACAAACCTAAAAAATTCTGGTTTAACTGCAATAAATTTCATAATGTTTGATGAAATGTATGATGGAAGGGAAGAAATATTGAAGATTTTTGGTGAATATTTATATTTCTCGAGATTATTAAATTATTGCTTACTTATGCAATAATTCTGTTGATTTATCACACTCAGTTGTAAATAGAGAGTGTGGCACAAAAATATGTAAATATATTAAAAAATAGGTAAACATATTTAAACCGTTGCATTGCTAGAAAAATCATCATTTTTCACAATTTGCTTTATTTGTGGTTGGTTTGTTTTCTTTATACATTTTCAAAACAGTTCAAAGTATTAAAATATTGAAAATAGAGCCAGCTTTTGAAAATAGTTCAAAATATTAAAATATCAAAATTATAACCACTATGTTTTAAAAAACTAAAAATCTGATCCTAAATCCAATTATATTTCCTTGTATGACTTTCTCTTTTAAAGGGCTATATATTACTAATTATAGTTTATAGCTAGCACTTTTAGTTAAGATATAAGCATTACAAACTGCAGCAACGAAAAATTTTCAATCTTCTTGAACTCAACAAGATGATTTTTCGAAACTTATAAGAGCTTTGCGAAAACAAATAATTAATCTAGAAACTGTATTTTCTACTAAAACATCTTCGCCCGTTACTGTTTTATTGCGTGTGACATAGTGAGACAAAAACTCGCTCAAACGAAATTTTTTTAGAATTTTCGAAAATAAGGGTCTAAAATAATAAATTTTGAAATTATTGTTATTTAGTTATAAATTGGCCCTTATTTCCTACAAGTAAGAATTGTTTACATTTTTATCTACTAGATTCGGAGATATAAACTGCCAAAGTGTTAAATTTTTCTTAACAATCCGATATCAGTCATAGATATCTCAACCATAGATGTTATTCACATCAAAAAGTACCTAAACTGTACAAGTTATTAAGCTCACACATGCTAAATATGAGGAAAGGATTTCCCTGCATAAAATACTGTATTTGGTTAAAAAAATATTTAATATTGATAGAGATATTGTATTAGAAAACAAATTTCGATGCGTGGCCAAAGGTGGTACAATGGCCGAAGTTATGTGGTTTTAAGGTACATCAATGCATGGTGTCTTTTAATTTTTGTAGCAAGTTTTCGGCATTGAGATAAAAATAATTGATTTAGTTAAAAAACAATGGACAGAACATATGCTAGAATACATGAATTTTAAATAAAATCTGTTTCAAATAATATATATATGAATATATTTTTATTTTTGCTTGCGCAATTAATTCTCAAAATTAAATTATAATATTTTCTTTAAAATTTTGCCTATGTCATATATAAAATTCAATTTACTATGTTGTAACAATATATTACGAAAAATTAAATTATAATTATTTTTTTAATTTTTATGAATATTATTAGTAATGAATAACATGTAGTATCTCTATATTAAAAAATCTGGTATGGGCAGCATATGACTTTGCTTATATAATGCAATGAATTTACTACTTTTACAGTAAAAAAATAGATTATTATTATAGTAGATATTTATATTCTTTCCAGGATATTGAATTTTCGTCAATGAGTCGTCAATTTCATTGATTTAGCGTCATTTTTATCTATTTGGCGAGTTTTCGTTAATTTAGCAACATTGAAAAAAGTCGGCAAGTTGGCAACACGCCACCAAATTCATCGCCAAAATCTCGCCAAGAGTTATGGAAGAAGAAATAAGTTATTTTTACAGCAGATAAATGACTATTGGCGTTCAAATACAAAAATATTACTCAAAGTATCTTTTTTCATGAATGGAACGAGCTAGATCCACGAGAATGATGTCACCAAATTTATCGCATGGTATTACATATGAAAAGTGAACATGTTTCTCAATAGGAAATATATATTGTTTTTATTTTATATGACTTTTTGATAATTTTTTTGAAAAATGTGCAATATCTCGAGAACGGCTCATGTTAACATTCTAAAATTTATGTCAATCGTTTTCTAATGAAAAATTACATAAGAAATGTCTATTTGCGTAACTTTATTAGTGGTTTTGATTTTTTGACGATTTTTTCAAAATTTCACTCAAAAATTTAGGGGGTTCTGAACATTCGATTGCGTATAAAAACAATGGGATTCCAGTGTTTATAGATTGTGATTTTTGTACCAAATTTCGCTCGAATCGGTCCATTCGTTCGTCAGTTATAGTCTCCACAGACTCACTGACACACACATACTTTCGCACACGCACACATACTTTCACACACACACATATACTTTCACACACACACACACACACAGACATCACTTCAAAAATGCCTGATTCGTGATCAGGGATGCTTGAAACGTGCTCTCCCGTCGAAAACTCGAATTCGAATTTTCGCCCCCGTCACAATACTTTCCTTATACATTATGTATATTAATATAAAACCAGGTGCAAATGCTCTAGATTTCCAGAGGGTTTCTAGGAAGTCTGCAAATACACAAATACATTAGACAATTATAGAGACAAATTCCTCTTTAATATGCAATTTTTTTAAAAAAATACCTAAAATCTCTTCCATTACACTAGGATAAACCATTATCATGATATTTACTTTGTCTGGAATTTTGAAGCGTTAGTGTGATTTCATAATTCCCTTTGATTTCATGCAACTATTTTATCCATATATTGTTTTGTGCAATAAAACTCAACTGGTTAAAAGTAAACAAAGAAAGAAAGATAAACAAGTAAAACTTGTGTTAATTGGAAAAGTCATATGTTCTCGACAGGGGATTTTTATTTTTTAACTGAAATTTATGATTCTTAATGGCACTTAAATATAAAACGTTTTCAATTAGAATTTGAGCATTCTGCGTAAAAGAATATTAGTTAATATTGCTATTTTGCAGAAATTCAAATTCAATCTAAACTTCTAAACCTGCTCTTTGGAAAAGAGGTTTTTTTTTGTTTTTTTACCTCCTGTAAAATGTTCGCGGATATATTTTTACATCGCTTCTGAAATAATTCCATTTCGTAAGGTATTTTCATCGCTGATGCTGAATATTTTAATTTCAAGAAATAAAAATGAATGTGTAATATGTTTTAACCTGATGAATAAAACATAAATACTGGAAGTATATTTATTTTAAATTTTGAGGAATAATTATTTGCTTCAATGAAAAAGTTGTTTTGTAACCAGAAAAATAATGAAAAAAAAATACTTTAAATTGAATCGGGGTTGGATTTTTCACGTCAAAAGTCGGTTTTTGACATAACATTGGTTTAATCCGTGTTTTAACCGGATAAAACCGTCAAAAATCTAAAAGCTGCGAACAAAAGGGGAATTTGTTTTAAAAACAATAAAACCACCATGTCAATCATTATAAGATTGATCACCCATATAAATTTGAACATTATTATAAAAAAACAAAAAATGTCAGTAATTTTAAAACATTATCCTGACAACAATACAAGTACATAAAATATTGAAATACTAACAACAATTAAAAATTAATTTTCATTTATTTGAATTTAAATCTCAAGGTATTCGGATTTTGTTTTAAATTAAAATCAATATTTATAACTTTTCTGAAGTTTTATTATTTTAACATTTTAGAGATAGCAGAATTTGTTTTAATATTCAAGTTCATTATACCCACTTAGCATTCGATAACACATAATGAGTTTAGAGTTTTTCTCTAGTCCTAAACGATTTCGCAGTTTAGAATGGATGATTTCAAAATTTGAAAATATTATTTCTATAGAAGCCGAATTAGCAGGTTGGGATATCAACATTATTGCTAGTTAAGCTAATTTAAAAGCTGCACTGTTTTCATCCTGAAAACTTTCACATTTCGAAATACCTTTCCACTACGTTATCAGATTGGTGAGTTTTGCACTCGTACTGTAGTAAGATGTTGGGAATGGGCTTTCTTGGACTTCAAGCGCAATCAGAAGTGGTAAACAGCCTTCAATTTTTTTCTGTACTATAAAACGAGCAGTTTCCACTTGGCCATCTGTTAAGTCTTTATCCATATATTTCGGATGCATGATGTAAGCAAGGAAATGGATTGGCATTAATACCTATTCTGGTCTTTTCTGAACAATTTTAATGTGTGGTTGCAGGGAATCTTCTTCCATAAGACTTAGCCAAATGTGGCAAGCATCAGCCAGTGTTGCTGTATCTCTTTATAATATATAGGCCTACATTTTAGGTGACACACAAAAATATTTTTCTTCCAAAAATTTATTTCCAAGGGGCTATGCATTTTTTTTACCAATATAATAAAAATAACACTAAATCTATTCAAATCAATTAAATATGCAATTTACAAATAGAGTTGCTCTCTTTAAATTATTATATAGTTTCATTGTATTTGTTTTATTAATTCCCTCCTCTTTCTTAAAAATACAAGGGAACCGAAAGTAAAACCTTGCACAGGGTACATGAAAACTAGTTACGGTACTGATTGAGGGTGACAGAATTTTAATTGGCAATAATGTTTGTTTCGCTCTCACTTGACAGTTTTTGACACTTTGAGACATTCAGGTTTTTGACGTGACGGTTAAAACCATGGATTAAACCGGATAAAACCGTCATGCGTCAAAAACCTGCCAACCCTGAGTGGAATCTTTAAATTTGCGGGGTGTAAGACTGAATTTAAGCAGCAAAAATCAGTCTACCGGAACTAGTGATCGAATTCAGACAATCATTCGGATCACTTCAGATCGAATTCAGATCGAATTCATTCATTCTCTTGTATTGGGCCCAAACACGTGGATACCTACACAACCTCATAAGGAATTCGTTTGAATTATTTAGTAAAATACATCAAGATAAAACAGAAGAAAAAAATTTGAAATATATCTACCAAGCGGAATCCAGAACAATAAAATATATAATTGAAATAAATTTGAAATTCCGCAGCTTTAAATTTCCTGAAGCAATATTAGAAGAACATGTCTTGGTTCTAAAGGAACTTTGCACATTAAATTAAAGACCTCTACTTTGTATTTTAAAACAAGTCACGAATAAGCAGTATTAAATGTTAAAGAAACATTTCGTGAGAAACATTGAAATACTAAATAAAGAGTAAAATTCCATTGGTACACTAAAGACTAGACTTAAAATCGTAGACTTAAAATTTCATTCCTTTACTTAATAGCATTAAATGTTTTACCCTTTTTGTGATATTTTCATATGAAGAATATATTGTTGAATTTAAGATTTTGAAGTACAAGCTTTTAGGACCTCCTGAACCTAATCGAAAACTTTTGCTGATATCGCTGTCTATCTGTGTGTGAGTGCTTTGTGTATTTATAGATGTCTGTGCGTTTTTTACATGATAATTCAGAAACGAAAAATCTAATATGGGTAGCACATGACTTTCACTACAGACTAAAATTTATTTTCTCTTTCCTTCTTTCATAATTTCTTACGCTGAGTTTATCTGCACAAATATACACCGACACTTATTTGAAATGGCACCGTTTTTATTTAGTTTTCATTTGGCGACTGGACATATTTGCAAATGGCACGAAGAGTGATAAAACATTTTCAGGCAATGAGGATGATTCCAAGAAATATTATGACTTTCACAAGTTTTATAAGTTTTACTAGCATACAGCAAAATTGCATGGAACTTATTTCTGTCTGTCTGTTATAAATAAACACCGTACAAATAAGCACCGTAAAAATAAACACCGATACTTATTTGAAATGACACCGCTTTTATTTGGTTTTCATTTGGCGACTGGACATATTTGCAAATGGCACGAAAAGTGATAAAACATTTTCAGACAATGAGCATGATTCCAAGAAATGTTATGATGTAAGTTTTATCAGCATACAGCAAAATTGTGTAGAGCTTGTTTCTGTCTGTCTGTTATAAATAAACATCTTACAAATAAACACCGATACTTATTTGAAATGACACCGTTTTTATTCAGTTTTCATTTGGCGACTGGACATATTTGCAAATGGCACGAAGAGTAATAAAAAAAACATTTTCAGGCAATGAGGATGATTCCAAGAAATATTATGACTTTTACAAGTTTTATAAGTTTTACTAGCATACAGCAAAATTGCATAGAACTTATTTCTGTCTGTCTGTTATAAATAAACACCGTACAAATAAGCACCGTACACGTAAACACCGATACTTATTTGAAATGACACCGTTTTTATTTAGTTTTCATTTGGCGACTGGACATATTTGCAAATGGCACGAAAAGTGATAAAACATTTTCAGACAATGAGCATGATTCCAAGAAATGTTATGATGTAAATTTTATCAGCATACAGCAAAATTGTGTAGAGCTTGTTTCTGTCTGTCTGTTATAAATAAACATCTTACAAATAAACACCGATACTTATTTGAAATGACACCGTTTTTATTCAGTTTTCATTTGGCGACTGGACATATTTGCAAATGGCACGAAAAGTGATAAAACATTTTCAGGCAATGAGCATGATTCCAAGAAATATTATGATGTAAGTTTTATCAGCATACAGCAAAATTATGCAGAGCTTGTCTCTCTCTGTCTGTTATAAATAAACACCGATACTTATTTGAAATGGCATTGTTTTTATTCAGTTTTCATTTGGCGACTGAACGTATTTGCAAATGGCACGAAAGGTGATAAAACATTTTCAGGCAATGAGCATGATTCCAAGAAATATTATGCTGTAAATTTTATCAGCATACAGCAAAATTATGTAGGTAAAACCTGTTTCTGTCTGTCTGTTATAAATAAGCACCTTACAAATAAACAGCGATACTTATTTGAAATGACACCGTATTTTTTTTCAGTTTTCATTTGGCGACTGGACATATTTGCAAATGGCACGAAAAGTAATAAAACATTTTCAGGCAATGAGGATGATTCCAAGAAATATTATGCTGTAAGTTTTATCAGCATACAGCAAAATTATGTAGGTATAACCTGTTTCTGTCTGTCTGTTATAAATAAACACCTTATAAATAAACTTATTTGAAATAATATTTATTTGAAATGACACCGTTTTTATTCAGTTTTCATTTGGCGACTGGACATATTTTCAAATAGCACGAAGAGTAATAAAGCATTTTTAGGCAATGAGGATGATTCCACGAAATGTTATGGTGCATATTTTATCAGCATACGACAAAATTAAGTATAACTTGTTGCAGACTGCAATAAGAGCTTCGACAATAAGAACTTGCAATTTCGGCCCACTAGCTGAACGGTAGAGCTTCAGTTGGTCAGTTCAAAGATTCAAGGTTCGATTTCCGGTTGAGACAGAAAGGTTCTTTACAATGACTGCCGAACAAATCAACCCTGTAGGTTAGTGCAAAGATTTCGGAGGTCTGAAAGTGATCCTAGTACGGATAAAGTACACTCGGAGATATGGCGCACTGATTTCATAATCGAGAGGATAACGAACACGAAGGAAGCTAACCTGGAGAATAAAAATATCACCAGAAGACTAACCTGAGATAAGATTAGCAGGAGGTGGTCAGTCAGATTGTCAGTTGCACTTCTATCTAACATTAGACAGTTAAGAATACAGAGTCCACTCTGACAATAAGAGCTTGCAATTTCGTCCGAGTACCTCAACAACGGTAGAGTGCCAGCTGGTTAGTTCGAAGATCTAGGGTTCGATGCTTGTTTGCAGGAAGGAAAGTTCTTTACACTATTTCTATCTGCGTATTATGACTTCTTATAACTCGGGGACATCTTAACGAATTCATTTACATTGTCACTGGTTTGCTAAGTTTAAGGTTTATGAGCAGGTATAAAAAAAACTATTTCAAATGTTGTGCTACATCAATATATAAAAGTGAAAATTCAGAAATATGCTTCCAATCTCTGTATCGTGTAAAATACGTTATTGATTTTTTTAAACTTTTGTCAATAACTGAAGCGCAGCCAAGAGAATGTTTTTGATTTATTTCTACGCCAGATCCTACGCCAGCCCTCGAAACAAAGAGAATAAAACCACCATTTTGTCTGACATTCTGTCTGGTTTGCTAAGTTTAAGGTTTATGAGCAGGTATAAAAAAACTATTTCAAATGTTCTGCTACATCAATATATAAAAGTGAAAATTCAGAAATATGCTTCCAATCTCTGTATCGTGTAAAATACGTTATTGATTTTTTTAAACTTTTGTCAATAACTGAAGCGCAGCCAAGAGAATGTTTTTGATTTATTTCTACGCCAGATCCTACGCCAGCCCTCGAAACAAAGAGAATAAAACCACCATTTTGTCTGACATTCTGTCTGGTTTGCTAAGTTTAAGGTTTATGAGCAGGTATAAAAAAACTATTTCAAATGTTCTGCTACATCAATATATAAAAGTGAAAATTCAGAAATATGCTTCCAATCTCTGTATCGTGTAAAATACGTTATTGATTTTTTTAAACTTTTGTCAATAACTGAAGCGCAGCCAAGAAAATATTTTTGATTTATTTCTACGCCAGATCCTACGCCAGCCCTCGAAAAAAAGAGAATAAAATCACCATTTTGTCTGACATTCTGTCTGGTTTGCTAAGTTTAAGGTTTATGAGCAGGTATAAAAAAAACTATTTCAAATGTTGTGCTACATCAATATATAAAAGTGAAAATTCAGAAATATGCTTCCAATCTCTGTATCGTGTAAAATACGTTATTGATTTTTTTAAACTTTTGTCAATAACTGAAGCGCAGCCAAGAGAATGTTTTTGATTTATTTCTACGCCAGATCCTACGCCAGCCCTCGAAACAAAGAGAATAAAACCACCATTTTGTCTGACATTCTGTCTGGTTTGCTAAGTTTAAGGTTTATGAGCAGGTATAAAAAAAACTATTTCAAATGTTGTGCTGCATCAATATATAAAAGTGAAAATTCAGAAATATGCTTCCAATCTCTGTATCGTGTAAAATACGTTATTGATTTTTTTAAACTTTTGTCAATAACTGAAGCGCAGCCAAGAAAATATTTTTGATTTATTTCTACGCCAGATCCTACGCCAGCCCTCGAAACAAAGAGAATAAAACCACCATTTTCTCTGACTGCACTTTATAAATAAAAACTGGCTAAGGGATTTATATATTTCTTTTAACTAGTTTAAGCTTATTGGGTTTAAATATTTCAGGCAATTTCAGATATTCATTTAAAATATTTATTTAAGGTTTATGGTTAAAATATTTCACGTTTTATACCGTGATAACGTTATTTTAGTATTTTCATGGGCAACATAGGATACGATGGTAGAAAAAATTCTATGGACAGGCCACCATTTACCAGTTCGAGAAAACCACTGGATAAACAATTATGCTAATCATATGACAGTTACTTATGGTCTAAACGAGCATTTCTTGGTAGAATTCATTTCAATATTTTTAAATCTGTTTTAAAAATGTCGTTTAATAATCATAAATGGAATCCAGCTTGGAAAATGTAAAAAAAATATCTTACTTCTTTTACTTCACATCAAAAATTTACATTTTCTATTTTCCTTCCGAGCGCTTTACATACTCTTATACAGTGGTCTTTGACATTTTTCGAATTTTCAAAATGTCAAAAAACACACAATTTTCTGAGATTTGAATGGAGCAAAGTACTTGTTTTTAGAAATTGTGGATTTACTGTAAATGAAAATTTAAAAAGGATTAACAGATATAAGACTGTAGTATACAATTTATATGAAGAATCCCTAGAAATATGACCAACAAAGGTGCACATGCAGGCCAGCTTCTATTGCCGCTCTTCACAAAAGAGGGATTGCAGATAGTGTTTTCTCTGAAATAAAATTTTCTAACCAAATCAGCGGGAATGAAAATTACCTTATTGTATATTAAAATATTTTAACCTTTAACTATAACCAAAATTACCTTTAACTATGAAAATTATAGCCAAATTTTGCGCAATGCTTCGCAAAAGAATCCGAATGTTCGAAACGCAAAATTAATGTCACTTCATCTTCTTACAAAGCAGCATAAGAGATATGGAGTAGAATTCGCATAGAAAAATGTTGCTTTTGGATCTAAGCATAAGAATGTTGTCTTTTCGGACGAGAAGATGCTCACATTTGATGAACCAAATGGTTTTCTTTACTGCTGGCACGACATCTGTAAAAACATGTTTTTTTTTTCATATCGTCATTTTTGGGATGGATCCGTAATTGTTTGGGGTAATTCAGCAGCAAAAGGAGCCATTCTAATTATTTTTCTACATTATAGAACTAATTCAGAAGCATCTTAAGACATGTTACCTGAAAAGTTACTGACTGCGGCACTGTTGCATCACTTATCATCTCTGGAGGGTATTTATTCTAGCAGGATAATACTATAATTCATGTATCTGCCGCATCAAAAGCGGGGTTTGAAGTCAATTTCGTAGAATTGCTTGATTGGAGAGCATGAAGTCCTGATTTAAGCCTCATGAAAAATCTGTGGGGCATTTTGGCACGAGAAGTACATAAAAATGGCACGGAATATGAAAATGAACATACCCTAATCTAAGTTGGAATTTAGAGCAGTTTTGCAGTCGTCCAGGAGCTTCTATTATCAAACGAAAAAGAACAATTTACAATAATTTGCAAAATACAAACCATACAATATATATTGAGATTGATAAACAAAAGTTGTCTAATTTTATAAGAGCCTTATAATTATAATAATAGAAATTATTTTAACATATAATCTCCAAACATCCAGATAATATTAAAATTGCCATAATAATTAGATACTATAATAATAGCTATATATATATATATATATATAAGGATATAAACAAGAAGAAAAAATAAGCGAGAACAGGAGTGACCATATGATTTGCATAGAATGGCAGGGGTGGATTGCGACACCCCTTTCCCGCTTAAAGCAGCTTTTACGACCCGGGCAACGCTCACGGCACCAATGTAACTCAATGGTCAATCTCCCACATGTGCAAAGACAGAACCACCCGAACGGACACAAAAGCAAAGATGGAACCAAGCATGGAAGAGATACACCCTACATACTAGTTCTTTAACACCTAGAAATTTTTACGGCTCAATGTATAAAAATAGCAGCGATACAATTTTTGTGATCTGAACGTCATTAGTCCCCTTGGAGGGGGGAGGGGAAGTTATCTACCCCAGAGTATGCATTGTCAAACTTGGTATCAATCGAAATATTATTTCAAGCTCTTTCAAATGAAGGCTGACATGTTATAATTGTGACCAATGATACATATTTTTCAAAAGTTTTCTTATAAAATTTGCAAAATTTGCATAAAAAAAAAAATCTGAATCTACTTAAAAATGTATTCTTACATGAGAAATTCGAGTGAGCAACACAATTTATTTTCATAGAGGAGGATGCTTTTTGAATGATATGAATTAAAAACTGTTAAAAATTAAAACATTTATGCTATGCTATTAATGCTTCTTTTTTATAACATTTTATTCCTTCATCTCTAATGAAATATTTTTTGTATATTTCATACAAGGATGTGTGGGTCTGGAAAAAAATTCAAAATAAAGCATGTGTGAAATATTTTCGCTGTAATTAAAAGTCCTGTCAAGCTGTATATAAGAAGACCAGAGAAAAAAATTAAACGATAATATTTTTTCTTTGTACCTTTTTGAGTAAACAAGTCTTTAATTGAACTAATCGTTTCTTTGTTATTTCACGTGTGTTTTTATGTTGATAATTAAACTTAATTTTATACTTAAAATGACACTTAACATTTTATCTACTGTAAAAAATAATCAGGGGTTTATGCTGTTGAATAATTCCAAACTTTTTAAAACGTATTTTAAAAGTGTCAAAATATCAAAAAACGCAAATGATAAATCATAGGTTACAACGTTTCGAAATAATATTTTAATGTAGTACCTGGAAGAAAACAGATACCTAAATTGCCAAATAATGAGATTGAAACGAGAATGTAGCCTTGGGGTGTGATTCCGGTGCCAAAGCGTGGTTGGCCAATATCATGGCATTGAGTTAAAGATGTTTCCAGCTCAAAGCATTTAATACTGCCTTATGAGCGTTCGCTATAAGATAGATAAATATTTTTATCATCAAATAACCTTAATATACAGCAGAAAAATTTCCTCAATTCAATTTATTAAAATTATAATTTCCGGAAAATTAAAAATAGCTTGCTAATGTTTCAAATACATTACAAATATAGTGTTTTCAGACCCAATCGTAATAAAAAGTGCTGTCAACTTTAAGAAAAAATCGGCAGTGGCTCCAGTTTGCTGGAGCCGAAATGGTTTATAACGTATTTTGTCGTCATTATACATGTTACAAACAGTTCAAAATAATCAATTATCAATATTAGAATCATCTTTCAAAATAGTTCATTATAACCCCTATATTTCATATCTCTTATACCTACTAAATCTCATATGTATTATAATCACTATAATTCAAAACTAAGAATTTAATCAAAAACCAAATTATATATGCTTTTAGGGCTTTCAGGAAACTACAAATCACTTGTTATAATTCACAGCTAGTTCTTTAAATTTTTGAAATATAAGTATTAAAAGTTTTGAAAAACGTAAAATTTTCAACATTTCTTAAGTTGACAAAACGATTCCTTGAAAACTATAAGAACTTTGTAAAAACAAATGATTATTGTGAATACTGGATTTCCTACTGAAAATTTTTGCTGTTTATTGTTTACATCCATATTTTATAGTTTATACGGAATTTCGAGTGAATCAAAGCAAAGTGAGGCATAAACTCAAAAGCTTTTTAATTGTTTCGAAAAGTGTTCAAAGTATTATAACATTGAATTTTTTTTATATATTCATAAATAGAACCATATTTCCACACAAAACAAGTAAAAATCATTTACATGTTCATCTTTTAGATTTGGAGATATAAGCATCTAAAGTGTATATATATTTCCTAACGTTCCGTTTTCAGATAAGGATACCCAATTATAGATGTTATTCACATCAGAAAACATTTTTAACATTGAGACCTTAGTAGACAATATAAAATGCAACATTTTATACGTAATGTAACATTTCACAAATGCAAAATGTAACATTTTATACGAAATGTAATATTTTATAAATGCAAAATGCAACATTTTTCTACAAAAGGAGTTCTAATTATAAAATTATTCCTTATTATTATAAATATATTTTGAAAAAAAAAACAGTTATATTATATGCGAAATTGGCCATGAAAAATTGCCAGTGTTATTCGATCTAAACCACTTTGACAACCCAGCAAAAATATAGACCACCAGCCCAGCAAAAATATAGACTTCAGGGGCCGTACGAAAATTGAATTTCTTTAAATCAAATTCCTCTTCGAAAACTTTATGCGCGTTTATTTTTAACAAAAGTTTTATACAGTCCACAATTATCCATTGAAAAATTTAATTAATAATATCTCAGATAATTTTAATCGTGAGATAAAATTGGTGTCCTGCATTGGTGATAAAATTGGTCCCTGAAAGTGATAATGGCATATCTACTCTAGCATTTCATCCTGAGATAAAGAAACTGTTTTTGTTTTATTAATTGAGCTATGGGAAATATATTCGGAAACGTGTTCTATGGGTCCGAGTAAATAATTACATTCTGTATTGTTTAAATAAAAAGTGTCACTTGATCATAATTTCCATTCGATAAATTAAGTCATTTCTTAACTTTCAATTCTAAATTAAATCATTTCTTAACTTACATTTCTAAATTATATCATTTCCTTATGTTCATTTAAAAATTAAATCATTTCTCAACATTCATTTCTAAAATTAAATCATTTCCTAACTTTCATTTTTAAATTAAAAGATTTCTTAAATTGGAACCATTTGTCTGCGTCCAATCATTCAAGAGATGATTAGTCGTATAATTTTTTGAAACATTCTGTACAATAAAACCTACAAAAGTCCTACCTACAAAAGAATATTAGAATACTAGAAAATTTAACCCTGAAAGTGATAATGGCATATCTACTCTAGCATTTCATTCTGAGTTTAAATTCATAGGCATCAATTATTTGCTTATACTCATGTTGTCTGAAATAATACAGATTTCGTTTTACCATACCTCAAACATCAGCATCTAAATTATTAAACACTGCTAAAAATATGTATTATCATATTCTACACCAAATCACATTTAATAAACAAGCTGCAATTCAAGAAAACTTCAAATCTTAGACCAAGTCAGAAATAATCAATGTGATTACGATTAATAATTACACTTTAAAGCAACATCCAAATTCTATTATTCCATCTCATCTTTGTCGTGAGCGAGTCAGGATTAAATATTGATACATTTCTATTTACATGAATATTAAGCTTATTAAATATTTAATTTCATTTCAAGGTGCGTTTGTAGAATCTTCAGCACGTTATCTTTGAAGTCTAAATTTAAATCTCGGGATTTTCAGGGATCGATTTCAAAGAGGCGAGAAATATTAGCATAGCTTGAATCTTCCGGCAGAGTTTATCTAACTCTTTAAAGTAACTCTTTAAATGTAAGTGCAGGAATTACGCTTTAATTATTTCGCAATTTGGCTCCATTTATTCGTTTTATCAGAATAAGTGCCAGAGTAAATTATGTCGGCTGTTGCAGACTTTCTAGATAAGCAACTGTTGCGAAAGCCTTGTTTGAGTGTTAATTGGCGTGTTTTATTGAAAGTTAAAATTTGCATAGATCATGATGTTCTTTATAGTATGTCAGAATTTGAATTAGGGCTCAAGTATTTTATGGCAGCGTTTATTATTAATGTTGATCTATCTTATTAAGCAGTGTGATGTGACATTTAATTGTACAACAAAATTTCTAAAGTGTACTTCATACTTAAATGTGCTTCGATTGTTTTTCTGGTTATATGTTTATTTGATTAGCGATTATTATGTGATGAAATTATCGAAAATATATTTCCTTGTAAAAATTAATTTTATTGGCAATCTTGTAAACCACTTTGAAGTCAAACAATTTTAGAGTTCTAACAATTTTATGATACCTAATTCTCAAAAAGTTTGACATTTTGATGTTTGACTTTTGGAATTCCTTTAAAATGGAAGGAAAACAATTCCTTTCCTTTCGATTCTATCTCTCGCAATTTCTTCTTTCTTAATTCTTCACTTCTCAATTCATTTCATCCCGTTTCTTTCTCTCCCAGTTCTTTAAATCTCAATTTCTTTCTTCTCAATTCTTACCCTCTCAATTCTTATCCTATCAATTTCTTTGCTTTAGAAATGGTAATAGATCCTTGACAGAGAAACGAAGACTCAGTCCCACAATTTCGTCCTTTTCATTTCTGACTCTGACGAACTCTGCCTTACCAGATGGTGTTTCCCACTGGAAGTTACTTACCTCGATAAACGGAAACTATTGTATTGCTATCATCATATAAAAAAGATAACATTAATAACGGTTTGGATTTTACTACTTAGATGGAGTTCAAATAGGTGTCTTCGTATTTTTAAAAGTTATCGTTCTAAAAAGCTATTTTGTGAGGAAATTACAACTAGAGAGGGAAATTACATCCAATTTTTTTAATTCATAAATTAGCAACAGATGCTATTAATAATATAATCGACCAAATATCGATGATTTCTATAGAAATCTTAACACCCACTAGTCTTTATGTTCTTAGTTTGGGGTAGTTATAGAAATAGAAGTTGATAAAGAGATAAAATATTAGATAAAAAAATTGAAGTTGATGTTGATTTCGATTATTATGCTCATAGCTATTGAACTAAATCAGATTTATAAAGAACTTGACGTTATATTTTTTTCCATGAGGACCAAGGGATTCATGTACCAAATTTAATGGCTGTATGTCGTTTAGATATTCTGCTACAGACAATGCAAATAAACAGACAGACTTCTTGCTTTATTATTATAGAAAAGTTTTAATTCAAAACAGACAATAAATATGTAAAATTTCCTTCAATCTAATATTTTGATCTTTTACCCCCACCCTCCACCCCAATTCATTCATCTCCATACACCTCATATGGGTATATTCCCACCTAGCGCTTTCCCATAGGAATAGATGAATCCCTAGAACAGGAAAATGGCGTCCCACTTCCTTTGGCATTTGTCCTTCCATTTCGCGCTTCGATGAAATCCATTGAATCTGCTGCAGTATATCAAGATATATATTTTTTCTCCCGCCATCATGATACTACGAAGATAATGGCACTTTCTGTTTATTTTTCTACTTATGTGAAGCTTGGATTGACATTTTGGTACTTTAGGAGAAGTTTCATAACTATAGGACCATTTTGTTAGAAAAATAGCTCTCTTTCGAAAAAAAAATATGTTCTTAGAATATATGTACATCATTAGAACTGGAATAACACAATAAAAAAAAAAACACTGTTTTTGTCAAATTAAACTTCGCATATAATGTCAAATTAAACTTCGTATATAATATTTTATAATATACTGTTTATATAACATTGCAACTGCTATTAATTTATAATAAAATAATTCTAATGTACTTAGCACTAAAGTTTTATAATGTTGCAATTCACGTGCGCTTCTAATTTCTATAAGAAATAAATAAACTCATTTAAATCTAACATATATCGGCCGATACTCTTTTCGGATTTTTTTAATTGAAGTTCAGCGACATACATGCAGAGTTTCCTTTTTATTGATTCATATACGTTTCTGCCGTTGACGCTGTTTGTCAGCGATTATTTGACCGATTCGAACGAAATATAGAACGTTTTTAAAACTCACTAAATTACAAGTCGTGACGCAGGATCACCATGTTAAGTTTATGGAGAAAATTATTTTTGAAACTTTGGCGATAAATTTGGTGACTTTTTGAAAAATATCGCCAAAATGAAAAATATCGCTACATTGACGGAAGAAGGGACTTTTTAGAAAATGTCGCCAAATGGTAGCACAGCAAATTAAGTTGATTCGAGACATAATAATAACTGACTTTTTTTGTTTTACCTTGCTGTCAAACATTTATCAATCAACGGAATGCCATTTTATTAAGAAACATTTAAAAATCGATGTGTTTACTCTTGACAACTGTTCAGTTTTGAAATCGGTTGACTCAGTCTGGTTATACTATATATAACTGCAATAATAAAAAATTATTGCTTGTTAAAAAATATACAAACTATTTTTCCATTATATGTATCAAACTTAATTATTTCCCTAATTTCTCCCTTATTATTTTTCCATATGCGTATAACCGCATAGCTAGCTATACGCCAAACCTTATTGTCGCCCATTCATTTACTCTCAAGTTTAGCACCTCGTAGTTTTTGTTTTGGTCTCTCTCTTTTCTTATTTATCGATAGAAACCAATCCCTTACAAGATAAGATGACATAATTCGTATCTTAGCATTAGTTTTACCGTTTCATGTTTCATCTAACTCCTCTGCACCAGATGGCTCTAATGCAAAAAAATGTACATTTTCGCGCCATTATCATATCATAGAACGAAAATAAAGTTACTAACATAGAGTTAGAAGAAAGAGGAACTATGCATGAGAAGCTTGAAAACAAGTACCGTAATGCTTTGAGAATTATGTCGATAGATGTCGCTAGTGTTAGTACAGTCCATTTGTTCTCGTTTGACACAACAAAATGGCGTATTGTTCAGTATATACATTTTTGATTATTTTTAAAATCCATTAATTTTTATTATTTTTAAGTTCACTAATTATCGGTAAAAGTAATAAGCATTTTTAACAAGTTGTATTTCAGGGTACAGAATATATGGAGACAAAAACAAATTAAAAGTAAAATAAATTTGAATTCATAGAAATATTCTTCACTGTATGGGTTCTTATTTCTATTGCACTAATACTGTGTTTCTACAAAACTAACAGTTTTAATACATATTATATAATTCAATACACATCTTTTGCCATAGATATGCATGTAACATAATCGGACTTATCCCAGCACCACCTGAATTATTGTCTCAAACATTTTTGACGTTTTCTTAACATGAGGTTCTAGCTCTTACTTTTACAACCACGATCGCTCCATTAACATGAGGTTCTAGCTCTTACTTTTACAACCACGACCGTCCGTTTTACTTCCCGACCGTCCAAACTGTTACCTTACACCTTTCTGGTAGGTCGGACGGTCTGGGTCTCAATAACAACAACAACAACCACGCTCGCTCCAACAGCCCTACCGTGCTGAAAACACCGGTTCTCGTTAGATCACCGAAGTCAAGCAGCATCGAGCGCAGTTAGTACTTGGGTGGGTGACCACCTGGGAACATCGCATGCTGTTGGCACATTTCGGGCGCGGTATCCCGGTGGTTTACGCGCTGGATTTGCACGCTGCCACAACTGCCGCTGTGTTCATGCGGAGTACGATTACGTTAAACATGTGGGTCCAAAAGCCCTTCCGAGAGGTTGGTGGTAGGGGAAGGAGGGTACAGTCCCTGTTGATGCCTCCCCCACTGGGTTCCGGTCTAAATTGGGTGGCACTTCCCAGCCTTCCAAACAGATACCTTACACCTTTCTGGTAGGTCGGACGGTCTGGGTCTCAACAACAAGAATCACGATCACTGAAATTTTAGATTCCTCAACTCTTATTATTCGTACTTGCTGTTAAGAGAAAACCTTCCTGCAGAAAACCACTACTATATTTTAATAAAATTAAATAAAATTTGTTCATTGACATTCGAGTTGAAAATAATTATTTTTTAAAATTTCATGTGTGACATATATTATGACATAGCACACAAATATGTCTTATTTAATCAATAACCTATCATGAGTCAATGTCCTTTGTCATGCCAAACATGTTTCAATTTATCTCAGTTGACTAGATATGAAATCATATGTCTTCAAAGATTTATTGTTTTAAAGTATAGTATTATTAGTCATTTTATATCACGGAAAATATAATTTTTATGGCACCAATTGTCAAAACATACGGGTGAGGAAAAGCATGCATTATTATAACATTTCATTCTGGTGATTTCAATCAGCAAAGTTTAAGATTAATTATTTTATACATTATGGTTGTAAATGCCGGGTTGTAAAATAATTTCAACACAGTGTATTTAATACGATCATTTTAAACCAATAGCCGACTGATTCAGTTAACAATCCTTCGTCTTCAGCCCAAACTATAATTGTACATCTAACTATAATGTAGAACATCTAAACTTAAAATGGTACGCAAATACGATTAAGAAAGCAGAGGTATGTTTCGAATGTCCTTGTATTTTTATTTCAGTACGAACTAGCATGGTCCTGAAAGTCCAAATGCGCTCTATATAGGGTGTGCTCTATAGCTGTGCAGAGCTGAGCTGGTTGGTCTAAGATCGTGCTGGGCTCAAACTATTTGTCGCCGTCCACTCAAGATGTACGTATATATATATATATATATATATATATATATATATATATATATATATACAGGGTGAGTCAGAACTCTTGGGCCAAACTTTAAGGGGTGATAAATCACATCTAAACAAACAATTTTTGTTATACAAAGTAGGGTCGTAACGCAAGAGGTGGACCTCTAGACGCCGCTGACATTGAACAAAGCGACGACTGCATCAAAACTAGCCAGGGTTTAAGCTGATTGCTGATGCTGCCGGCGTTGTCCAAGATATACCGGGTGTTTTTGCTAACGTGCGCCACTTACTACGTTGCAGGTTTGAAGCCTGCATTACTGCTGGTGGTCGCACTTTTGAGCAGTTTCTGTAACTTTGCCCATGCATTCTGCAATTTCTGTCAGTAAAACATACTATGTGCCTACTCTGTCAATTTTGTGTTTCCTCTTTTCACGAGAGAGTCATCATTTCCTCATTTCATGAGCTACCACCTAGCGGTTCACCTCTTGTGTTATGACCCTGCTTTGTATAACAAAAATAGTGAGCGGCGCACGTTAGCAAAAACTACCGGCATATCCTGGATAACGTCAGCAGCAACAGCAATCCTAGCAACAAGGTCCTCATCAGAGTCGAAGGGGCTATCGCAGATGAGACTTTTCATATGACCCCATAAGAAAAAGTCGAGACAGGAGAGATCAGGCGATCAGCTTAAATCCTGGCTAGTTCTGACGCAGTTGTCACTGAATTCAATGTCTAGCGGTTCAACTCTTGCATTACGATTCTGCTTTGTATGACAAAAATTGCTTGTTTAGATGTGATTTATCACCTCTAAAAGTTTGGCCCAAGAGTTCTGACTCGCCTTGTATATATATATATATATATATATATATATATATATATATATATATATATATATATATATATATATATATATATATACATATATATATATATATATATATATATACATATATATATACATATATATATATATATATATATATATATATACATATATATATATATATATATATATATATATATATATATATATATATATATATATATATATATATATATATATATATATATATATATATACATATATATATACATATATATATATATATATATATATACATATATACATATATATATATATATACATATATATATATATATATACATATACATATATATATATATATATATATAATAGTAAAATTTGAAAGATTGGACATGAAGTCAGCCAACAGGTAATACATAAAAGTCCTAGGGGATTGTGACCCCTAGTTCCCGTTTACAAGTCGACTTTTGCACCAATCGCAACACTCACGGGGCCATGCATTACCTGCGGTTAAATTCAGTACAACGTCCAAACAGAAGACGTCCATACGAAGTATATATCAATCGTAAAAGGAAGAAATCCCCCAACATAAGAGCAATATATAAATGAAACGACTCATAAGACTAAACCTACTCAATATACGAACTACAAATACCATCCATCCATCCAAATCACTCACGCAATTTTACACGTTTAAATAGTTCCTCGCTGTATCGATGCCATTTTACATATCGATGCCATTTTACTGTATTGATGCCATTTTACTGTATCTATGCCATTTAGCATACACGATACAGCGAGGAACTATTTAAACGCGTAAAATTTGCGTGAGTGATTTAGATGGATGTATGGTATTTGTAGTTCGTATATTGAGTAGGTTAAGTCTCATGTGTCGTTTCAATTATATATTGCTCTTATGTTGGGGGATTTTTTCTTTTTACGATTGATATATACTTCGTAAGGACGTCTTCTGTTTCGACGTTGTACTGAATTTAACCGCAGGTAATGCATGGCTCCGTGAGTGTTGCCATTGGTGCAAAAGTCGACTTGTAAACGGGAACTAGGGGTCACAATCCCCCTAGGCCTTTTATGTATTACCTGTTGGCTGATTTCATGTCCAATCTTTCAATTTTTACTATTATACTATTCTAGACTACTTCAAGCTGCATTGCTCTTATTGGTCTAGATCACTGTTTTTGTACTATTTGTACTATGGTAGTTTCTGTTATATGACATTCTATATATATATATATATATATATATATATATATATATATATATATATATATATATATATATATATATATGTATATATATATATATATGTATATATATATATATACATTAATTAAAAGTATATATATATACAGTACTTACTACAAACCATGCGTTATCGGGATTTTGAGTTTCAACACTGCTTTCGTGGACAGCGGCAAATAGCTCGGACCCAACATGATCTTAGAACAGCTCAGCTGTATCCCAGTATCAATCATGGAATCACCATACTAAAACAATTATATAATATTCATGCGCAAGCTAGTTTTGAAAGCTCTAAAAGGGTTAGGGGTGGGGAGTTCCAAGCAGGCTGAAATTCTGTTTTGCCCAGCTTAACTCCAGTAGCATATACAAGGCAGTAAGCGAGAATCCCATCTAAGGTTGCTCAGCTTAACCCAACGCAGCCTAGCTTTAGTGTGCTGCACATAGTGTGTAGACATTATACCATGCCGGTCAATGAGAAATGGCTAAACGACGAACCTAATAAGGTATCGCCACCTAGTTTGACAAAAGAGAAATAATACGAGTAAAAATAAAAATACATACTTCAATCTCGGTAAAAAAAATCACCATCTCAATAATTTATTGTGATGTTAATCTTTCAACCGGGATTCAAAGTTTTGATCCCCTTTACAGAAGGAGATAGAACTTGATCCTGTTCTTTTTAATGTATCCATCCGCTGATTTAGTTTCGTTTTCGTTGCCTCGATGAAGCTCTAAATTCTTAAACTGAACGAGGTTCTATTCATCACTCTACACCTCGAGGGTGCAGTTTTCCTCTCCAATCCCTTTGCCCTAGAAAATGATTCAGTCCCTTGACAGTGATAATATGACGTGATCTGTCCCTGGCCTCGAACCTTCTATTTCCCGCTTCGTCAAACTCCGTTGCACCAGGTGGCTCTGTTCCAAAAAATATGTATATCCCAGCCATTATGATAGAAAGAAGATAGCGGCAGAAATGCTAGGTTGTTTTCTATATACACGATGTATGAATTGATATTTGCGTTCTTTTAGATAAGTTTTGATACTATATACTCCCATTTTATAAGTAAAATGTCATGTTTAGTGAAAATGGTGCAAGAATGTGCAGAATACCTGTGTACCTATAGTTACTATACGACCTCTAAGAAGCATATCTTCTTCTCAAATGTTTTTTTTTAATTTCAGAAATAGTAAATTAAGGGAGAATATTGTTATCGTGTTAAAAGTGATTAGACACATTTTTTTTGTTGTTTTTTTTCCTCCAAAAGTATTCTTTAAGAACGTGTAGTCTGGTCAAAAATGGCGGAATCTCTGAAAGTAAATTTTTCCTGGCACGCGAGAGCCGTGTTGATTTCATGGTTGATACATGATGTTGAATATAATGCGGCATAAAATGATGTCACATATTTTAGCGATTTTGGAGGCAAATTACAGCACCTTTCTTCCGGATATGAAGACAGACAAACCTCGCTAGCACATGAAAGCAAACGTTTGTCAATAAATATTTAGTTCCATAACATTTTTAGGAAGGAAATCGTTGCGAAACAAAAATATGAAATATAATAAAAATACAGAAGAAAGGAATAAGTACAAACAGAAGGATTTAGAATACATTTTCAGTGAATACGATTACAACAAAAATGTCCGATAAAAATAAATAGGAAAACAACCTGTTGCTGAAGCTACATGAGCAATATTATGTTTTACGTATGCTATTGAAGTCACTTGATGATATATGCAGATTTAGAAAGTGGTTGTTTTTTTACATATTTTTAGAGCACTGTTAGTATTACTGAGAAAGTATTCTACATCCTTCTGCAGTTCTTATCCCTTCTTTTCAGGTTTTCTCGTCATATATTCTATTCATGGGCGTATGCAGGATTTTTTCAAGGGGAATGCTAAAATTGATTTCATTCTAAATTTGGAGATAATTGTCAATCATTCATCTTTAGAGTTTTGAAATTGAAAAACAAGAATTATATTTACAGATACCAGTATTAGTCTGCGATCCCCACGTCCATATTTTAAATCTAACCTGTGCATTTAAAAGCCTTGAAAATTGGCATGCAGATGTATTTTTAGAGGTCAAATAACAAAAATCTGATGTGGGCAGCACATGACTTTCCTTGCAGACTTACATACACAATATCTTTATATTAATTAGATTTAATTCACTATTAATTCAATTTTCGTTCTCATTTGGTAACTGAACTCATTTTCGAAAGTGGCGTAGAGAAAAAACGAAAATATCTCGAGAACGGTTAGTCCTAGTGCAATGGGGTTGGTCTTATTCTTTTCTCCTTTAAAAACGTATAAAACAAGCATTTAATGGATATATTTCAGCATACGTAGTTTTCTATTTTAGATTTTGTCGATTTTTGCGGGCCATTTTGCAAAAAAGGCAAATTATTTTTTCCGAATTGTACCAAAATCTAATCAGCACCAGGGTGACCCACAAGCAACTTATCTGTCAAATTTTTTGAAATTCGGTCCATTATATTTTCAGCTAGAGTGGAAACAAGCTTTTCCGGACCATTTCGTAAAAAAAGGCGGGTTCTTTTATCCCGAATCGTACCCAAAACTAATCAGCACTAGATTCGCCCACAAGTGACTTACCTACCAAATGTTATGAAATTCGGTCCATTAGTTTTTTAGTTAGAGTGGATACAAAATCTGCACAAACAGACAGACAGACACACAGAAAGACAGACAGACACACAGAAAGACAGACAGACACACAGAAACACACACAGACGTCACACTAAAAATAGTTTTTTCGTATTCTAGAGGTCACGAAACGTGTAGATCCGTCGAAAACTCGAGTTGTGATTTTCGGCATGATTACAATATTTTCCCTATACATTACCATGTATTGCAGGGAAAGTAACAAATTGATAAAAATTCGAGATATTTAAATTTCAAGGTGGGTAATAATCGACCAAAAAATAAAACACATATAAGCAAATGCAGTAGGATATTAAAGAAAAGGGCATATGGAAACCTGGAAAAAAATACCAAATTTTTCTGATTCGGCTGCACTGGGGGGAGGGGAGTAAAAACTTCAAATGTTCATTTTTTCTCAGTTTTGAAAAAAGTAATGAACGAAAAATTTCTGAAACAGTATTTAGGAATCCCAACCAAATCCTGAAAAATAACAAGTATGCTTCAGATCGATTTGAAAAATATAGAAGTGAAAGAGTATGAGCGTATAAAACTAAAAGAAATAATAAAGTATCAAATCCTGAGGTATATTAAAAAATCGGAGGCAGAATAACCAAACTAACAAATTACACATTCATAAACATGCCAAATGCAATAATACTTCTATGTTTTTCAGTTAGATATAAGTTTAAATTGTTTCTATTAATATCCACGTGAAAACAAAGAATTGTGGCTGAATGTTCTAATTCCAGAAATAGCACTTTTTTTTCAACAATTTATTGATTCTGTCAAAATTGTGTTCAATTTATTGATTTTGTCAAAATCGCTTCCACAATCTTTGTATTAAAGTCCATTTGTAATATTATTAAAATGGTCTCTAAGGAATGGCTTCTAATTAAATTAATAATTTACATGGGGGAAAGGGTGCTTTGGTACCCCCCTGACGTCTCCTAAATACGCACATACTTCTATTTTTTGTCTTTATATTTTAAGAGATGTGGACAATTGTTCTAAACCGTTCGAAATATTTTGTCATGCTTCTCTAAATAACAAAGAGATGTTTCAGAAAATTTACTAGAAAATCGAAGAATTAGCTGTGGTGCCCTCAACTCACAGTCACTGTTTTAGCAAGCACTATTTTCAAACATATAAACTAATAATACCCGCTCAATTTGCAGCTTCGTACCCCAATAACAATCGTAAATTAGAGTCCGCTACTCGTTCTCATAACCAGCTTCCTAAACAAGCTCCTTCTATGGCTTGGTAGTGCTTAAACGCCTTAGATAAGCTCCTATAATATCTACATAGCCTAAATACTCTTGAATCGAAACTACGTACGATATAAAATTCTAAATATGCCAATACTAACTGGCTACTAGAAGTATTTTTTTTACCAATAATAATGAAATGATGATGATAGCGAGCGTTCTACCAAAGGGATGTAAAGAATTTGAGTTTAGGCAATAATCGCCAGATGGCGAGAGCAAAAAATGTATACAGTGTGTCTCTAAAAGATTGAACGACTAAATATCTCTTGATTGGTCGTAGATGCGTAGTTCCAATTGATGGAAAGTTTTAATTAAAATAGGCAATCGTCGTATGTAAATTTTGATCATGTGACATCTTCTAGTAAAAAAGTACAAACTATAACTTTTTATACCGGTCCCTTTGAATTCATTTTTCAATTATATTTGGTATTTTCTCCATCCCACAATTAATCAAACATAAAACGTTCCATTGTCACATGATCAAAATTACGGGAGATATCACTCATTAAAGTTTATGAAGGGTAATTAGAACTGTGAAACATTTTTGCTACATATAGGTACGCATATATATTTTCTTACTCGAATTTTATCTAACGAAATTCAATTTTTGTACGACCTCTGAAATCTATGTTTTCGCTTTTTCTTTCTTTCGGGTTAAAGTGATAAAAGTCTTATAACTTTGACAATTTTTTCAGTGCCAATTTTGAATATTAGACAACAGAGATTTCTTTCAAAATATCTATAAATGAATGAGAAACAATTTGTTAATCAGAATTGTTTTTCTCATGCGGCCCGTATAAAAAGTTAAATTCAGTTCTGTTTTTCTAAAACCAGTCTCATGACCCAAACTGCCGAAGTCTGAAAGTCAATCTTATTTGTAGCATTTCTTAATTTGCAACCATAGGTCTTCGACACAATCCGTTCAAGAGGTATTTAGCCTTGCAATCTTTTTTAATCCGTCTGTATATTCTATTGAAAATTAATAATATCCAGCTGTTTGGACAGAATTTAATTCAAGGAAATGTACACTTGCAGTTACAGAGCAAGCTAAAATGTAGATTCTGATTTGCAAATAACATCAGGATGACAGAATCTAATATTTGAACCTATATTATGATTATTTTTTTTTTCATATATTTCCAATGACTGGGGCACATGAACAAACTACAAAAGAAACAAACAATTCGAAAAACGACACGAGTTCAAAAGGTTGCGATTGTTATCGTCCCAATAGTCCTCTCGCCTCCCAATATCTGAAAGCCTCATTAGCACCATGGAGGAATCAGGTGATGCTTTGTGGAGGACTCAGGTGGAGGACCCAGGTGGACTCAGGTGGAGGACTCAGGAGGACTCAGATGGTCTCTTTCATGGAGGACTCAGGTGGTGTTTGTTCATAGGTCCATTACCATCACAAAGCGGTCAGGCAACCTCAGTAGAAATGCCAATACGGTACTAATGTATAGCAAGGAGTCGTGCCCAGTTAGCAGACGAAAAACAGCCACAGCCTCCCGTATTGGTTTATCAGGTACACCCAGGACATCCTCTCCCTAACTTGTTACATATTTTGCTTTCAAATTCATGTTGGTACATGGAATTCATAAATTCTCTTTTAAATAATTGTTTCGTTAGAAAAGGAGTTGCTGGTTTTGGACAATGTTTCAGTACAGCACCCTTTTTGGTAAGAAAATCTACCTTCTCATTGCCATACACATCGTAACGGCTAGGGATCCAAGTGGTGCAAAAGTATGCAGTGCTGCCAAACAACACGTTTATGCTAAGGACCTTAATTAAGATTATAGATAAGTGCTCTATCAACTGATCTATTTAGGCTTAAGAGAAATAATTAATTTTCACTCGTTTTGTAGAGATCAGTATTTGCAAAATATCACGTATGCAGGGACATTTCTTTGAAACTGCAATTTATTTTATTGTCAGTGTTTAGATTCATATAAAGAATGTTTCATAACACTGTCAATACGACGCAATCTTAAGTTACGAAAAGACGTGATGAGACTGCAGAGATTGGAAAAATATGAAATGAATCGAAATTCTCTGTTATTTACACTTTCTTTGATGATTAAAGACCTACGTGACCTGGGTTTGTAAAACATTTTACCTTTCCCATAGGAACTCGCTTGTAATTCCTGTGCAACATTTCAAAAGTATCATTTTTTACTTCCCCTGCAATACATGGTAATGTATAGGAAAGCATTGGAATCGTGTCGAAAATTGCAACTCGAGGTTTCGCCGGATCTACACGTTTTGAGACCTTTAGAACACGAAAAACCTATTTTAGCGTAACGTATGTGTGTGTGTCTGTCTGTCTGTCTCTGTCTGTGTCTGTCTATCTGTCAGCTGTGCAATGCATGTATTCACTCTAACTAAAAAGGTAATTGACCGAATTTTATAAAATTTGGTAGGTAAGTCCCTGGTGTTGATTAGTTTTGGGTACGATGCGGGATAAAAGAACCCGCTTTTTTTTACGAAATGGTCCGCAAAAATTGCCTGTCACCACTCCAGCTGCAAAAACTAAAAGATCAAATTTTACAAACTTTGGTAGATAAGTTACTTGCACGTTACTTTGGTGCTGATTAGATTTTGGTACATTTCGGAAAAAAAGAACCTGGCTTTTTTGCGAAATGGCCAGCAAAAATCGTCAAAATCTAAAATGAAAAACTACGTATTCTCAAATATATCAATTAAATGCTAGTTTTATACGTAATTTTTAACGAGCAAAATAAAAAGACTAACCCCATTACCCTAAGACTAGCCTTTGTCGAGATGTTTTAGTTCTTCGCATTTTCGCATGTTCGCTACACCACTTTTGAAAAAAAGCCGATCTACTAAAGGTGAACGAAAATTGAATTAAAAGTGCAAATTCAGTGTAATTTAAAATAATCATGGATGTCATTTTGTGCAATTAAACAGAAATTAATGAATTATTAAAGAAATAAAGAGAACGTGAATATGAGTCTGCAGTGAAAGTCATGTGCTGTTTACATCAGATTTTTCAAATTTAGAAACGCTGAATGTAACAGGAAAAAGACCGAAATATCGCGATCGCGATGATTGAAATGCTACAGAGAAAATGATCAAGAGATAAAAAGAATAATATAAATTAATTAAAAATCGCCGAAAATTATTGGTAACCCCCTCCCCTAAATTAAAGAAAAATTAGTGGCCGGCCTTCTAAAAAATAAAAAAGAAATAAATAATAGCAAATGCTTCATCGGCTTGGAAAACTAAAAAATAAAAGATCAATATGAGAAAACTCAAAAACTTAAGAGAGAAATAATTATGAGTATAAGAAGTAATCCGTAATTATGGCAAAAAATTAAAGCTGAAAAAATCTTGAAAAAATGTTGTGGGGGAAAATGAATTTAAAATTCCTGCCAAAAGTACTTGCATGCTTCATGGTAAATGGATTTTTTTCTGATGTCTTGGAAAACAAATATTATAAAAAAGACCTATAATGACAATCATTGGTAAGATTTTAAACGAATTAGAATTTTACGCTTCACCCTGCTCGTACTAGCATATTTCTCTTTATTTGTAAACCAGTTAAAACCTCTGTGGCATCGATATGAACTAACTGCTAGTCAAAATGTTGAAACTGCTACACAAATAAAAATTTTATTAGCAATTTGGTACGGAAAAATATTACCTTATTTTGCACCCTGCATTGAACCCTATGGAACTTAGGTGGGTATTTTTAAGCAAAGTTAAAGTTGTCCCTAAGGGACATTTTTTAAAGAAAGTTAAAATTAAGAAATTGCTTCGAGATTTTTTAAAAATATTTAAACTATCCCATAAAATGTATACAGAAATTTTCAGCAAAATATATCGGGTCGTTTTTAAATAAAAATTAAAATAATAATTACACCCATGATATATGAAGAGATCACGTGACTCATTGCAAAATAAAATATGGCATCCATTTTTTTTTCCACTGTGTAAAGATCGTTTTAATTTATGATTAGTGTTGCATCCGTCCTAAAAGCGCTTTATTTTTGCGTATTATCTGTGTATCTAAATTCTGTGCTAACGCAATTACAATATTTTTTTTTATTTCAAATGATCACTAAACTTTGATTATTTACACAACGAAGCTTACTTTTAATATTTTCAGAATGTAAACAAACCAAGCTATTGTAAGGTGAAGTGTATAAGAATTGCTGATTTTTTTCACGCAAAACTAATTGACTCTGGAGTCTGGAATATAAGTAATATGAATGAAGTATTCATTGTATTGAATAGAGAAGCAGACGATTCATATTTCGATGACGTCATTTGAATAAAATTCATTTCGTTTTTCGATGACGCGTTTTAAGTTTTCAAGTATACTAAATTACTAAAGTACTGTGATAATTTAAAAAATATCACCTCTGAATGTATCGCATTTTAGAGATGTCTAAATAAAATTGCTTTTCAGTTGGATAGTGTTTCATAATTAATGCTTTATGCATGATTGATCTTTCTTGTTAAAGTTTGTGGATTGATCTTTCTCGTTAAAGTTTGTGATGCTCATATATAGAAAACTGAAAAAATACACTATTAACAGCAAGCACGTACTTTGTAGCCCATTGAAAACTCTACGAGGATATATAATTTGATTTTGGATCGAACGAGTTCATAATTTATAGTGGTTATCATTGCGATGTTTTAATATTTTGAGGTGTTACAGTTTTCCCATGGGAGGGAAAGCTGTTTTGTTTAAAAGGTCACGTGTGTTGCAAAGTAGTCTGCTTTCTCCTTGGTGATATATTTGTGCACAAGCACGAGATATTTTGGGTTGGTTTTAAAGAAATTAGAAAGTTAAGTCATCTTGGAGATTCTAAAGATGTTTAATGATTGATGAGGTTTGAAGAAAACAAATGGAAGCATGATTTTCAAGTACCTATTTAAGTGCCTCTAGGCATGTTTATACATTCATTTCAATCTTAAATCTCGTTAAAGATATCGCATAAATATTGTTTATATGCGTCAAGTAAGTTATTAAAATAATTTGATATCTTGACGCGAATTCTGTGGTTGGGGTATCCGGCTGAGCGACAATTACAAGTGATCGATATAAGCGGTGGTACAGCCCAGTGGTTAGCTCGCGGGTATTACACTCGGGCGACTTGAGTTTGATTCCAGACTCTGCCTAAAATGTCACCGTGATCCATGAGTCCTTCCGAGAAGTTGTTGGTAGAGGAAGGAGGATACATTCCCTGTGGATGTCGCCCCCACTGGGTTCCCGTCCAAATTGGGTAGCATTTCCCGGTTATCCAAACATTACACCTTCGGGTAGGTCGAATGGTCTGGGTGGAAGAAGGAGTGTTCGATATGAACAGTTTGAGAGTCATTTGTAGCCATTTGAAAGCCCTATAAAAGTATATAACTGGATTTTGAATCAGGTTCTTAGTTTTCGATATATAGTAGTCATGACTTAGATATTTTAATGGTTTGAATTTTTTTGAGAACGTGGTTCTAATTTCGATATATTTTAATATTTTGAACTGTTTTGAATATGTCCAAAGAGGACAAATCATCCACAAAGAGAGTCGTAATTCTCACAGAATCATTTCAGCTCCATCGGACTGGATCCACTGCCGATTTTTTATCTTCTTAATACATAACGGACTATAATGCAAAGATTAATAAATTAAGAGTTTCAGCTCGCCATACGACGGTGTGTAAGTCATGGATGTGTAGCAGCAGTTGTTTCAAAAGTAGGGTCCGTGACAAACACTAGGGTGCTTAAATAGCACAAAAATTGTATATTATATAACTAACTGCATTTTTGTTAAATCTTGACTTTTTTAATTAAAAGATATTGAAAAGTCATTCAAATTAATATGGAATCAATCAATTAAGCTACAGACATATTAAAAAAATAAGCAAAGCGTTGAAGTGCTTAACTCTATTTTCCTTCCACCTACTTCTGTGAAACGCTTTCTCAGAGCCATTTATTCATTTGAAATGCATATAAGCGGAGGAATAAATTGGAATAAAAATGACTTGGGAATGAAATTATCATTAATATTAACCGAACATTGCTACTCAAATTTCTAAAAAGAAATGTCACTGTTTATATTAATCAGTATTGACATAACGTAACATTGGGGGCTTTTTTCAATATTTATATTTAGATGCATCTTATACAAACGATAATTCTTAATTTTTGATCTTAGAAAATATCGTTTCATACTACAAACTAAATATTTATTTTATTAACTTTTATTTATATTTAGTATTTTAAAGACATATATGGTCTAATTCAATTCACGATAAGAGAGGATCCGATTTTTCTCTCATTTTCTAAGGGTCCTTGAATTTAAAAGTTTGGGAACCATTGGGTTACATGGCCATGTATAGGATTTTCTCCCATCCGCTTGCCTGCACAGCATGCACTCTTAAAATTTTTCTAACACACGAGAAAGTTGTAATTTTAAATGTTACAAGAAGTTGTAATTTAAAAATCTGAAAAATTCCAAGAGAAATTCTCCTTCCCCTTAACAGTAGAAGAAAAAAAAACAAAAAGTTCGTCGTCGAATTAAACAAATTTATTGATAAAAATATTATTTTATCCTTCAAAACAAGTCTCTTGTGTTTCTTTCAGCAGAAAATTTCGAATAAGCCTCACCCCACCCACCCCCCACCCCCCTCCCTCCCAGAATACTCCACGATTTTCTTTCGAACTTGAGAGGCGAATCGACGGAATTCTACTTGTTACTTTTAGCAGAAAAACCCCAGTAAGGCCTACCCCTATATTTTCCGTTACATTTGAGGGAGCGAATCAACGTAATTCTACAGTGCACGACCCCCTAACCGACTAACCAAACGTAAATACTTTAGAATCCCTTAAAATACCTCTAGCAAAATGCAAATATTTAATGACCCTTAAACTATCCTCACAAAACGCAAATATTTTATAGACTCCTTCCCCCCCCCCCCGTAACAAAGCGCAAATACTTTACGATATTCTAGACCCCCAGCAAAAGAAAATATTGTATATACCCCTATAACCCCCCCTATAAACTCAAATGCGTTACCATACATTAAACCCCATAAATGAAATTAAAATACTTTACTATCCCTTAGACCTCTCTTACCATATCGAACCAGATAACCACGAACAGTAAAATCCGTCATGTTTTCAATTTAAAATATTGAATTAATAATTCCCAAGAAGCGACTGGGATTATCAAAGAAAGTTAAATTTAATTTTTAGAGATATTGCATTATCTCTAACGTGACGCATTCGTGAAAAGTCCCCAGGTTGAAGGTTTTTCTTTAAAATTAGTCAGCAAATTCAAAGTCGCCAAATTTGTCACCACGCGGGATAGACATACAGTGAGATAGGGCGGGATAGCCTAGTGTTTAAATCATGGGATTAGACTTGAAGAACCCGAGCTCAATTGCAAAAGCTGTCTCATGTCTACAAGGAGTACCGACACGATAAATTTGTGGGTCTGAAAGTCCTTTCGATAGGTTATTACCTGGGGAGAGAGAGTTTGATCCCTGTGGATGTCAGCGTCACTGGATTTTGCTATAAATTGGGTGGCACTTTCCTAGCGTCTAAACAGTTACCTCACACCTACAAGTAAATCATACAGTCATCAATAGGTCAGACGGTAGAACGAAAAATGGATTGTCAGAGAGAAAAATTGCTTTTATATAGTGCATTTAATAAGAAGTGAATAAAATTAAGAACATTACATAATAAATAAGATAAAGAAAATACGTAATTAAGAAAATACATTTTTCTTCTGGGATGGTTGGTCGATTAAGGAACTACTTTGAAAATATGTTAATTCTTGCAGAGAGATATCTTAAGAAAATTATTATGGGGAATAATAGTTTTGAATAAAATGAATAGAATATTCCTTTCTTTTGAATAGAGTAATTATTTCTTTTAGAATAAAATTTCAAATAGAATATATCATCAAAAACTATAATAGAGAATGCATATGTATCTGTCTGTTTGTGCGTAACATAGCGTAGAATCTACAGAAAGCCACAGATAACAGCTACATGCAGTGCCAGTTCAAGTCAGATCTTTAAATACTTAAGTTAGTACCATAGTAACTTCAAATTCATATGAGTTCTTAACAGGAAAATCGCATCAATAATTTTCCACTCGAAAAAATATATTATCTAATATTGTGAAATATGCTGAATATACCTCTCTTTTTGCAATATTCTTTTATTTAGACGACAGCAATGCTTTGATTCAGGCTGCAAAATCTGTCCCTTCCATGTCACTTGTGTCCAGCATGTTAAGTTAAGAGCAAACGTGACGGGATTTTGAATATCAGTAAAAACGATCGAACTAGTAATCTCTGATATTCGTATATTTCTTGACGATTACTAGATACCGTGACTGGGAGATTCAACGGGTTACTCTAAACGAAGATTCCATGTTCTTCGTCACCCGTGTGACAGTTGTCATAATGTATATTTTCACGCGTAGTAAGAGAAAATCTTTCATTAAAGAAAATACATTTCTTGATGGGAAAGACTCTAAGAAATGAAACGAAATCGTTTCATTTCTTAGAGTCTCAAAAACTACCGGCTCTCAAAAACTACCTGTGAATAAAATTATAAGTTTGTGGATGAAATCATAGCAAAAAATCTGATGTGGGCAGCACATGACTTTCCCTGCAGACTTATATCCGCATTATCTTTATTTATATTTACATTTATTTCACTTTTGATTTAATTTTCGTTCTCATTTGGTAACTGGACTTATTTTCAGAGGTGGCGTAGAGAAGATACGAAAAACTAAAATATCTCGAGAACGGCTATTTCTAGTGTAATGGGGTTGGTCTTATTCTTTTCTTCGTTAAAAATTACGTATAAAGCAAACATTTAATGTTTATATTTGAGCACACCTAGTTTTTTATTCTAGATTTTGAAAATTTTTGCGGGTTATTTTGCAAAAAAGGCAGGTTACTTTTTCCGAATTGTACCAAGATCTAATCAGCATCAAGGTGATCCCCAAGCGACTTATCTACCGAATTTTGTGAAATTCGATCCATTAGTTTTTCAGCGAGAGTGAATACAGTCTTTTGGGGGCCATTTCGCAAAAAAGACGGGTTCTTTTATCCCGAAACGTACCCAAAACTAATCAGCACCAGATTTGCCCACAAGTGACTTACCTACCAAATTTTATGAAATTCGGTCTATTACTTTTTTAGTTTGAATGGATGCAGCATCTGCACAGACAGACAGACACACAGAAACACACACAGACGTCACGCTAAAAATAGTTTTTGCATTCCAGAGGTCTCGAAACGTGTAGATCCGTCGAAAACTCAAGTTGCGATTTTCGGCATGATTCCAATACTTTCCCTATACATTACTATGTATTGCAGGGAAAGTAAAAAGCATAAAACAAAAGATTCTGATATGTCAAACACACTGGCTTCCTATAAGTAAACTAATTTCGGTAATGTAAGAAAAGCATGACATATACTAGGCCAGTGTTTTTCAGACTGTTTTCTTGTCGTGGAACCCTTTATGAAATTCAATTTGATAGCTGAAATACCAATGTAGTCCAAATTATGTATTAATTTTTTTTTATTTCATGAAATTTTGCATGAAACTATCACGTCATGGAATCTCTGGAATGTTGTCATGAAATCCCAAGGGTCCCGCGAAACACACTTTGAAACACACTCTACTAGGCTGTCTCTGGGAACACAAAACTGAAGCCGGGCATCTGGCAACATGTTTGAAAATTGACACATTTATTTCATGAAAGTAGTAAAAGCTCAAAATATTACATCCAAAATATAAATATCAGAATATGAATGTACAACACATCCTAGTAATTTGCGCAATTGTACAAGTTATACTAAACAAGTTATTCAAGAAGTAGCCAATGGTGACAAATGGCGAGTATGCATAATTTTTATCAGAACTATTAAGAATTTTCATACTCTTTTGCTCACTTATTTCGTACAGTCATAAGTATTTTCAGAAATGCGGAAGTAACACCGCTAGAAGCGGAAGTGAAATTCCTTAGTGAACCGCCTACTCCTCCGACCGAAATTTGATGCTGAATACATATCAGTCACCATATAAGTTCTGCACATAGCCATCCCTCTGAGGTACAAATCTTTACACCGCAATTTAATGTTAAATCCTTATCAGCAATTGTCTAAGTTCTATTGCCGATTCTGAAATAATTGATGTTTCAAGGCAAATTTTTAAACCGGAAGTGAAAAGGAACTGAAATTTAAATCCTTAGTGAATCCCCCTATTTCTTAAGGAACTCAATATGAATCCATATCAATCATCGTCTAAGCTCTATTCATAGTCAATTCAAAGAAATGAATGTATCAAGGAAATGAAAACTTTTGTGTCGAAATTGTGGAATTGGATATTATAGACTAACACCCCAACTCTTTCTAGAATTTAATGCTGAATACATATCAGTCATCATCTAAACTCTATCCATAACCCATTTAAAGAAATAGATGTTTCAGGGGAAATTTTTGAACCGGAAATGGAAAAACTGCAATTGGAAATTCTTATTAAACCCTCCAGCCCACTCCAGAATTTTATCCTGAATCTGTATCTACCATTATTTTAACCGATACTGAAAACTACTTATAGCCGATCCCAAAAATTGGATGCTGGGAAGGCAATGAAAAATTATGCACAGGAAGTTGCATCTCCAATCATCAACCCTCAGAACCAGAAGGAGAAATCTTTAGTGAGCACTCTAATCCCTTCCAAAATTTAAAGCTACACTCCTTTTAGTCATTGTCTACGCTCTGTAGCTAATCCTGAGAAATCGATGTTTCAAGCAAAATTTTTCAACCGCAAGGGGAAAGTTCTACTGAAACTTTCTCCAGACTTTGATGATCCATATCATTTATTTTCATTATCAGTTATTCATTACACCCTTCTCTTACATATAGTACTTTAGATTCACGAAAAAAAATTCTGGTGTACAATAGTTTTGTATTTTAACTCCCACTAATTCTCCAATAGTTACTTATTTATATTTTTAGGAAAATCGTTTCTATCTATCTGTCTATAATGCTTAGAGAGAAATTTGGCGAACGTGGGAATAAACTGGCTATATAACCAAGATGACCTTTTTTTAATGGTGCAAATTTGTATAAAATATCGACAAATTTGCAAAAATGATGCTAAATTAAGAGTCAAATTGATAAACTTATTATTAAAATCATGGACTATATTGCTTATTGTGGATGATAGCAATATTGATATTTGTCAAGTTAGATTTGTGCTAAATATAAGTTAATAGGATATATCGAAATAGTTTTACATGTTGTCATCTAGAGAAGGTGTCAAATGTTCAATTCAGCTTTAGAAACGTGCCATGGATCTTGTACATCATGTCATCATGGTGTAACAATTAAATTCATTCCATTATGTTGAGAAAGTCATGTGCTGCTCACACGATTTTTAACGCTTTAGAACATAGTTGAAAAGTGTTTATGACTTTGTTCATTCTGTCTGTCTGTCTGTCTGTACGTCTGCCTGCCTGTCCGTTCGTACGATAACTGCCGTAAAAATGACTTTATCGAAATGAAATTTTAGTATGTTGTTGAGACGGTCAGTGGGACATATGGGAATGTAAATAAATAATATCACCCAATTAGTTTTGGATTGAACCCTGGTTGAAAAAGTGAAATACATTGAACCATATGGAACCTAATTTTTCAAATATTTTTTAAGCTAATTTAAAATTCACAAATTGCTTCGAAAATTATAGGAAACATTCAAATTATCCCATAAAATATGTAAAAAAAAAATTCAGCAAGATATGTTCGGTAGTTTTTTAAATAAAATTTAAAATAATAATTGCATCCATATTATATGAAAAGATCACGTGAACCACTTCAAATTAAAATATGGCATCCATCTTGTGTCAAAATCGTGATTTTTAAATTTTCTTTTAATTTATAATTAGTGTTGCACCCGTCCTAAATCCGCTTTGTTTTGTATTTTTTCTGTGCATCCATATACTACGCCAGCGCAATTACAGTATGTTTGAGTTCAAATGATCATCGAACTTTGATTATTTCTACAACGAAGCCTAATTTTCACGTATGGAGAAAGTAAACACCCCAAGCTGTAAGATGAGTTGTAAAAAATTGCTGAATTTCTTTAATGCAAAATTATTTAGCTATAGAGTCTGCAATATAGCTGATATGAATGAAACATCCATTGATTTTACTTAGAGAAGCAGATGATTCTATAGTTTTGGCTTTTGCGATGAAGTTTTAAGCATGGAGTTAGAAATCACTTTTACCTCCAGGGTAAAATAAATAAGATTTAAGTAAAATAAATTATTGTAGAACCGTGACAATCTTAAAAATTTCGCCGCTGAATGAAAGGAATGGTAAAAGTTTATGAATGAAATATTCACTGTTTTTATATACAGATCCCGGAGATTTATATTTCGATGACGTTATTTGAATAAAGTTCATTTGTTTCCGATGAAATTTTCAAATATAGTAAATTGTTGTAGTATTGTGATAATTTTAAAAATATCACGGCTGAATGCATCGCATTTTATAGATGTTTAAATAAAATCTCATTGCAGTTGGAAAGTGTTTCATAATCAATGCTTTATGCATGATTGATCTTTCTTGTCATTCTTGCTCTATTGTTAGGTTAATGACGTCGTAAAACTTTTGAATAATGCTATCCACATAATCTGAAATTTTATGACATTAAATAGTGCTCTTTTTTTAAGATATTTGTCATTTCGTACTACTGTAACACAAGGCATATATTTCTGGAATATGCACTCAACACGACTTTCTCATTCATTTCATTCACATACATTTAGAATAACAGTACAGTCATTCACTATATCTATATAGTTATGTTTTGCCGACGTTTCAATTACCCAGGATATTCATGGATTTTACGTATCTCATTTTTAACACTTTCCATAGTTGAAAAGTGTTTATAACTTTGTTCATTCTGTCTATCTGTCTGTCTGTCCGTTCGCACGATAACTGTCGTAAAATTGAGTTTATCAAAATGAAATTTTAGTATGTTGTTGAGACGATCTGTGGGACATATGTAAATGTAAATGAATAATATCACCCAATTAATTCTGGATTGAGCCCTGGTTGAAACAGTGAAATAGATTGAACCCTATGGGTACTAATTTTTCAAACATTTAAGCGAAGTTAAAATGTACATATTGCTTCAAAAATTTTAGGAAATATTGAAATTCTCCTATAAAATATATTAAAAAAATTTCAAAATATATTCGGTGGTATTTTAAAGAAAAAGTAAAATAATAATTAAACTCATATAATATGGAAAGATCTCGCGAACCACTTCAAAATAAAATATGGCATCCATCTTTTATTCTCTGTGTTAAAACCTTGATTTTTGAAGTTCTTTTAAATTTATATTTTGTGTTGCATACGTCTTAAAACCGCTTTATTTTTGCGTATTTTCCGTGCATCTATATTCTGCGCCAACCTAATTGCAATATTTTTTAGTTTAAATGATCTTCAAACGTTTATTATTTCTACAAAGCCCAGTTTTAATGGATGCAGAATGTAAACAAGTGATTGTCAGATGAGTTGTGTAAGAATTGCTGATTTTTCCCCTCAAAATTATTCAGCTCTGGAGTCTGGAATATATAAGTGATATGAATGAAATATTCATTGCTTTTATATAGAGAGCCAGACGATTTATATTTCGATGACGTCATTTGAATAAAGTTCATTTTTTCCATTAAGTTTTAAGTTTTCAAATATAATAAATTACTGTAGTTCTGGGATAATTTAACATATATCAGCGCGGAATGTATCACATTTTAGAGGTGTTTAAATAAAATTGCGTTTCATTTGAAAAGTGTTTCATAATCAATGATCATGATTGATTTTTTTTGTTGTTTTTATGTAATTTATCTTTCATGTTTGTTTTTTATTTGTTTTCATGCAATCCCCTATTTCCAACAGGAGATTGCTTGAAAGCTTTCTTTCTAAATTTATGCGGATACATTTGACTCTCTGCCATTATCTTATTTTAATCTTCTATTTATACATAATCATTATTTATAAATTTTCCGTACGTAATTTACTGTAAAAGATAAAACTTCTATGTACTCTCATTATTTCAATTTGCCTTTCATTTTCTAAATGAATCTCGCTCTTCAATCTTCCCATTCTCGAATTTAAATTTAATAAATGATTACTCAGTAAATAAAAATGTACAGACGAAAAATGCAAATTGCAATTTGCCATGTAGCCCCGGAGTTCTAACTACTCGCAACTGATTTAATTTCCCATTCAAGGTCATAGTATCACAGAGGAGCAAATTATGAAGTCTCGCAATGAATAATTAGATTGCATCTACAAAGCTTTTTGTTTATAACGTGTTTTAAAAATAAAATTATTATTGCATGATGTAGAATTTAACTTAATTTGTCAATGACTGGAAAGAGAGGATGTTAGGGTGGGGGGGGGGGGGGGGGGAGTATATCCTTCAAACAAAAATTAATTTTAAAATAAATTTTCCATTTTGTTGGATTTTTGAAATGTAATTTTTGAAATATTAATAGCTACTCATGTTTATATATATTTTAGTTAAACTGGTAATGCAGAACATCCGGAAACAATTCATAAAATAATTTAATTTGGGAAATTTTATTTGAAGTTATACATTTTCATGTAATTATTTATACTAAAAATATATGATATTTACAATTTTATGTAATACTAGTACTGTAAATGCAATTTTATGTAATACTAGTTCTTTTAAATTAAATGAAAACTGAATATTTCGAAGATTCATTTATTATTAAAAAATCTCAAAGAAATGTTTTGCAGTGTATCGCTTCTTTACGGCTGGTTAAAATATTTGAATTTGACTTTTAAGGCATTGGCTATAGTCACACATTTAACTTTCTCATACTATGTGATATAGTATATAAAAAATATTGTTTTCACGAAATTTTTTTAATTCGAGATTCCGATGCCAATATATGTTATAAAACCTCCTGAACACGTTTTGACTACTTTTGGAATGATGTCTGTCTGTATGTATGTCTGTGAGCGATTTCTTGTGTAGAGGCCGCAAATATTAATAGATTTTTACAAAACTGTATATCCGGCTAAGTAATAAAAAAATCTAGAGCTAGATAGAATTTTTTAAACTCAAACGAAAATTTCGAAATTTTATATCCTTTTAACATGGCAGCATAAGGCTAAATTTGACATAATCATTTATTTTCAGATCGGTGAGTAATAATTTTTTCAAAAAAAAAACACAAAAAAAAAACATCTCTTCCTGTTTATACATGCAGCATGTGTTTGGATGAAGATAGGAAGAATTTTCTTATTTGTCCTTATTTCATGAAGCATGTAGGAAGGATGAACAATCATTTTTCCTCTCCAGATGGCGCAGATGCCTCCGTATCTTAAATCCCTTTGTGTTTTCTTTCATCTGAAAAGACTATTTTGGATATTTAAAATTCAGTTTTAGGGAAATGTCTTCCGTTAATGTTATTTTTTACATTTGAATTTATATTCTTTGAGAAAATAGATCGTTATTAACACTTTCCAACATAGTTGAAAAGTGTTTATGACTTTGTTCATTCCGTCTGTCTATCCGTTCGCAGGATAACTGCGGTGAAAATGACTTTATCAAAATGAAATTTAAGTATGTTGCTCAGACGTCTGTAGGACCTATGGGAATATAAATGAATAATATCACCCAATTAGTTTTGGATTGAACCCGGGTTAAAAAAGTGAAATTCATTGAACCCTATGGAACCTTATTATTCAAACATTTTTTAAGCGAAGTTAAAACTCACAAACTGATTCGGAAATTTTAGAAAATATTCAAATTATCCCAAAAAATATATAAAAAAAAATCAGCAAAATATGTTAGGTAGTTTTTTAAAATAAAAATTAAAATAATAATTACACCCATATTATATGAAGGGATCACATGACCCACTTCAAAATAAAAATATGGCATCCATCATTTTTTCCTAATGTAAAAATCGTGATTTTCAAAGTTATTTGAAATTTATATTTAGTGTTGCATCCGTCCTAAAACCGCTTTATTTTTTTTTGTATTTTCTATGCTTATATATTCTGCGCCAAAGCAACTACAATATATTTTAGTTTAAAGGATTATTCCACTTTGATTGTTTCTATAACGAAGCCTAATTTTAATGGATGGAGAATGTAAACAAGTGATTGTAAGATGAGTTGTATAAGAATTGCTGAATTTTTTTCGCGCAAAATTTTTTAGCTCTGGGGTCTGGAATATAAGTGATATGAATGAAATATTCATTGCTTTTACATAGAGAGCCAGACGATTTATATTTTAATGACGTCATATAATGACGTCTGAATAAAGTTCATTTTTTCCATGAAGTTTTAAGTTTAAAAATATAATAAATTATTGTAGTACTGTTATAATTTAAAATATATCAGCGCTGAATTTTATCACATTTTAGAGATGTTTAAGCAAAATTGCATTTCAGTTGGAAAGTGTTTCATAATAATTACTTTATGCATGATTGATCTTTCTTGCTCTCTTTATGTTCGTCCTTTTGGGCGATAATTTTGTTTTCGCAATTTTAAATTTTGGAATGTCTTGAAACTTTTTATTTATTTAATAATCTATGATGATTTGCAGGATAGCCACGAATAAGGTGGGAAGCTATCGGAGGGCCCAAAAACGCAACAAATTACTTCGTTAAATTGTGTTCATGGGATATGTTAAATAATGATATTCAGAAGAATTGTTCAAATACATACATCCTTTGGTATGTATTTAACCACCACAATAGATGTGTAAGGAAATGTTCATGAATGTACAAGTTAGGTTAGTCTATATTAAATTGACCACGCACGATAGAATAAAAGTACTTCTAGGTTTTTTAGCTCAGAATAAAAATTTTGTGTAATGGACTCAGCAGCAAAGTGAGGCAGACGAAAAAGCCAATTGCAAAGTTATAAAGCGTTGTCTAATTAGCTGGAATTGCAGGAACGCACAAAACGCGTGTATGAAAGGAAATAAATATCTATCATACTTCACCAGTTGCTGGATGCATAGCGACTAATTGTAAATACATATTGTATAACATTCTTTATCGGATACAAAGTGCACTGTTGATGACAGAGAGCGTTTCTACCAAACTCTAAACGAGGTTCCCGCACATGCAAATGCTGTTTAATATATTACTAAATAGGATGACACATCACCCGTAATCCTACTGTGTCAAATAAATGTCCTCTATAACAGTCGTATTGTCGATTCCTAATTATTAAGGTAATGTTCTACAACTTTGTAATTTACATTTTTCTTCCGCCTCGCTGTGTTGCTGAGAACGTCATAAACTTTAAAATTCTCCATTAGAGATGTCTTCGACACATTTATTAGTCACTTTACTTTAGATAGACTTAGCGTACTCATGGGCATTTCTTACAAAACTATCGGATTGCTTAAGGACCTTTTCGGGATTCTGTATGCATATATCTTGTTAATAAAATAATCTTATAAAAATTAGAAGCCTTTTAAAAATTAATAACATTTATAACACTTTTGAAAATTAATAAAAATTATAAAAGTTTTTCGGCTTAAGGACGTTTTTCGGAATTATGTATATATATATATATATATAAGGTAAGTGACCCAAATATGGGCATCCCTAAGCATTTTAATTATTATAGTGTTTGCTTTAGCAGATAAAAATTTGAAAATTGGTGGGTGTACTCTTCTTGCAAGGGGTAACAGGGGGAAAATGATAATTGAGTTAAAAACATCAGTTAGGTGCTAATAATGGACAGTTGTCGTTGTTGAGACCCAGACCGTCCGACCTACCAAAAAGCTAATAATGGACAGTGTCAATGTTGGGAACCTATGCCCATATTTGGAACTCTTGCACCTAATACGGGCACCCTTAAAATGTATGCTAAAAAATCCTTAAATGAACGTAAAACTTTAATCAGAGTCGGCACAAGATGGACATACAAAAATATAAAATTTGTCTTTACTTGTAAGGCCACAACATTCCTCAACGACCTAAACGCGGCACTTATTACACTGTATCATGTCGAATTGTTTTTCTTGACGACACAGTACACAATAGCAGGACTCTTTTGAACTGGATACACCACTGCAGGACGGCTGAGCTGCAGCAGTTGATGTCACATTTGCCTTAGGTTTAGGCTTGGGTGGTGGTTTCGGCTTAGCTGCTCGTTTGGACTTACCAGCTGCTTTATGCTTGGGTACCTTTTTTTCTGGAAAAAGCGATTTTACCAGTCTTACAGCTCGATAATTTAAATCCTTTTTTCTGTTCGTCTTTTTAAAATATCGGAGATAGATAATTGATGAATATCTGTGTCTTTTTTACAGCAGTATCCATATTAGGTGTAGTGCCCATATTTGGGTCACTTACCTTATATATATATATATATATATATATATATATATATATATATATATATATATATATATCACCGATTAAAATATGCAGGCCAAAATATAAGAGAGTTCTTGATTATTTTAAGATATATTACTGTCTTCGTCGGAAGTATATATTTGTTATATATCAAGTAAGTCTTGTTATAGCTCCAAAATATATCTTCAGTGCATTTTTGTTTAAAAATATTTCCAAAACATCGATTCAGAAATAATAATACGATATTTTTACAGTTATCTCTTAGAGCATTGAAAAAATCCCCTTCATTTTATATTTAGATCGATGAGTAACAATTTTTCAATAATGCATCAGACCCTTTTTGTGCATGCTGCATGTTTTTGGATGAAGATAGGAGGGATTTTCTTATTCGTTCTCTTTTCTCGAAGCATATAGGAAGGATAAACAAACATTTCCCCCCAGATGACGCAGATGCTTCGGCATTTTAGATTCCTTTGTGTTTTCTGTCATCTGAAAAGACTATATTGGATATTTAAAATTCAGTTTTAGGGAAATGTCTCCTCTCCCATTGAAATTTTTGAGTCCTGAATTTATACTCTTAGAGAAGGACTCATATATTCGTTTTCGGTTTTCGCTTTAATTATTTTGTTTTTGTAATCATGCATTTTAAAATGTCTTGAATATTTTTCACTATAATCACTTAAGTGGTTGAGGACGTGCATGCGAAAAATTATGAAGCTATCCGAGAAGCGAAAATCGCAATAATGTAATAAATTGTTTTATGGGGATATGTTAAATAATAACATTAAAAAAAAAATTAAATATGCGATTCCTAGAAAAGTTCTTAAGCACCGCAGTAATTTTACAAGGAAAAATTCCATGAGTGTACACGTTAAGATTATGTGTAATAAAGTGGCCATTCACGATCGCATAAAAGTAATTGCAGCGCTCCTGGTGGATAACTTAAACGATAGGCTAATAAACTCGGCAACAAAATAGTAAAAAAAGAGAGAGAAAAAGTCAATTACAGAGTTATGGATTATTTTCCGGTAAGTAGAAATGGACACCAGGAAAGCACGAAACGCGTGTATGGAAGGAAATAAATATAATAAATAAAGCTACTATTCTCTCTCTACGTACCTCACAATCCAATGTAGCTATTATCACGCTAACTGCTTTCCAACTGAGTGATGTCTCCTTTTATATACTTTCTGCAGAAACTTCCAGATGAAGATCGTAGCTGGTTGAATATTCGTTATATCGATAAGGTTCCCGAATATCGGAAAAAGTTGCCAAATTGGCCATAAATCGCCAAATTTGGCAACCCTGAACCGACAGTCTTGATATGGCAACCCGAGAGTCACTTTATAGGAATGACTGCTTTTACGGGAATTTGCATTGCACCTGGCGGATAACTTAAACGATAGGCTAATAAACTCGGCAACAAAATAGTCAAAAAAGATGGATAAAAAAGTCAATTACAAAGTTGTAGATCATTTTCCAATTAGTATAAATCGACACCCTGAACGTATGAAACTAGTGTCTGCAAGGAAATAAATATTTATTATACTTCACTGGTTGTTACATGCATAGTGACTATTGTAAATAATTATATTGAAATACTCTAAATAGAATTCAAAGTACATTGTAGATGATAGAATTTTGATATATCATTCCGAGGAATGGGATAACAATTAGCCAGTAAACATATTGTGTCAAATAAACACCTTCTATAACAGTTTTATTGTCGATTCGTACTAATTAGATAAAGCTCTACAAGTGTATAATGGACATTCTCATTTTATTTCGCTTTTATTAGCCGAGTTTGTTGTCTTAACTTTTTACTTTCTTCGCTAGTGGCGCTGCAAATACTGTTATTGTTCGGGCATGGCTCTTTGGCTTAACGTGCACACTCGTGGACCTTTTCCATGCAAAGTTATTGGGATTTTCAGAGGAACGCCCTATATAGACATTTCTTGTGCTAAAGGAATCTTATAAAAATTATTTAATTGAAAAATCTGATGTATTTAGCATATCACTTTCCTTCCATTTGATCGCATTTCAATACATTAACAAAATGTAGAAATTTCTTATAACTCAATTTCGTTTAAAATTAATATTGTTGCGACGTATCCTCTGAAATCGTGGGCGTACTCTCAGGATAAAAGAATGAGTTCAAATTTCTGGATAACTAACACGTTTATTTATAAGCACAGCGTAAACAAGAACAACATACATAAAATAACTCAATAACTATCTCACACGATAACTAAACAACTGCCAGGTACTGTAAAACAGTAATTATATGCTCCACTAATTTTACAAAACAGCGAATACTATTCTCAAAACAACATTGACGTAACTTACACTCATCAACATTGACACTTCAACATTGACGTATCTCACAATTAAACGTAGGTCGTATCTTGTCAACTACTCTCCAACTGAGAAATGACTCCTTTTATATAATCTCTGGATAAAATCCCAGAAGGGGCTTGTACCTCGTAGAATATTCGCTATATCGAGAAGACTCTCTAACATTCGAAAATTTGCCAGATTGGCAATAAATCGCAAAATCTGGCAGTCCCGAACCGACAGTTCTAATATGGCAATCCTAGATTCACGTTATAAGAATGTCCTCTTGTCGGTGTTTTTCTCTTCTGACTCTCAAAAGAACTGCCAGTGAAGGAATTTTTTCATGTTCGTAGAAATATGCTTATTAATGTTGCCGATTAACGTATGAATGTAAATTTCCTTGGATATTTCTTGATTTATTATAAGAGATATCACTGTCTTTGTGGGAAGTATAATTTATAATTCCTCAAGAGAATGTCTCGTGATAACTCCTAAATATAATACCAATGCATTTCTGGTTAAGAGTATTTAAAAAGCAGCGATTCAATAACGGTTAGAAAATCATTTGCAGTTCACTCTTATCGCATTGGTAATATCACCTCCCTTTCATTTTCAGATCGATGAATAGCAATTTTTGGGTAAAGCATCTTCCCCTGTTTATGTATGCAGGCATTGTTTTTAGATGAAGATAGGAGGGATTTTCTTATTTGTCCTCTTTTTTTGTTTGTTTGGAGATTACAGGAAGGATAAACAACCATCCTTCCGCCGCAGATGCTTCGCCATCTTAGATCCTTTTGTGTTTGCTCTCATCTGAAAAGACAATTTTGGATATTTAAAATTCAGATTTAGGGAAATGAACTCCACTGAAGTTTTTGGGTCTTGAATTTAAACTCTCAGAGAAAATGGGTCGTTTCTTATCCAATGCTCAGTTTTATGTATTTTAGTTGGTAATTTTCTTTTCGTTATCGTGAATTTTAAGTATTTTTATTTCTAATTTTAATTTAACCACGTATCTGCATATGGAGTGCAGGTTTGTTATGTAAGAAACCTGGAAACTGTGCGAGAGGCCGAAAATGCAAACACTTAACTGGTTAAATTGTTTTAATAGAATGTACGCAGAAAAATTGATCAAACATACATATATATATATATATATATATACAAGTAAAAGCCTATCAAAAATATGGAAACCAACACGCTTTATAAAACCTTGCAACTTTAAAAAAGATCTGTTTCGTTTAAAGTATTATTTACCTTATAATATGGACCTTCAGATCCGAAAATAGCCGTGTTAGTCGACAAGGTTCTGCCCCGGGATCGATACTATCAGTGTAAAAAATTTCAAACTTGAAGGTTACCGGGAGGCTTTTGGATGTTCTGTAAAATACTTTCGATCCTGTGCCTATCCCCTCCCCCCCTGAAGTGGGGATCAATGATATGACTTTGTTCATTTCTATCCCGTGGTCCATGCTATAAGTGTGTAAGATTCGACTTTCCTATTCACCGGGGGGGTTTCTGTATGTTTGAGATTTTCATTCTCACAGTTCTCGGAGGGAAGTCAGAAATCCGGCTTCGTTAGGTTCTGTCCTGAGCAGTGCCGTAGCAACTTTTAGGTCTAGTTAGAATCAATTTTGATTGCGCCACTTATCCGATATGCCGTATCAATGGAGGCACAGCGACACCTACAAACTGATACTGCGCCTGGCACGAAGGCATCACTCGCACTATCCTTGCTGCTGCGCTAGTCTTGGGGTAGATCTCTGCTAAAAGTACACAAAGAATCAATGTCTACGTCACAGGCGGTCTTCTGGAGGGACTGGATCATAACGTTAGATTATTATTATACAGATACCTTGTGCTATAAATATTTCATATAAATTACTTAATTAATTATTCTGATAGTTTAACCCATGACTTTCCCCACAACTGATTAAATTTCTATATTGTCGAAAACCCAGACTCTTCGACTCGTCTTAGGACATGAGCAATTGTTTGAACTGCCGGAGATTTCTATATATTGCGTAGAAATTTCTTAAAACGTGATCTCGCTTAAAATCAATCGGTTTGTTGATGTCACCGATTAAAATATTTATGACAAAATTCATGGAAATTTTTTGATTATTTTAAGAGACATGATTGTCTTTATGGGAAATGAAATTTTTGTTTATATCTTAAGAACGTCCAAGAGAACTACTAAATATAATTTCAATGCCTATCTGGTTAATATTTACCAAGCTTTAATTCATAAATAATACTAACGATGTTCTTAGAACCTTTCTTTACTGTTAGCAAAAATTTGCATTCAACTCATATAGCTAGCGCTTGAAATATCTTCTTCCTCTTATTTTCCTATCAGTGAATAGCAATTTTTCATTTCAAACATCTGCCCTTGTTTATACATGCAGCATATTTTTTGGATGAAGATAAGAGGGATTTTCTTATTTGTCCTCTTTTCTTGAAGCATATGAAGAGGATAAAAATCATTCTTCCTCCCTAGATGATGCAGATGCTTCGGCATATTGATCCCTTTTGTGTTTCCTTTCATTTGGAAAGACTATTTTATGATGTTTAAAATTCAAATTTAAGATAAATATCGTGGTTGAGGTTTATGAGTTTTGAATTATGCTGTTAAAGAATATGGAAAGCTTTGTTATTAATGTTTTTCTGCAATTTGGCGAAAATTTTGCAGCTGAACATTCTAACATACCTTGAAACCTTTTTAAAATTAAAAAAGCACATACGTTACTGGACAGAAAGTCAAAATAAGTCGTCTGGAGTTGTTAATGCTAACCTTCTGCAGCTGTAAAAAAAGTGTGCAATATTTGGAGGTTTAATTTCATTGCTTATTCAACCTGAGCTTCTTTCATTGTTGCTAAAATTGCAACAAAATATTGCAATTTTGCTATAACAAACCCTTCTAATTCAAGCCTACATAGAATTATAATATTGCTGATTAATATATTTATTATTAGAAAGCATTAAAGCAACTGATAATCCTGCACCATTGATCCCACAGTAATTACAAATACAAAAAATTTTTCGAGAAAAGTTCATTCTGATTTAGGGTAATTATAATAATGTTCAAATAATGGTATTCAAGAGATATGCCATAAAGGGGAAATTTTGAAATGGAATTCAGAATTGTTCCTAAAGTCGAAAACTGCTCAAGATTCTTGAGCCCTAAAGTATTCAGAAACAAAATTTTTTACAGACAATGAAAGCTTGTTTTAAATTCACTGATTTATATTAGCAAATAATAGCCACTATTTTGGATCAATGTTCTATGGCATTGGTGGACACAGGAAAGAGATTTACATCTCTGGCATCAGAGGGCAATTTGTCTTCCAAATCTTACGACAAAGACTGGGGATAAAAAGTGCAGTATGAAAGCCATACAAAATATATTTTAAATAAATGGCAACTATTTGTTTCAAAGACATATGTCTCAAAATCAAATAAGCAGCATGTGTTTGATGAAAATAAGATCAACTCCACGCCATAAGAGTGACTACTAAACGCACCGGGTAATGAAAGTGAAAAAAACAAGAATAATGTAGTCGAAGTTTGATAATTTTATGTCGACCAACTTACATGTAACTCATACACTCAAATTTACATAGCCTGGGAATGATGCAAAGCTGATCATAATACAAAAGCCAACTGCAAGTGCCAACTGCAAGTCAATAAGTGTCCACCAATCACAGAGAGAGCAATATGAAATAAGCTGTGGCGGTGAGGAATGGCAGAATCCAAGGTTCCCTTACCAAACAAAGTTCATTCAAGAAACCAAGTTAACGTTCTCAGAGAAATCCAGCAGACAAATTTGAAAAATGATCTAAAAGTAAAAGGTGTGAAACCTCTTTCTCATCATATGTTCTTAGTTTGGCTTGTTAATTGTTAATATACGGATACGCAAATCACAAAACGGTAACTACTATTGAAAGGCACTCATGAGGATTTTCTGTAGCAACTTCTTCAATTTGTATATTGAGGTGGTATTTTTAAAATTTCTATATTTTGAGCGTTAGACTTTGCTCTGCCTTAATTTAAATAATTTACCTAAATAAAGGTATTAACAATGTATAATTATTGAATTGTGTAATTTTTGTCATTTATATTTTAAATACTTTAATTATTTAATTGAGTGCAATGACTACTTTTAAACTTTATTTTTTTAACAGTATAAACTATAAAGTTCAAAGATTCTATTTTTAATACTTTGATTACATAATTAAGTATACAGACTAGTATAAATCTTACCGTATAAAATACAATTTTTTTGTCTGACTAAAGTAACAAAATTATATCATTAAAACTCAGAAAGTTTCAGAGTAATTCGTGAATTTCTTCAAAAGTTCAAAAGTCCTTAATTATGCAGCCGGCCTCTTTTCGATGAAAACGGGGTGGATTTTGCTGTTCGATTATTTCTTCTCAAGTGTCCCGGGATATTAAGAGGACGCTATAAGCAATTTTCTATGTAAAATCATTTCCAATTATTAGATTAAATAAAAATTACTGACTATTTAAAAAATACAATATATTATATTGCAAGATACGACAGTAGAAATAATGTTTAAAGATTATTTTAAGCCATAACACTGGCACATAAAGTTCTTAGTTCCAACTTTAAATAAACTTTATAAGTGGCGTGTGTTTTTATACTTTTGGTACACTTTCCTCTCTCCGTAAGTACGAATCATTGAGTTCTATTTTTTTACATATATTTATGAATATATGAGCAATGTTTTATACCAATAAAATGTTTTAAATAAGTTATTAAAAATTCAAAAAATTTAAATTGTGGATTTTATGGGGTAGAATGTTTACTTAAAAGGAAACAAATTAAAATGAAACAAAAAATTTATTTATAGAAATAAACGTGGGTATACATGTGGTGAAGCAAATGTTACATAAATACAACACTAATACTTACCCATAGTGTCCCCCAGTTCATTCCGAATATGGTATTGTAGGATCTGAATAGATCAAAGTACATTTCGTATATACTAAAAGAGCCAGTCGATTTGTGGTCACTAACATATTTATTTAAACACATAAATTATCAAACAATAATAATGATACAAACGTTATACATTCGAAGTACCAAGCTTAACCTCGGGGTGTAAGGGATTTTTATGGTAATTACTACTTCAAATTATCATTGATTAAAATTCAATTTGTCCAGTAAGGGAAACTCCCCCAAAGCTTAATTTTGCACTGACACTTATATTTAGATTAATACATAAATACACATTACATCCCAATTGAAACTTAAAAAAACGCAATACCTCCACCACAGATGAAATGGCTGGTAATTCCAAAAATAGATAATTTCAGTTGATAGTGAAGAGGACTTGGGTAGCGAGACCACACAGTTCACAAGTGTCCACTGTTACAGACGACCTTGTGGATATTGGGTGTAGGCTGGGCGATGACCACTATATTCTTCACCGCCCAACTACCAGTTGGTGTCAGATCCCACCAAAAGGTGCTTATATGCGTCCAGATCCTTGCTATTCGCTGGCGATTCGAAATGTCACTAAGGGCCGGGTAGCCTGTTGCCTAAGAGCCCGTGTGGTGACAAGAGAATCAAAGTGACTCCCACGGCTGACCGATTATGGTTATGACACTCGTCTGGATCAACTCTAGTTCGTCTGAGAGATGATGCCCTAGTACGCTATTTACCTATTTCAGGTAGTCGAGCTCTACGATAATAGATGATGTTCCAACTTCTATTGTCTCGGAATCTGTTTCCTGCGATAGGTTCTTATAACTATCGTTGCAGAAATAGCAGGAATGCAGGTTTCCCGATTACCGTAGACTACAAGAGTTGGGAGCGGCTCTATCCGCAGTCGGGGCGAGACATGAAAAATGAGGACCCTCTGTCTCTCGAAAAGGAATGGAATATAATATTTTACATTTTAAAGTTGAGTTCCTCCAGATTTTGAAGAGGGGGGAACAAAATTGAGGTGCAAGCCCCCTCGTCCGCTCATTCGCTATTTCACTTTTGAGTGAGGAATGGGTGGTGCAAATTCCGGCCAAATTATTGAATTGCGTAGTAACGCTCATTTCATATGCGTCCCAATAAAAATGTATGACCGGAAGGATTCCCACAACCGGAAGGTTTCGTCCGGGCTCCGGTGTGAGCTAACACTTGACAGGGGCTATAAATTTCGAGAGATTTGTTGTAGTTTTCACTTTAACATTTGCTACGACATCTGTTATGAAATTTAAAATTTCTGTTTTGCACCATTCGAACCATGGCGCCGAACTGTCCCATCTTCTCTCTCTGAGGAGGCATCGTGCAGCAATTACTCACCGTTCCCATAGTCTACACTTGAGTAATTACTACTCCCCCCCTTTCATTCCTGGGGCTAACCCGGGACATGAACAGTATTTGTATTATGTGCATATATATGTTATGCTTCATAACAATATATTTCTCTTGAAGGTTTAAAGTATCCATAATAAAGTTTTGAAATGATTTAAGTATTTGTATCTGAAATAATGCTACCTATGTCAAAATTCAACACAGATAGGATACACCTAACTGGATCCCCTTAAAGATTAACATTCATCATTTTCTCGCCAGATGGCACTGATCCTTCTTGTTTTGCATCACCCAGCAAGGCATGTTTGGATATTAAGGTTTCAATTTTATAGAACATCTTCTTATAACTACAGCATACAAACAAAAACAAGGATATCATCCGATTTCAAGGTAAACAGCATTCTTCTGCAAATCTGCTGTTCAAAGTTTTTATGAAAATCTTCGAATAATTACAGAATACTGTGTAAAAATTATTCGTATAACTACTACATACAGTACAGTGTGTTGTTAGCATTAAATAACTCAAAAACGGAATAAATTCAATAACTTAACTACATAAATTAAATAATTCAACTACATAAATTAAATAACTCAACCTCCAGCAAAGCAGAAACTGAGATAGATTGCCCATACAGATGAATACTTCATTCATTAGTGACTATATTTATCGTATTATTTTATGTTAGATTTAAAAAAGAAAGTACACTATTTTGAGAATAATGGAAAAATAATGTTCGATTTAATTCGAATTAATTTGCTTGCATATTAAATAAGATACATACAAAATGTATTTTTCTGCAATAATTTGTTGCAAAACTATTATTATCCTATTGTATATTTTTCTAATTAAAAAAATGTTTGGAAACTTGAAAATTTTCTTTTAAGTAAAGCAATCGTACCCAATTTTATGGGATTTTTCTGATATGATCTGTCCCACAGTCTTTCATGTACACAGATAGACACACGGAGAGGTACACACAAGCATCATTAAAAAAATTGCTGAATAGTATTTAGTGATGTTCAAAGTATTTAGACTTTGAACATCACTAAATACGATGAATTAATCAAAATGTTTAAGTCGGATTTTCGACCCCATCATAATATTTCTCTTTTACTCATTTAATATACAGGTTGGTTAGAATTTAAGTATCCCTTTTCAGAGCACTGTAAAGGAAAATCCAGTGGTCATAAAAACGCCAAATCTGCGTGGTATGCATTCAGAACATGGGGAAACGAATGACGCAAAAAAAAGTTCCAAAAATGACCGATAGGGGGAGAGATAGTCCTGCGAAAAACATAATAGTAAAAACATAATTCAATGGCTTGGTATTCGTGATGCATATGAATTACGAATTGTAAGTGGTATAAACGTGCGATAAATACTGACAATAGTCATAAACACTCAAAAGTCAATTTAATTAATGCATCTAGAACATGTTACACATGAAACGCTCCCCCTATCGGTCATTTCTGGAACTCATTTTTTTTTCTGCGTCATTCGTTTCCCCGTGTTCTGAAATAGATACCACGCAAGTTTGGTTTTCATATGACTACTGGTTTTTTTCTCTACAGTGCTCTAAACAGGGATATTTTAATTCTAATCACCCGGTATATAAAGAAAGTGAAAATCCAAAGTTATTTTTTGAAAGAAAATTTATATTTTTCAGTATCGCAATCTTTTTTCGCAGTAAAGCATCGCCCCTGTTTGTGCAGCCAGAATGTTTTCTGATGGAGATAAGGTGGATTTCTTCATTCATTTATTCTTTCAAGCACTCCCCGTCCCAAAACAAGGATAAAGTATCTGCCTTTTCTCGGCAGATGGCGTTGATCCTTCTTTTGTTTTCCATCCCCGGGCGAAGTATATGTAGAATATTAAGATTTGATTCCCTAACAATTCCGGTTTTGTTGGGATAAATTTACTGACTTCAAACGCAATAAAGAAAATAAAGTTTTTTACCATTGTATCTCAAATTTCATTTTTTCAAATTTCTGAGTAATTATATGTATGTTCTCATCTTAGAAAGAAATTTTATTTTCCCCACAGTATTCGTAATTTCATTTGAATTATTTGGCATTTTAAGAATATCAATAGATTTGAACATTTATTTATGTCTTTTGAATTGTGAAAAAAAAAAGCAAAATGATGACTTGTATAATACTATGAAACATTATTTATTTTATGGGATTAAAACATTATTTATTTTATGGGATTAAACATTATTTATTTAACTCTCATTTTTTATTTTACTATCTTACAAGGCTTACTACCTGAAGAAAGTGTAAACAAAATCAAATTAAATGCAAACCAATTGATTATTAAAAGTCAACACCAATGACTAGGTCAGGATCTTCTATTAGGCAGCTCTAATTTATTTAAATCGGATATTAGAAATTTTTAAATATACGTATTGATTATGCACCATGAACAATGGCTGGATAATTAAAAGAAAATACACATTTTTAAAACGACATTTAATTTAAATTCGTAAACATTAATTGCATTTACCAATTGAAGATGCTAAAATGTTGCATCTATAGCTTGAAATCGTATGCAGAATATATCGAAATAAGGAAACACTATTAATAATTGAAAAAAATATACACAATTTTAATAGTCATAAGGGGAAATATGAGCTTAAATTTATATATTGTTATGAATATGTGAAAAGTTTCACTGTGCTTTATCTTATATTCAAATAATACACAGCGGACCTTTATTTCCTTCATAGAATTTAGAATCTCAGAATCGGAAGTGCTATCAGTTACAGCAGCGCTACGTACTATGGATCCATGAAGTCGGCGAGATACCTCAAACTTGTAGGCTAGGTCCAGTGCAGATCATTGCATTCGGCCATAAGAACAGCGGACTGAATTTCTGGGTCACGAATGGCATCTCTAAAATACTAGGCTACAAGGTTTTCACGTAAGAATAAAGATGAGCTGCCGGATAAGTTTTATTATTTATTTAGTTATAAAGATAAATTTGACTATATCTTTCCCCAAACACAGCTCACAAAATGACGTATTTACAAAAATTTTATTCAAATTTTATCTAAGCATTTTATTTACGTTTTTGTATACAAGAAAGTTTAGATGTATTTCTGTCTACAAATTCATTATTTAAAACAAACATTGTAAATTTACATTCGTTTTGTATCCCTCCCTAAATTGTAAGATGAAATTGTATGATTCTATATACATATAATTATAAAAATAACGTTTGCTTACCAAATAATAATGAAATGTCTTACAAAGTAAAGAAATAGTATGTTTTAGTGCAAGAAACGAATTAAAGAAATATATATTTTGCATTAATATCTCCGTGTTAACTATAGTAGGAAATTTTCTGTAGAAAAATAATTCTCCTGAAGTCCTATTTTGAAGTCAAAACATAATTTAAACAGATAGTTTATTTAAATTTTTAATTTCAAATGACGTATTTTTTGCACAGAAAAGCAGAGTTGTCTGCTATGAGCCCGTCCATTTGCACTGCAGCGCAGCGCCATCTGTTGCATTTCCAGAATTTTTTTTTTGTTTGCTAATTTCTTCGGATTTTTTTCATTGAACGCGACACTAGGTATTCCAGTCACTATAGTTTATACAATGTGTTCAAGCTGCCCTTGACCGTTGCATATCTTTGTTAGAGCATGGTATTGATGATCCGATCATTGTTTTGAATAGAATATTTTAATTTAATACGCTGCGTCGTTATTTCGAGCTGCTTTCTTGATTCAATCAACGCTGATAACGAAATAATTAGCAAACTAAAATATAATTGTTATATAATTTATCTTTATAATATTTCCGATAAATGCATTGGCATATTTTAATTCAGATTTCTGCAAAAAATCTTTGGCTTTGCCCATTAAAATAACAAATAACTGCAATATACACATGGAACCGATCTTAAAAATCTATATAAATAAAATTGAAAATCAATCAAATCAATCTGTCTGTTTGTTTCATCATCACAGGAGAACAGCAGAACCGAATTTGATGAAATTTTGTGAGTAGCCTTAAAATAGCCCCATTTAAATTTAGTTCAAGTTTCGAGACCAGGGGTTGTTGAGTTATTAATGAAAAACGAAACTTTTTCCTAGGAGTGCTACTCTCTAACTTCCTGTTCCTCCAAACGAAAAAGTTAGAAATCGTTTGTTTAACACATAAAAGTAAATTAAAACTCTATTTCTAAGTTTTGTAGGCGATTTTTGCTCTAATTGGTCACCTTTTGAAAATCGCAGGTTTGAAACATGAATTTAAATGGAAATTTTACCACTATGATTTATTTTATACAGGCTTACTCAACAATGAAAAGTATTAAGAAATCAAAATGGTTATTTAATTATCTGCATTTTATGAGGAAGATTCTTTCTTATATCATGATATACAATTTTTATAATTATGTTTTTTATTTGAATAATAAACAAGAAAGATCAATCATGCATAAGCATTGATTATGAAACATTTTCCAACTAAAATGCAATTTCATTTAAAAATTTCTAAAATGTTTATGAGTGCATATTTTTTGCAAGAGTATATAATGAGGCTAATTAGCGTTATAGTTTACATTGGGTATGCGGCAATTTTAAATACATTCAAATATATCTTTAGACGGTACATTAATAATTATAGCTGATTGTTATAGGTCAAAGAATTTGGATAATTTTTTAATTCCATAACAATATGAGTTATTTTATTAAGAGTACTAGTTATACATATATTTGTAGAATTAAGGATATAACATTTTAATTGAACTATATCCATTGTTTATAATATCGAGAAACTGTATTCAGTTTTGAAAATAAACCTTTACATTAGCTTCAGTGTTTCAACAAAACTACACATATGGGAAATTAAATTAAATAATTTCTTTAAAGAAATATGCATTCAAATATATATAGAAAGTGTAATGAAATATTTTAATTGTTGCACTTTTGAAAACTTATACATACTAATTTAAATTCCTTTTTTTTTCAGAAACACGTGTGGATGTGTGTACGCTGTGTAGATCGTTACCCTCAACTACTCCCTAGCATCAATAAACAAGACACTCATGAAAACAGTGGAGATGCACCGACTGACAGGCGGAGAAGAACATCAGAATGTGTACCACAATCAGCGGACAAAATGCAACAGCAAGGACCTCCACCAGCGAGAGGTCGATCGGATAGCCTTCCTTCACAAAAACCTCGAATGCAACAACGATCAGTTCCTCCACAAAACCAGCAACAGAGACCAATTGATGATATGCATGGTCCAAGACCCGATGCTTCACAACAAAACTCTGTACCAAGGCCTCAACATCCGCAACCAGCAAGGCCACGGTACCCGAACGATCAACAAAGACCTCATCATCCGAACGGTCATCCTAGACCTCAACATCCAAATGAGCAACAAAGGTTCCCTCATCCTAATAATCAAAGATTTCAGCATCCAAATGATCAACAAAGACCTCCGCATCCAAACGATCAACAAAGGCCGCATCATCCAAATGATCAACCAAGGCCACAGCATCCAAATGATCAGCAAAGACCCCAACAATCTGTTGATCCACACCAAAAGCAGCATTTTGCAGACCAACAAAAAATGCAACATACAATGGATAATCAGAAAAAACAACTTAATGAACAAAAACAGCATGGAATGGATCCTCAAAATTGTCACCAAATTGATCATAGACCTCCTCATTCTGCAGAAGCAAGAAATCATAATAACATAGAGCAAAGAACTCAACATGTTCCACAACAGCAAAGAAACCAATCCTTGGAGCAACAAAAGAATCAAAATTCTTTGAATAATCAACGAGAACAATTATCTAGTGAAAGAAAAAATAATAGCTTAGACCAAAGGACTCAAAATGATTACGGTAAATCCCAAAATATTTCAGAACAGCAATTTTCACAACTAAATGATCAGAGGCCTCATCATCCAATGGATCAAAGACATCACCCAGTAGAAAACCAAAGGTTTCCACATCCCACGGATCAACCAAGACCACAACATCCAAATGAGCAGTTGCGGCCCAAACAATCATCAGGTCAGCAAAGACCTCCTCATCCAGCAGAACAGCAAAAAACTCATTTTCCGGGTGATAAACGTAACCAGCAAATCATTGATCCCAGATCTCAGCATCCCGGTGAACATGTTAGGTTCTCTCAACCACCAGATCAGCAAAAATTACAACATTCAGTTGATCCGAAAGTTCCACAGTTAGCAAATAATATGCAACAACCGATGCAGAAACACCCGTATCAAGACGAATATCAGAATTCTCAAAATGTTCAGCTCCCTGCAGAAAAAGAAGCGGAATTTTATCAACAAGCATATCCATTAAATGATCTTACAAAACCGCGGCCTCAACATCCAATTGTTCATTCTCAACAAAAACATTCACTGCCCGATGAACCATTTCAAAATATCCCTCAAAATGTTCAGCAGCCTCCAGATTTTGTTGCACAAAGACCACAAGGTCCAGATATGCATCAAACGGTTCCTCCTCTGAGGAACCAACGCATCAGGGATCCAACTGATCAACAAATAATTCCAAGACCTCAACATCCGCAACAACCACCCCAAGATATCATGCATTACCCCCAAGATCTATTTCATAACAATAATATGCATCCATGCGATAAATCTATTCATTCTCAAGAAAAATTGCACAACCAACAAGATTTGTCAACTGAAAAACATAGAGATCAAACCCAAATCCCTCCAAAATTACAGCAGCAAAATTTTGAACATGTTCAGACAAAGCCGCTAAATGGCCAACAAATTTATTCTGACGGCGTAAGAACTAGTAGTAATCATTTTCCACCAGACCCATCAGGTCGACATTTCAATGATGAACGAAATCAAGAAAAATGTAATGCACCAGAAATGACACAAAAACCATTTCATAATTCTGAAAGTCTTCCATATGAGAAAAATATGTATCCACAAAAACAGCCCCATCAAATCAGACAAACTGTGCAACGACCTAATGATCCAGTTCAGCTATCTAAGATGGAGAATGATAAAAATGGAATGTACGTAAGCCTTAATGAACAAATACCAGCTCACGGCCATGGATTTGTGAACCAAGAATCTCAAAGACAGCCACAGCACCAAAACATATTCAGAAACGAGAATTCATCACCATCACCACCAGCTACATTACCAAGGACTAAACCACCAGAAGCTCCTCAGCCAGCAAGTCGTGCTAGACGCGATAAGTCTGGAAATCAAACTCTACCAAGAACGGGTACAAATCCCTTCAGAACAGACACGAATCCGTTTCGAAGGGAAAGTTTACCCCCAGAAGTAATTGATGCAGGAGAATACGTCACGGTTGCTCCTAGAAGAGGAAGTTTGGATGACAGAGTGAAACTCATGTCTACTCAAGATCAAAATCGTTTCTACGATGCATTGAAGGTAATAAGAAATATCTAATTTTCTATATGAATATATATTTAAGAATTTTAGTCCAATTCCATGTCAGTGCAGATCTTAAAACTTCCACAAAATGTCCTTTCAGAGCATTTAAGTTAACAAATGAGTATTTATAATATCATTATAATATGTACTAGTATTAAGCCTATCAAAGGCAGAGAAACTTACACCCTTACAAATATAGTTGTAATTTTTTAATAAGTTTTATTTGGTTTAACAATGTACGCTGTTTAGTATAAAAATAGTCTTAGAAATTGACTGTTAGGCTTTGCACCGTGCTCGATACCGTGTATAATGCTAAGACGTATTCTCTGGAATCATGGATGTACCCTCAAGATACAAGAATGAGTCTAGATTTCTAGAGAACTGGCATGTTTATTCACAAGTACCGCTTAAACAGGAACCTAAAATGCTCCACTAATTTCACATAGCAACTGATACTATTCTCGAAACATTGACGCATTTCCCAAAATAGAAATCCTTAGTGAATTCATTCTCCCACCCCACTTCCGAATTTATTCCTGATACCATATCATATAAACTCTATCTATAGCAGATCTTGAAAAATAGATATTGCAAAAAATAATTACATTTTTGATTCAAAAGTAAAGTTTTATAAAGAATTATATCATTGTACAATGACAATTTATTCGATTCAAAAATTGTGTTTATTGTTCGTTATGTACCGTTTGTATTAGTTAATTAATTTTTCTACATTAAATTTATCAACATTTTCGATCCAGATTAAATTTAATCACGATAAACTTCTTATCAAGGTGAATTAAAAAAATGTTAGTTTTCGTTGAAGGAATTGATTGATACAAGAATAAACCAATTGTTTTACTTCAAAAGTATAGTTTATAATTTAGTAATAGCTTTCAATGCAGGTGACTATATAATAATTTTCTTTAAATCTCTGCAGATACTTTCGCACACTTATTTTATACAATCAGCCATACAGTAAGAACCCTCCCTCAGTACACTTGTTTTATACAGTCAAATGAATTTTCAGAAAAAATCGCAAGTTACATCTCTAGAACTGGAAGTAAAAATTCTTAATGAGATCCCCCCCCCTACTCCTACCAGAATATGACGTTGAATCTATATCAGTCATCATCTAAGCTCTATATTTATTGCCTTTCCTGAAAATAAAAAGGTTGTTTTAAGTCGGTTCCATACATAATCCCGACAGCCGAAATCCCGACAAGCCAGAATCCCGAGAGCCGAAATCCCGACATGCCAAAATCCCGACAGGGTCGAAATCCCGACAAGTCAAAATCCCGACAAGGTCGAAACCCCGACAAGGTCGAAATCCCGACAAGCCAAAATCCCGACAGCCGAAACCCGCTCTTGCACAGACTAATACAACACTAAGGCAGTCATCGCTAAGGCTCCTCTATATACGAGCTGACTCGTCAAGCATATTGAAGTCCACCGAGGCCGAAATCGTAATCCATTAGCATTAACTCTATTCGTATTTTCACTTTAGGAAGTACTATTGAAATAATTTTTGGTGGGTGATCTGCACCAAACTGCTCTAAACATACTAGAAAAGGGTTTAGAGATAATTTCGCTTTCCCAGAAATGAAGAGGGAATAAAAAAATGGCTTATAAATAGTCGCCAGAATCATTGGATACCCGGTACAGGAGCATACTTGTGAAAGTTAAACTTTACAAAATTATGATTGAAGCTTCTAGTTTTATATAAAGTATTTATTTTAAACACTCATTTTATAATTTCGGTAACTGTAGTATGTAATTATTGACTTTTATCTGTTACATTCTTATCTTAGTAAACGTGGTTTATAGTTCTGAATGTGTTATTCTCTCTTCCAAACTTAAAAGTATAATTGTTTCAAATTATATATATATATATATATATATATATATTAAAGATTTATTCATGTTACACCAATATCTTTCAAGTTTTATACACTTTATTGTACTTTTAGAGTATAATGAATCATACAATTGTTGAATTCTACTATTAACAAATTGTCGCCAAATGGAAATCTTACCATATTATAATAATTATGCAAACATAAGTTAAAATGGTAAATAAATCGAAATGCATTTATCATAAAAGATAATAAATGATCAAATAGGAGTTGTTTACTAAAAACTGATAGAAATTATGTCTGAATGACTCGAATTTACTTTGGAATGGCACTGATATTTTCATCGCCAAGACGATGATTGGCGCCAATCATTTGATGTAAACATTGGTGCTATATTTAGAGGATTTCCCCAATATTATCTTTTAAAGTACAATTATTTTGTACTAGGCACAAAAAATATATCGTTTACAATACAGATTTATATAATTTGCTATTATTATTAAGATTTTAAATGCTGTATTTATCTAATCTATACATCCGCAGGTTTATAACAAAATTGCCCCTCTTTAAAATTTTAGTACCTTTATAATTAAATACACATTTTTACTTTAAAGTGCTCCCCCCCCCCCTCCACTCACACACACACCCGAGTAATTCACACACTACTATGTATCATCATAAATATATATTTCAAAAACAACTTTCCATTATTTAGTACAGGTATTTCAAATAATTCAAGATATTTCTGAGCTCATAATAAGACCATATTTTATTCTATATAATGTTAGAACTAACTGTAACAGATGTAAAATAGAATTATACATCAAAGTATTTCATAAATGTTAATAAGGCAGGACTTTTGCAATAAAATGAATAAGAAAAAGAAATGTCCATCTATTTGTAAATCTGCTTATAGGGTGAGAATCATATTTTTGATTCTTTTTAATAAGTGTCGCGCAATTACAAATGTTGCTCCAATCTAATTCATATTTATAAAAATATAACTCAATTGTAAATTTGTTAACATTATCAAATACCTGTAAAAATCAATATTTGGAGTACGTGTTAAACCGCCAAATAGGGTAACCCATATATTTGTAGAAACCTTCCTGGGCTTCAATATGCTTGATAAGTCAGCCTGTAGTATAGGAGCTCTAGTCATCGCAGTGACGTCACTAGGGTTAGAATTTACTTATCAGCACCCCCCCCCCTCCCCCACGCACATGCGCTGGACTCACGCTGGGTCCACGCACAGGGCTGTCTACGCCTATATGTATAGCTTGATCAAAATTATCGGCGTTTCTACATCTCTACATTTTGCAAATTAATAGTTTTAATCACTAAATCATAACAATTATGCCATTACTGAAATAAATTTTGGCAAATTGAAATGACAATGATTAAAATGATATAACAGGTCGGTATAAGATTTAGGAAATTCATTTTATTAAAAAAGAAAAAACACACATTCTGCATACGTTCAAATAGCGTATTCAAATAGCATATGGCCATTGTCGTAGCAAGCGGATGGAGACAAGAGGGAGCGTGAGTCCAGAGCATGTGCGTGGGGGGGGGGGGGTGCTGATTAGTAAATTCTAACCCTAGTGACGTCACTGCGATGGCCGCCTTAGTGTTGTATTAGTCTGTGCAAGAGTGGGTTTCCGCTGTCGGGATTTTGGCTTGTCGGGATTTCGACCTTGTCGAGATTTTGACTTGTCGGGATTTTCGACCCTGTCGTGATTTTGGCATGTCGGGATTTCTGCTGTCGGGATTCTGGCTTGTCAGGATTTCGGCTGTCGGGATTACGACCCAGACCCGTTTTAAGGAAAGTTATTGAACCAGAATTGGAAAAGTACAGGAACTTGAAATCCCTAATAAATCCCATATCCTCTGTAGAATTTAATACTGAGTTAAATCCATAAACTGAATTAAATCCATATCAGTGGTCATCTAAGCTCTATTGCCAATCTTGAAAATAGATGTTTCAAGTAAAATGATATTTTTTAAACCGGAAATGGTAAAAGAACTAGACATGGAAATCCTTAGGGAACCCCTTACTCCCTGCAGAATTTAATGTTAAATCCATAACAGTCATCTTCGAAGCTCTAATAGATCCAAAAATATAAATGCCTCATCAGAAGAATCATCTGCTTAAAAAAAAATTTTTTGGTTAAAATAATGGTATTATAAAATTTTTGTCATCAACGACATTTTAGAATTACATTTTATATACTATTTTTAAAATGTACCACAATTGTATTGAAATCTTATTGAAATTTAAATTCATATACATTTTCACAATTTTTTTTATTTCTTTCAGTCTTCAGATGGAAGTTCTAGACACCAGGATAGACGTAAGTATAAATATATACACCTAAAACAAATTAAGTCATTAGTTTTGTTATATCGCGCCTGGAATGGCACCATATACGGCTGTGAAGGCATAGTGGTTATGAAGGGAGTGTGTGGAGTGCGATCGCTGCAGGCGGTTCCTCACTGGAATCGTCGGAAACGGGAGATCCGCGTTGTGATGACTATAGATGAGTGACGTGTTGGCTGAAGAGATGAATGATGAGGCTCAGATAACTTAAATTTACTTTTTTCTTTATTAGATGAATTATCATGCTTCAAATAATATACAGCAAGGAGTATTGAACATCAGAATTATTAATGATGATACTTGAAAAATGACATAGATTTTTAACATATAGAGCTAAATTCGTAGAGTGTATCGGCAGACCGAAATTGGTGTGCGTTGGTTTTGACATCTCGGAATAATTAATATATGATGAAAAATCTCGTGACTCTTCGAAGTTATATTAAAAGAGTGACTTAAATCATTTACTTCATTATTAATTTAACATTATATATATGTATATCCTTTTTAGAAAAACATTCTGTTCTATGCCCTGAGGGCAAGAATGCGTCCTCCTGGTTTAAGATTACATCGCCAACTAAAAACAAATTTCCTTATTCTCAAATAAGCGTCTTAGTGTGAATGCGCGCGCTCGTGACGACACAGAAAAAAGTTCCAATACATTTCAATATGAAATGTGTATCCGGGTAAATGTACAAAGCGCCAGACCCTATCATAACGCCAAGGGTTATCGATACAGACAGGGAAACTCCAACAAGTCGAAATAACACAATTGGAGCTTCATCAATTTGGAATGATATTTAAGAACAGATTTTAGAATCGAAACGAAATTAGAGTTTGTCGAAAGCGATAGAACAAAATGGATTTTTGAAATAGCGTTGCCAAAAATGAAATTTAGACGGAATTAATTAATAAACAGATGTTATGCATTTCATAACAGTTTGAGTATTTTATGATGATAACATAGAAATGAATATGGTAGGTTTGAGGAATCTTCTATAAAAATTATTATAAAAACCCTATGTATATTGTTCAAAACAACTGTTGATAACTGATTGTAAAACGATTGATTAATACCGATAGCCACTATTTTGTATTTTCAACATTTTATTACTTTCCCTATATACACAGTACCTCCCCTCCCATCGCACTTACCCCCCTATCTGGACCAGATCCATTTTAAAGAGGGGTAGGCAGTTGCGCATAATGAGCGGGTTTTTGGCATTCGGGAAAAAACTTCCGGAGAGAGGTTTTGAATTTATTTTCCTGCTTTGTGGAGGTTGGAAACATAGGTGGTGTGTGATCATAGGTGGAAGCCATTTAGTTCCTTCCGCGTTCATACAATCGGTCAAAATGTAGTATTGGAAATATAAATATTACGTATTTGCGGAAGATATGGACAATTGTGATTTGGAGATTTTATCTGTATTGTGAGAATGATTTTAGCTCAAAACAAGCGATTTGGAAATTAAGTATAATGTTACCTGTGTTTGTATTATTTAAGTACCGGACACTCATGTATAGAATCCGGGCAACGGCGGGTGATTCCCTGTAGTTTATAATATTATTTTTCAGGTTTTACATGGAGCAGGATGTGGTGATAAATCGCGATTCTCATCGAAGATCGAAATTAGATAACACATCATAAAATAGTTCCTCATGGATAATCAATAGGTAACTGTTACTTTAACGGTTGCATATCCGCCCGTTGGAATACTTGATCGGGGTCTTTCTTGTTGCGCGCACAGACTAGGTTATCGTCGCAATAATTATACTTCTCTTATAATTCTACTTCTTCCTTTACCAAGCTTCATTATCCTTTTGATTTCTTTAGAGTCTCTTAATCTGCATTTCTTGCTCCTTTTTCATTTTCTTGGTCTGTAGGCTTTTAACTCATTGGCTGCCGTTACCCAGGGCTGCCCTGGGAGTTACCCCTAAAGCTCTACCCTCATTGGCTGGAGAGACGCTGGGCCGTAATTGTCTGTGTCACCCATGCCAGCAATAATCTCTTGACTTGGTCGCTGTGTGTAGCAATTTTTATTGCCCATATAAATTTATCTGATTCTTTATGCCAACTTTGATGTCTAGCGGACTGAGTACATTGTTGGAAGCGACCTACCTTTTATTTTCTGAACTGCTTCTTGCTATTTTGTGTCATAAATTGTTAAGCAAAAGTCACGCAATGTTTATTATTACAGTCTCATTTAAATAATATGTTAATCAAGTTTAGTTTGGTTGAATCAATCTCTTAATCTGTACTTGTTGCTCCTCCGTCATTTTCTTTTTCTGTAGGCTTTCAACCTATTTTCTGGAGTTACTCTCCAAAGCTCTACCCTTATTGACAGGAGATACACTGGAGCATAACTGCTTACACACACCCATGCCCACAAGGATATGCTGACTTGGCCGCTGTGTGTGGCAATTTTTACTGCTTATTTAAATTTATCTGATTTTTTACGTCAAAATTGTCTAGCTGACTGAATACATTAATATCCAGCTGATTAAAATTGTTAAATTAATGTATCTACCTTATTAACATTGTTAAAATAGTTAAAATAATTTGTCTAGCTCTAGCTGATTAACATTGTTAAAATTGTTAAAATAATTTGTCTAGCTGATTAAAATTTGTCTTGCTGATTAAAATTGTTTAAAAAATTTGTCTAGCTTGTTATAAATTATTGTCTAACTGTCTGAGTGCATTCTATGTTCGAAGTGACCCAACTTTTATTGCCCGTACTTACGTTTGAAAAAAAAACCCTTTTAATGCATTGTAATAACCCACGTAATATTCTCATTTATGAATCCCTTTTTATTTATATCTACCGTGCGTCGATTTGTAATTTTGATCCCGTTCAAATTTTAAGTTATGGTTGGCGACTCATTCTCGACGCTATGCAATTCAAGTCTTTTCATTGTTATATTTGACGTCATTCTCATAAAGATCGGACTTGGCTGTTTTTTCGAATTTGCATTTTTCCTGTAATAAAATGCTATTTTACTATTGCACTTTTCTCTTGATACACTTACGTTTTGAATCCGTTTAAAATATGTTTTATATTTTCTGTGTATATTTCTTGGATAATAGTCTGTTCATTTCCTAATTTTATATTTATTTATGCAAAGTTGTTATGTTACCGGTCTATATATGAACGATCCATATTTTCTTTCCATGTAGCCACTGATGAAGAGCGTATTAACGCTCGAAAGCGCTCTGGCATTTTTAATACTTGTACGTACGTCTTATAAGAAGTTTTAATAAAAGACCTTCTGTCTAACGTTGTATCCTTAATCTTATTGAGTTGAAATCAGCCGTGATACCAAATTATTTATTTACCCTGTATATAACTCACGGTTGTCTCCATTTACATAGACAAATTATTCATAAATATTCTGCTGAGAGTAAGCACATTGAGCATTTTTTTTAGCACTCAGTATATAAATTCCACTCTGACAGTCATTTTATTAACCATTTTTAGCAAAACTTTCCTCCTAATCATATTTTATAATTATTTTTATTAACTTTTGTTGAGTTGAATCACTAAAACCTCTTTCATAAAAGAGATAAGATTTCAATAAAGATAATATTATAATACTAATTCTTAATTAAATAAGCATATAAAAATGTATAAAAATATATAATTAATTGTATAAAATGTATTCGAATGCACCACTAAATCATAATTGAAAAAAAAAAGCATGTGAAACAAAATATCCACGTAAAAATGAATGTTGCATTTGTACGATCATAAAAATTCCTACTGCAGCAAGGTTGAAATGACCCCAACCTTATTTATCATTCATTTTTATTGTCCCCTGAGTAAAGGTATTCCTCCTCAAAACGTAATGGTTACAAAAGAACATGTCTCTTCTAGCAGAATCTCCAATAATTTCTGGTTTCTTTTGTTTTTACTTACTAGGGAACCAATTCATAAAATTGCGGTATGCTTGTGTAGAAGTAAAGTTGAACTACAATAGAAATGAAACTTTTTTTTTAGTTAGGTAATGAAATAAATATTTGATGTCCTTATGTCTTTAAGGAAGGAAACTTTGCGTAAAACAAACAGTTATAAGTGAATAAATAATGCAGATGATTTATGTAAGTAATGTAGAAAAAGCGAGGTCTAACGTTCAATTTAAAAGACCCTGACATTGTGTTGTACTATAGAGTTACTTATTTATTTGTTCGACTCAGACCGTCCGAAATACAAAAAGGTGTAAGGTAGCTGTTTTGGACGGCCGGGACAGTGCTACCCAATTTAGACCGGAATCCAGTGGTTAAAACATTCGCAGGGGACGTACCCTCCTTCCTCTACCACCAACCTCTCGGAAGGACTTACGGATTCACATATTTAATGTATGCCTGTATTACCGCATCAGCACGAGGATAGTTTAGGCAGAGCTGGAAATCAAATTTAGGTCGTCCGAGTGCAATCCCGCACGCTAAACACTGGCTGCCACCCCCACCCCCATCAGAGTGACTTATTCTTCTTAGACTCAGATCGTGCGACCTATCCAAAGGGGTAAGGTATCTTATTGGATGACCAGGAAGTGATTTAAACGGAACACAGTGGGGGTGTGATCCACAGGAAACGTACCTTCCTTCTCCTACCACCAACCTCTCAGAAAGACTTATGGACCCACATATTTAACGTGCCCGTACTCCCCATGAGCACTCGGGAATCGTCTGAGTGCAATTTCAGGGCACTTATTACTGGGCTGCCCTACCGCCATACATAGTTGCTTGAAAAGTCCTTGCATACACCCAATAACTTTGTAAAGAATGGTTCAAGAGTATACATGTTATGTCTGTAAAGTGACCTTGCACGATCGAGTAAAAGTACTTATCGCGCCCCTAGTGGAGAATTTATAATGTTACGATACTCAGTAATAAAGCGAGACAGCCAAAACTATCCATTACAAAACCAATTGTAAAAGATGTAGAACATTTTTAACGAGAAGGAATCGACAATAAAACTGTTACAGAAAGCATATATTTGACAAATTGTGATTATTGGTGAACTACTGTCAAATTTTGGAATGATACAATGAACAACACTTGAATGAACAGAAATTTAGTGTAGATCCTGTTTAAAATATCCGCCGTCTGAAACATTTCACATTTGAAATCCAAAACGAATATTATTGCATACTTTGACAAATCAGTCAAGTATCACGGTGTTAGAGACCATGATGGTATATTTTCTTGACAGGTATTTATTGTCCCCCGTATACCGAAGGTTGCCGAATCCATATCATAACTTTCGAATTCTCCACTGGAACATTGCAGCCATGTTTATTCAACCAGGCATGGTCATTTTACTAAGGATAGACCTAACCTGTATGCTCAAGGATATTTCCTTACACAGTTATTGGGGTGCTTGAGAACTTTCAATGAATAAAATGAAATTAAAATAATGTGAGACATAGATTTTTAAACTTCCTTAACAACGAAATTTCAAAATGTCTTTAAATTAAAAAGTGTATAGTATTAAATATGCATACTTTTGAAACGAAGTAATTATCTCCATTTATTAATTACCTGAATAAATTGTTATTTATTAATTTTTGTTCATTATTATCAAATATTGTTTCTATAAATTACTTACATTTTAAATATAAGTTGATTTTTATAAAAACATAATTATCATACCTTTACTAATTTTCAGTGCAGAATGTCTTTGGTCCTCAAATAGCAAATTTCACAGCAAAGAAAAAAAAAATAGTGGTTGAGAATCCACAAACTTCCGTTTTTAACACCAAACATTTCAATCTCACAAAAATGAAAGTATTTATCAAATGTAATAAGAAATGATACAGTCTTTTTAATTAAATATCATAAATACTCAAATTTATTTCATGAAAAATAAAAAAAAAATAAAAAGTTCCTCTTTTTAGCATCTATGCTTAGCAACAAAGCACCGATAAAAACCTTCCTCTTTTTATTATCTACGCTTAGCAACAAAGAACCGATGAAAATTCCAGAAAGCTCAATGGTTAAATGCATTGATTGGAAAATCAGATAACGTGCTTCGATTCTACGATGAGCCAGGAGTTCTTCACATAACAAATATTCAAGCAGTTATTTAAGTAAATGAAAAACTAATATTCCAACGATAATATTCGTGTAGAGTAAAACGTTTATTAATCGCATTTTAAAAACATGCAAAAGAAGCTCATAGATAGTGAATATTGAATGATTCACATGGCCATAAAAATTGAAACTGCAGCAAATAGAAATGGTCCCACTTTTCTACTTGCTGCATTAATAATTCAGGTCTCCAGAGTAAAGGCATTTCTTCTTAAGCCGTAATGGTTACAAAAGAGTATGTATGTCTCTGTGGAGTCTATAATAACTTTTTGGCTACTGTTTCTTTTTCTTATTAGGAAATCTATCCATAAATTAGTGGTAAATATTCTTCTTTTCTTGTTTTAGGAATGAAGTACGACAATTACAATGTAGTCTGTAAATGAAACTACGCTTTTTAGTTTGGGGGGGGTAAAGGGAATATTTGTTGGTTCTTTTTACAATGTGGAGGTAAAAGTGATAAAGGACACAATTACGGTACTTGCGCACTATAGCAACCTCAGTCGGTGCACTTTAAGAGATACTACCACTTTTGCGCTATCGTTTTTCTCGCGATCAGAAAGTACAGGGCTACCAGAAAACATTGTTCATGGTTGCCAGAATACTGTGCTGTTATGAAAAATGCTTGAAAATTCAAAATATTTTGTTTACTCCATTAATTTATATCTGAAAAGATTTTGTTTACGTGCCATTAATCATGTATCAAGCCTGTAATATGACAAATATTTCTTCTAGGTCTTGAGCAGCAAGATTCTTTTGAGAAACCAAAAATTAGTCATGATGTAGATGATATAATGCACCCTTCATACAATAGACATTTAGATGAAGAACAGCGTAGAAATGCAATAAACAGTGGTATCTGCGCGTCTGATCCTAACTCGAGACGGAAGCTGCCTATTGTTGATAAGCAAAAGAAACAACCAGTGGTGCCTTTCGTGGAACAAGGACAAGTTCCACCAATTCCTAAAATGAGGACATCATTGCAAGAATCTGGTACTTTTGTAGAAAGTAGAAATGGTATACCCAGAACTGTGCCGCTCACGTCATTGACATTGCAACAACAGAGTGAGCAAAGCTTCAGTCAATTGAAACAAACGGATGAGCTAAATCAATTAGAGAAGGAGAAAACACATATCAATGACCTGTCCCAACATAAACAAGCAAGCGCCTCGCAGGGCGTTCTTCGGCAAGATCATCAGAAGCAAAGAGAAGATTTGGTACATCCAAATATTGTAGACAACTCGATGAACTCGGGTTCGTTAAGAAATAGTGAAATAACAACAAAACATAAAACACCGCCTACACAGTCACGAAAAAGGTCAGATGCCCAGAAAGAACAATCAAGTAGTGACCCTTACCGTGGGAAGCCCCAAGAACAAGGATGGTCAGAATCACCGTTGGAGCAAAGAAGGAGCAAGCCCATCCATCCTAGTGACAACATTCATGACGTGGAAGGCTATCAAGATGAAGAAGAGGAAGAAGACATCGATGATTATTTCCAAATGATTGAAAATGCAATAACTGATAGAAAGCCTCAAGTAATTCTCGGTGGGAGAAAAACATCAGACATTCAAAGACAATTGTTTAATAAAGAAATTGACAAAGATCAAGCTAAAACAACCGTTCCTGATTACTCTTTGCAGAAGGGTCAAGTTTCTGCCACTCTTCGACAGATTGACTCCTATAATCAAAATCAAGCGCAACAGATCAAAAGTATACCAACTTCTAAGCATTATCCAAATTCTTATGACCAAAGAAACACACATGAAGCTGTAAAAGAAAAGAATGATTTGAACATGTATGAACCGGATAAAATACTATCTTCAAAGAAAGATTTTTATGAAGGGGAAGATGATGACTATCCGAGAGATAAGAAGGACTCGCAATATATTATACAGCCAAGTGACCAACGTTCAAGTCACCAGATCATTCAAGAAGATTATAGGAAACAAAAACATGAATATGGTAAAGCATATGATAAACTTTTACTACATGAGCTTACACCAGACACGAGCCAACCACCCGCAAATCATTACCTCGAAGAACATAAAACACAACCAGTTTCGTACGAGGCATTTAGCTCTGCAAAAGCAATGCAACAAATACAAACTGATCCACGTCAACAACAATACTCTATGCAGCAACAAAAACCATATCAACAGCAAACAAAAGATGCTGAAAATAGAAATCAACAAGCATATTACTATGCGCAACAGTCATCCGGCTCTAGCTATCAAGGATCAGGTCAAACAAACGATGGTTATGATAACGGAGACTCATTGAAAGGACAATCTACGGGGTCTTCAAAACCTGCTGCGATTGATTTACAAAATCAGAAGAAAGCAAAAACAAAGCCTGACCCGCAGGACTGGTCACCGGTTTCTGATTTATCTCCTATTTTAGATGTGTCACCGTCAATTGAGGCTGCTGAGCAGGAACTGATGGAAAAATTCCAAGAGAGAGTTGTGAATGATTCAGACATAGATCTTTTAGATGATGAAGATTCGCACCTCTTAAAAGCTGGTGGTATTCCAAGGGCTAAAAGTGGCACTATATCGGGTATGCTGGAAGAATTCACAAGAGCACTTGGTCTTCCTGGAACATCACCTATTGATGACTCAGGTATTAAACTAGCTGTATCTCCAACATCATTAGCGATGAGTCCAATCTCCAACGCTGGATCTTCAGTGATTTCTGTATCAGCAATCCAAAAGGAATACCAAGTAATTATATTTGTATATTTAACGTATTAATAAACTTTTATAGAATTACATATAAGGGATTTGAGAGACAAATGGCTGCGTTTAAGTTTTTAATTATTATAATAACGTTTTAATAATAACAGTGCCAAAAATTTTAAATCCACTTTAAATTTTTAAATTTAACTACATTGTAAAATCAAACATGTAAAATGTATTTTTAGAATTATAAAATATAATATTATTAATTTTGTTTGTAAGTTCAATTTTTTTTTCAAAAAGGCAAATTCTATAAAATTTTGTAAGTTCAATATAAAATTTTGTAAGTGCTATTCTATGTACATAAAGATTGTAAGCGATACAAAATATGACTTTGCGCACAAATAATAAATAATTATAAATAACAACATAAAATGCTGCGCAAAGACAGTGTAGAAAGTAAATAATGGCCAAGCTATCTTTATCAATTGCTGAATATAACATTTGTATAGAAATTTTATTTCTTGATTATCAGTGTCCCATTATATTAATAGTAATGGAAGAATATGAACTTTATTGAATGTTTTATTGTCTGATGGTAAATCCGAAATTACAGCACCTCAACAAAAGCTATATTGGATGTTGGAGATATACCCTCGTCTATATAACAGAAAAGTATGTATAAAGTTATGTAAAAAATTATCTTTCTTCCACCTGCAACACTTGCGTTCCCAATATCTCAGAGCACATCTGCGCCATGCACCTCTCCGATCTATATTTTAATTATTATACGACACTCTATCGAAGCATTATCAATATACACCCTAGCTAAACACAATTAATTTACCCCCTACATAATGTAGTTGGCCTATACACAGTGAAACTCACTATGTTTTGAATCAAAAATATTAAATTAATAATTTCCACTAAATTGCAAAATTAGTAAAAAAGTTAAACTTAATTTTCCAAGGCATTGAATTTTCGCAAATTTGACGACAGTTTCGTCATTTTGGCTATATTCCCCAAAAGTCACCAAGGTGATATTTCGACAAATTTTCTCAAAGTCGCCAAATTGCCGCCAACGTTTATCGGCCAGACAGACAGATAGTAAACATACAGATAAACAGTCAGACAGACAAAGAGATGAGCATCTTATATGTAATATATCACTTAATAGTACTTCAGATTACTGATATGAGACGCCTAAAGATTTATGTCCTTGTCTGCAGGACGGCTTTGGTTCGCCACAAAAATCTGCTGGCGATTCCCCTCAGAAAAGTTCGGCTCAGCCCACCACGCCAAGAAGATCTCACAGACGACTCCCCCAGCCCACAGTTGAACAAATGCAAGCTGCAGTTGCAATGGCAGCTCAAGGACCAAGGGATAAATCTGCACAGCCTCCAAGGTATTTAATTAACTCGAATTCTTTCAACCCATTCTGTTTTCTTTTATTTGCTCGATTTTATGAATAATTTATTTCATGACTTTATTTATCTGCATAGTTGTAGCTTAACAAACTTTGAGTCACAAACTTGTGTCTCACCTGCTCCGTATAATAATTCTTATATACACAAAACTACGATTGTTGAAACTCTACTGCATATAAAGTATATCGATAATATCAATCATATAAAAAATTCGTTTAAATATAGCATACACTAAAGTTTGAGGATCACCTGGTTTCGAAATAAAAAAAAGGCTTCTTTCTTCATGGCAAACAAGAAGCGCATTCTCATTTATTCAAGTAAGTTCGGAATCTGTGTGGTGGAATAGCACTCGTGGATAAAGGTAAGAAATAAGGCGCCACCGCTGCGATGAGAAATGAAAGAAGTCAAGGAGTCAGGAAAATGGGACGCAATATACTACGAAAGAACTGCAAAAAACACGGAAGGAATCAAGAATTTCAGAAAATTAAAAATGGGCGGAAATAAAACAAGGCGATAAGAGGATAATTAGTAAAGCGAATAGAAACAACTGAATAGTGATTAAACCTACTAAGACGGTAAAGGAAGAACATTAGGCGTATAAACCAGCTGAGAAAAATACAAACACGAAAAACAACTTGACAATTCTTCTATACAATTCCTCAAGCACTATAAGATCTTTGGAAAAACAAAATTATTAATTTAGAAATTGAATTTTCTACTGAACAGTTTTGTTACTTACTGTTTATGCCTATCTTTTATAGTTTAGACGATATTTTGTGTGGACACAAACAAAGTGAAGAAAAACACGCTCCGACAAAAACCTTTTAGGCGTTTCGAAAAAAAAAATTAAAATACTTACATATTTAAATTGTTTTTATATATTCATAAACAGAACCTTATTTTCCACAAAACATGTAAAACCTGTTTACATTTTTATCTATTAAGTTAAGGGATATAAGCGCCTAAGGTGTTTACATTTTTCGTAACACTTCGATTTCCGCCAAAAATACCACAACCATAGATGTTATTCACATCAAAATCCTCACAAATTTTGTCCCTGCATTGTACAGACTGCAAAATGCACAGCCCCGAAATTTTACAAAGATGTTCAAAACGGACTTCGAATTTTGATTTAAGCTTAATTAATTAAATACTAATTTATAAAATTTAGCTTTGCCAGTATGCGCAAAGATTCAATGGGTTCGAAAGGACTTTCAACTTCTTTGTGATTGGTTGATGGCAGATACGTCAAGACGATGACCCAGGAGTGAATTCTAGGAAATTGAAGCATTGAAAACATTCAAAGTAACAATTTGTAATTTATCGATAGAATCTCACCTCTGTAAATAACTCGTTAAATATTTAGTTCTATAGTAGACTACAACGCTAGTTAGCACTTGAAATTGAAATTTGCTATCCGAATAGCACCACAGCGTCTAACTATATTACAAGAACGTTTTTTGCTCTTAATACTTCAACAGCGAGTACAGCTTCTAACCACATTACAAGATCAGATGTTACTTTTAATCAACAAACACATATTTAAGGAAAATTAGCGCAACGTAAATAAGCATAAATGACAATATGAGCAGCATACAGCTGTTTCGAGGACACGTTGGATCACCTTCATCAGTGCAAAAGAACCAACAAACTCGAAAACCAAAAGATGAATGGACGCGGAAGGAAGAAGCATGGGGATTATATACCCAGGACCTGGATTAAGAGAGAGCCAATCAGGAAGCAGCATGAAGAACAGTCCAGCCAATCCGAAACGAGAAGTAACCCTGCTTATATAATCCCCCTGCTTCTCTCTTCCGCGCTCATGCGTCTTTTGGACTTCGGGTTTGTTGGTTCTCTTGCACTGACAAAGAGGATCCAACGTATCCTCGAAACAGCTGTATTCTGCCTATTGTGTTATTTGTGCTTATTTACGTTGCTCTAGTTTATCCTTTGCACAAAGTGCATTTTCCTTATAGAAACATATGTTTGCTTGTATAGCAAACCTAGGTGGATGCAATCCTTATTTTAGTTATTCAGGAGTTTCTTGCAACTATGATTGCTATGATAAATTACTGTTAAAATGCCATTTTTGATGCAGTTAACAATTATATGTCTTATTGTTAATTTTTATAAAAAATTAAACAAAGCAATTATAAAAAGTAACAATTCATTATCACGATTGTTAGAATTTTTAGCAAGCTAGCTGTTTGTTTAACTGATAATTATTTAATTTCTTTGCATTTGAAGCTGCGTGCCGTGAGATAAAAGAAACAAAATTCAGAACCTTGTTTTTCATGAGGTGTTATCATAAGAAAACGTTTGCTAACCGTAATTGCTCATTCTTTAGATGTCTGTTAAAAGCGTGCAAGGCTTTCCGGGTTTGGTGAGCATAACGAGCAAGAGCAGGGCCTAGTATAGAGTATAAGAATAATGTTCCAATAGCTTAGAAGATAGAAATGTCAGCATAACCTGAGATCCACTATTCGAATCTCACTTGAGACGAGGGCTTTGTGGATTACATATTTAACTGAGAACATTTATATTAGTTATGTTCAGTTGTATTTCATTATTCCTGTTTATTTTTATTTTCCACAATTTTGACTTGCACCACAATAATTTCACTAATTCAAAGTATTCACTTGTAAATATATTATTTGCTAAACCAACTACTTCAGGTTTTTTTTTTAAAGTTATTTGAATAAATATTGATGGTATTTTGCTTTTCTCATTTTTTCTTGTTAGATACAACATAAAAAAATGGAAAATAAATATATATTAATAATCCTACTTCCTGAGAAACCATTATTAAAAATGTAAGTCAGTTCCTTCTAATTTTGCACTTTTCCTAACAGCAGAAGACTGCGGAAAAGATCTTCCATATCCCTTTGTATTTCGAGATGATTTTATTAGCTAAGAATGTAAGGGTAGCCGTAATTAAATTTATGACTGCAATTATCTGAAATTACTCCCAACGCTTTCTTATTTTTCCCGAAAGGTATTTTACTGCACTTTTGCATTAAGAAATTTGTCAAGATGAAAAAAAAAGCTATTTTAATTTATGCATAAATTCGTGTGTTCTTGCAGGGGAAATGCGAAATTATTTTAAGTGGCAGTTGCATATAAGATAGCATAATTGTATAACCACCTCATTTCGTAATGTAGTAATAAAGAGGGAAGAAAATGCAAAAGTATTTAAAAAATTGCTTTTCGCTATATAACTAAAACTATGCATGTAATTATTCAATATATACGTGTTTCATTTTGTAAACTTGTTGCATATTTATTGGCAGAGTACCAACCAAATTATATCCTAAAATTTAACGTACAATTCTGAAGAATTTGTTAGACATGTTTTACACGAGACAGACCTCAGTATACCTTCCCGTATACCTTCGGGTAGGGCGGCAGTCCTTCGAAATTTACGCGAGCTATCAAGTACTTTTACATCCTCCTATATCTCAGAAGCTAAAAGGAGTAAAATGCCGATTTTTTAATTATTTAATAAGCAGGTATGGTGAGACGAAACTTAATTAATGTGGTTTATTTTGCCCAAGTCAATTTTTCGTATCAATGGGTTAAAGGTGGTGCATTTTGTATTTCTCTGAAATTTCCACTTTTGCACCTAAACTCTAAAACCGACTATTATAGTTTAATATTCATCATGTTGAGTATTCCATTGCTACTTTTAAAGAAAAAAACAAAATATACTTGTCAAATTTTAAATTTGAGTAATGACAATTAAAAATCTCTCACTTGTATTTAGTTAGTATTTTGTTAGTCTCAAATGCCGTATTATCAGTTTTTTCAGTTTTTCTCCCAAATAGGCTTAAATCAAGAATCTACAGAAATTCTGTCTAACCCGTATTTGACCATCGTCCTAAATATAAGACAATATATATAACCCGTTATTATGTAATTAAAAATATATATATTTAGATTAACATTCAACTTTTGAAAGTTTTCACAGATTCACCAATTACATTATTGTTACTTATTTAATTTTACATTTAACCAAAATTTTAAAAGATTTTCTTTTTAATGTGTAACTTTTAGCGTTTTAGTATTGAATTTATTAAGTAAATAAATAGCATAATATTTTTAAACATAAGAATAAATCATAAATACTTCCTTCCAGGAAATGCTCTCTATTATTATACTAGAAGGAAAACGCTATCACAAAAGTATATTTAAAGCGCATTTTTAGTTACTTGTTCGATGGTCAAAAAAATAGGATAATGGTACTATTTTATATACTTTCCTTTTCTATTATTAGACATTCCTTATAGAAGTTCTGTTATCATTCCGTTGTTGTAATAAAATGGGTAATATATAAAGAATAGTCCATGTCAGTCCTATAAATGGTTTCATTTGTTTCAAAACAACGAGTTAATAGAAAAAAAATCAGTTAATATTATATATTTTTATCTATGATTTTTTTAGAATTTTCTGGAATCTTTTTTTTAACAATTAGGCTTTAACATGGATTAAATTTGCTGAATATCTATAGCTTTCTGGTTTTTCCAGCTTTAATTATCGTAATAAATTTCATAGGGCCACAGTCATATAGAACTATATACAAATCAAAATTGGTTTATTCCTCCAAAATTCCCGGGCTTATACCCACTTCCAAAAATTCTAGGGGTTTTTTTGCAACTTTACAACTAATTGAAAAACATTCTACTATTTCAATTTTTTGTAACATTATATGATTTTAAAATTTGATGTGTGTGAATTTCTATCATCTTGTACTGCATATTAGCGCCATTGTTCTAGAAATTACAGCTTTCAATAAGAAAATATGCTATAAAAATCTTAAAATTGGAAATTTTAATCATACAAATTAGTAAAAATTCTATCTGGTTCTAGTTCTTTCACAAAATGTATCTAAACTTACTAGTAGATAACGTTATTGTATCATGTTTATACGTCACAGACATTGCACACACGTACATGCACAGACACACACAAACGCGCATACGCACACGCGCACATACACACACACGCGCACATACACACACACGCGCACATACACACACACGCGCACATACACAAAAGCACACACGCACACACACACACGCACACACGCACACACGCACACACACACAAAAGCACACACGCACACACACACAAAAGCACACACACACAAAAGCACATATACACAAAAGAAACACACACATTCACACACAAACACGCATACACACACAGACGCACACAAATAAACATATTTTCAAAACGTGTTCACATTGGGTTAAGGAGGTCTTGAAACGAGCTATCATTCAAAATCAAGAATTCAAAATTCTCGAGTAAATTATACTTTCCTTATACAATAGCATGAACAAGTAAAACAATAAATACGTAAGTTATACATTTAGTGATAGTTATACAGAAGTGAAAATATATATTTGATTTTACACAAGTATGACAACTGAATTGTGAATTGTACCAAGAACAATATACAAGTCTTAAAAATAATCTTTAAAAAAGATTTCTCTTTGCACAGCAGCTATTGATTTATTTTTAGTGATAGCATTCAAATAATATATATATATATATATATATATATATATATATATATATATATATATATATATATATACATATATATATATATATATATATATATATATATATACATATATATATATATATATATATATATATATATATACATATATATATATATATATATATATATATATATATATAATTCAAGATATATATTTATACTTACAAGTATATAGCGGATGTATTTTGTAGGTAATCCAGCATCAAATTCAAATTATAAAAGGAATCCTTCTTAAATAGTTCTACATATATAGTAGTTCATAATTAATTTTCTGTGGTAACATTGAAAAAGAAAATTTGAAATCACCGATTTGTAAAGTAGGTGAAATTAAAAAAAAACTCGTTTCAATATAAAAATGAAAGAAATACGTAAATGATTATAATCTTAATGACTATTATATAAAACATCAATTATTATTACCATAATACTACTACATAAAACAAATGAAGGAACTTAAAAGATACATAAAATATATTTTACTTATTATAATCCTAAATTATGTGTTATATAAGAGAGCAAAAGATATATATTTTTACGAAAAATGTGCTAAATGCATTGTTTTGTGTCCAAAACACAAGGTACATGTTATAAAAAGAATCCATGTCAGATGGTTTTACATATGTGTAGCAGTTCGTGGTGTAATTTCAGTTAGCAGATATACGCGACGTTGCTCCTAATTTAAAATATGCGCATATGTCAGTAATATTCTAAATAATATTGTTCTTTAAATATTATATTAAAATTTTTTATTTAATTCCAATAAAAATAAATATAAACATTTATGTTCCCAGTATACAATATTATTTGCATCGAAAAATCGAAGCGTAACCTTGCCCCGTTCGGGAACCAATTTACAAAATAAAATGTCAGCATACGTCAAAATAAAGACTCTAAAGATATAATAGAAGTAATACCCTTACTATTACTATTTTTAGAATATTTCAACAATTAGTCAAAAGCAATAGACAATATGTGGGTTTTAAAATGTTTTGACTAAATAACACACATGACTCAACATTTGAAAATATCAATAATTTCCGCAATCCTATATTCCAAGGCAGGCCTTCCCCAAGCAAACATAAAATACCGTTCATTTATAAAATTTATTTTTATATCAATTTCATTATTATTTATATCGTCTAAATTCGGTAAAAAATCATATGCGGTACAATTACATTTCCTTAAATACCGTTTCTAAGCAGTATGATATTATTTTCTACAAATAAATTTCCGGAAAAAGGTCGTTTGTATAGTGCTATATTTATGAAAGGTTTAATATTGAGTTTTTTATTAATATTTCGACAAACGCTGGTCCTAGAACCTCGAAACACTGCGGTTACCCGCAGTGAAGCAGATAATAAACCATATCAAATTTACCAAAAAACCGTTAGACAGTCTAAATTCGTATATGGAACAAATAAAAATGTTTTCAATTTTTCATTTATAGATCAAAACGTCAAATTTGAATAAATATTCCAAGTGATCAAATTTAATAATACTGAATTCAAAAACATTTTATCGTATACACATAAAAATAGAATAAAAGCATGCGTGACTATCATGTTTTCGAATTCTACACAGAAGAGAACAAAATATATATTTATTCTTACAAGTATGCGAACGTCTTTGCGATCAATCCAGCAGAGGAAGATGCAAGTCATAAAAAGAATCCTCCGCAAATGGTTCTTCGTGTATTGCACCTCCTGGTCACATTTCCACTGATAAGTTTTCCCCCTCTTATACCTTATTCTCCCTTCCTACTTTAAAATCAATAATGTTCGCGCCGTGTTCTATGCATGCGCCAGCCTCATTAAATTCTTCCTGTCTTATAGTACGACCACCGGGGCGGTACTCTTCGGGGTGGATGCGAGCAAGGGCGCGTCAAGTGGGCAGCCAGTTTCCCCCGTCATGCCCTGGAAAAGCCCGGACATGATTCAGTCTTTTGAGCAAGCCTACAACAAACAGCTAGGACAGCCATCACAAGAAACGCAAGCGGTGAGTATTGCCATGGCCTAGAATTACTCTTAATTTTCTTGCACTATTCTATTACATTATTGATTTGAGTGTAGATCTACATAGTATAATGTTATGCTAAACGCAGCCATTTTGTTGTGGGCATGTGCTAAATGTATCCTTGCACAGTGTTTAATCCTTTGTGTTCCATAGGTACTTTTAGTTCTTCATTTTCAAACACCATCAACAGGTCATTTCCCGAGTTATGTTCTTATAATAATTCTATATATTTTCTTCATCGTCTGATAATGTACTTTATTTGCATTTGACTATTTCAGTGAAAGTTATTATGCATCGAAGATATAGGTGGATTGTGAAATACCCAATCAATCACCTTTGTCTCATGTTTGTAGAGGACCTCAACATTTTGTACATTTTCATTAGATCTCTCTTGAGTGTACTTTATTTTTTCCGCCTCATTAGAATATTCCAGATAATCAATATTTTTAAATGCAATTCTATATTTTGCTTTTAGTCAAGTGTGTATCAGTTTTTACATACCTTTTGGTGAACACCAGTTTGGTTACGATGTTTTCATCAAATTGCAGTTGAGCATATTTTGGGAATTATCGATATGCTAAATATCAGGTTACTTTCCTATAATATGGTTAGGCAAATTATGCTATATTTTACATTAGTTTTAATCCCTTTGTGTTTTGGTATTTTATGATTTCAGGAATTCCAGGGGGAGCCTTATAGAGATTATTGATCCCTACCCTAAAAATGCGGCGTCAGTATTCTTTATTCTCCCTATGTTGTACCCATAGATCTTTTATTAGAATAATATAGTACAAGAGCAATTAGAAACATTAAGGACCGGTTATTTATCATTTTTTTAATATATAATTGTCAGATAATCAAATTTTGAATTATCAATATTTAGAATAGCAAGGATTTACTGCATTTATTATTCCGATGGGGCTTTGAAAAATTAAATTCTTTGGAGCTTCAGAAACAATCGAAAGCAGGAAGATTACAATCTTTCCAGATACGAAAGTTTTTCCACACATTTTCAATATTTTGGAATAATCACCAAATAGGCATAGCAGAGAATTTGACTATTATTTTGGCATAGAAATAATTAAATTTTATTTTTGAAATTGTTATTTTATGGTATGCAAATGCCTATATGTTTGCTTTTACAAATCGCATTTGACAGATCTATACGTTTCGAGAATTTTAGAATCCGAAAAAAAATTATTTTTAGTGTGAGGTCTGTGTATGTATGTCTGTGCGTCTGTCTGGGCAATATAAGTATCCGCTTTAGCTGTAAAATTAATAGACCACATTTTATAAAATTTGGTAGATAAGGAACTTATAAATTAACCTGCTGCTGATCATATTTTGGCCAGATTCGGAAAATAGAAGCTGTCTTTATTGCAAAATGACGCGCAAAAAAAATCAAGTAATAAAATAAAAGTTTACGTTTTCTGAAATGAATCAATTAAATGCATTTTTTAACCCTTTACAACAAAATTGAAAAGTATTTATGACTTTGTTCATTCTGTCTGTCCGTCTGTCTGTCTGTCTGTCCGTTAGCATGATAACTGCCGTAAAAATGACTTAATCAAAATGAAATTTTAGTATGCTGTTCAGATGGTCTGTGGGACCTATGGAAATATAAATGAATAATATCACCCAATTAGTTTTGGATTGAACCCGGGTTGAAAAAATGAAATACGTTGAACCCTATGGGACCTAATTTTTCAAGCAATTTTTAAACGGATTTAAAATTTCGAAAATTTTCGAAAATTTTAAGTAACATTCAAATTATTCCATAAAATATATAAAAAAATTTCAGCAAAATATATTCAGTAGTTTTTAACACTTTACAACAAAGTTGAAAAGTGTTTATGACTTTGTTCATTCTGTCTGTCTGTCTGTCTGTCTGTCTGTCTGTCTGTCTGTCTGTCCGTTAGCACGATAACTGCCGTAAAAATGAGTTTATCAAAATGAAATTTTAGTATGTTGTTCAGACGGTCTGTAGGACCTATGGGAATATAAATAAATAATATCACCCAATTAGTTTTTTATTGAACCCGGGTTGAAAAAATGAAATACATTGAACCCTATGGGACCTAATTTTTCAAACATTTTTTAAGTAAATTTAAAATTCACGAATTGCTTCGAAATTTTTAGGAAATATTCACATTATCCCATAGAATATATAAAAAAAAATTCAGTAAAATATGTTAAGTAGTTTTTTAATTAAAAAAATGATTTAATATAGGGAAAAAAACAAATTCAATTAAATTCTGACTTTGGGATATCTTCCAGAAAGAAAAGAGAGAGATATTATATAATAAATATCTCTCCATTTGTTTAAACGTTTTGCATATGGCAGTGGCTTCATATTTTAAGATAAATTTGGTAGATAACAATTTTTCATTTTTTTTAAATTTTATATAACTCTTCATGATAAATTTAATTGATGGCATTTTAAATGCACTTTCCTACGTCCTAGAGAGTTAAAATTTGGTACACAGCTTAAATTTGTTGAACATTTTATTCGACAAAAATTTGATGGATCTTTAAATATAGATTATACATTTTTTTCGAAATGGCCTGAAAATAATCCCCGTTCACTTCTATAAATCATTGGTGTAATATTGTTAAAAATTCTGATGTGGACAGCACATGTCTTTCTCTGCAGACTCATATTCGTTCTCTTTATTTATTCAATGATAATTTGAGTTTATCTGCACAACATAAGTATTTTAAATGACATTGAATTTACACGTTAAACTTAAATTTGGTTCTCATTTGATAGCTGGACTTATTGTCAAAGGTGGCGTAGCGAAAACGCGAAAAAACTAGAATATCTCAAGAACGGCTAGTCCTAGAGTAATGGGGTTAGTCTTATTCTTTTTGTTGTCAAAAATCACATATAAAATAGGAATTTAATTGATATAATTGAGCACACGTAGTCTTTTATTTTTATATATAACGATTTTTGCTGGCCATTTCGCAAAAAGAGCCCGTTCCTTTTTCCCGAATCGTAGTAGAATAACCTACAAATGATTTATATACCAAATTTTGTTAAATTTGGTATATAAATCACTTGTAGGATATTGAAATATTATACTCTAAATTTTGTTAAATTTGGTTCATTAGTTTTTAGCTAGAGTGGATAAAGGCAATTTCTGCGGCCATTTCGCAAAGAAGGCAGATTCTTTTATTACGAATCGTACTATAATCTAATGAACATCAGGATTTCCCACAAAAAACATACCTACCAAATTGTATGAAATTCGGTCCATTAGTTTTTCAATTAGAGTGGATGTAATATCCACACAGACACACAGAAACATACACAGATACACCCTTACACACACAGACGTCTTCCTAAAAGTAGTTTTTTCGTGTTCTAGAAGTCCCAAAACGTGTAGATACTTTGAAAATTCGAGTTCCGATCCTCGGCACGATTCCAATACTTTGAGTACATACACATACACATATATATTATCTGTGTATTATCTGTGTATCTAAATTCCGTGCCTATGCAATTACAATAGTTGTGATTATAAATGATCCCTAAACTTTTATTATTTCTTCAAGGAAGCCTAATTTTAACATATGCAGAATGCAAATATCTCAAGCGATTGTAAGATGAATTACATAAGAATTGCTGAATTTTTTTCACACAAAATTATTTAGCTCTGGAGTCTGGAATACAAGTTATATGAATGAAATATTCATCGATTTTGCATAAAGAATCAGATGATTTATATTTCGATACAGTTTTAAATATTTAAGTATAATAAAGTACTGTAGTTCTGTGATAATGTAAAAGATATTACCACTGAATGAATCACATTTTAGAAATTTTTAAATGAAATTACATTTCAGTTGGAAAGTGTTTCATAATCAATGCTTATGCATGATTGATCTTTCTTGTTTAAATAAAAATTAAAATAATAATTACACGATTACACATCTTATATGAAGCGATCACGTGACCAGTATATGAAGAGATCACGTGACCCACTTCAAATTGAAATATGGCATCCATCTTGTTTCAAAATCGTGATTTTGAAAATTCTTTTTAATTCATATTGAGTGTTGTATCCCTCCTAAAACTGCTTTGTTTTTGCCTAAATTCTGCGTATCTACATACTGAAACAACGCAATTAAAATATATGCGAGTTTAAATGATCATCCAAATTTGATTATTTCTACAACGAAGCCTATTTTTACTTATGTAAAATGTAAACAGCAAAATATGTAGAATGAGTTGTATAAGAATTGCTGCACTTCTTTAAATCAAAATTATTTAGCTCATGGAGTCTGCATAGCTGATATGAATGAAATATTTATTGATTTTACAGAGAGAAGGACGATTTTTTTCGATGAAGTTTTTAACCTAGAGTTTAATTACTTTTACCTTCATGGTCTTTTAAATAAATTAAGTTTTTAAATAAAATAAATTATTATAGTATTGTGATGAATGAAATGAATGAAATGCTGCTTTTATAGAGAGAGCCAGGCGTTTCATATTTCGATGTCGTCATTTGAATAAATTTCAGTTGTTTTTGATGAAGTTTTCAAATATAATAAATTATTGTAATATTATGATAATGTTAAAAACATTACCGAGGAGCCAGGCGATTTATATTTCATTGACGTCATTTGAATGAAGTTCATTTTTTTCGATGAACTTTTAAATTTTCAAATATAATAAATTAATGTAGTATTGTGATAATTTTTAAAATATTACCGAGGAATGTATCGCATTTTAAAGATGTTTAAATAGAATTGCATTGCAGTTGGAAAGTGTTTGATAATCAATGCTTTAAGCATGATTGTTCTTTCTTGTTAAATTTTAATGAAATATGAAATATGCATGATTGATCGAATGCATGATTGATCTTTCTTGTTTTTCTTGACGATAAAAATAATAAGACCAAACCCATAACTCTAGAATTCTTCTTTCTGGAGATATTTCAGTTTTTCATGTTTTTGCCGCATCGCATTTGAAAATACGTCCAATCCCCAAATGAAAACAAAAATTGAAATGAAACTGCAAATTTCAGTGTAATTTGAAATATTTGTCCGTGTTATTTAACTCCGTGCAATTAAACTCAATTTAATGATTTATACAAGGAAGAGAAAATACATTTGAGTCTGCAGATAAAGTCACTCGCAAAATTTCATAAAATTTTATAGGTCACATTCGAATTGCCCTTGTGCTTATTAAAATTTGGTTCGATTCTGGATAAAATAACCTGCCTATTTTTAAACGGCTCTCAAAAACATGAAGTTTGTGTGTGTATGTGTGTTTGAAATGTATGTATCCAATCAAACGCAGACGTAATTTCCAAAAATTTAGTAGGTAAGCCCCTTGTGAATACCCTGGTGCTGATTACATTTTAGTACCTTGCTGTAAATTGAAAATCTGCCTTTTTTTTTTTTTTTTAATGCAAAGTGACCCTCAAAAGTTGTTAAAACATGAAATAGAAAACTAAATATACTTAAACGTATTGATTAAATGTTTCTTTTATACTTGCTTTTCTACAAGAAAAATAATAAAACTATCCACATCACTCTAATATTGACCGTTTTCGAGATAATCCAGATATTCTTGGAATTTTTGCGGCACCGCCGTTTGAAAATATGACCCGTCGCTACATGAAAACGAAAATGAAGTTAAAACTACAAATCCGGTATGTAATTTTAAGCAATTGAACTCATTTCATTATGAAAGACCTAGAAAATGTTAATTTTAATTCCGAAATTCGATTATTTATGCTATTTATAAGTCGTATCCACATCGATGTGGAAATGTGTCAGGAACGATGTGGAAAAAAGTTATAAAAATTCTATGGTTCACCGATAATATATATATATATATTGCACTGCGTTTTTTTTTAAATAAAATTGTTGTTAATAAAACGACGAAATTCTGTACACTAATAAGTAATTGCGCTGTAAGTAGCATTTTTGCGCCATTGCATTATATTAATTGCAATTTATCTGTAGCTCGAAAATTGGAGAATTTTATTATACTTGATATTCAGCGTGTAAATATATGTATGCATTTATGTAACATTATTACATGCACTACCTACTCATAGGAATAACCCATTTATCCATTTGTCCGTAACACTTGACGCAAAATTTGGTGAAGAATTTGGCGGGATATCGCCAACTTAGTGACTTTTTTTAATGTTGTCAAGTTGAAGAAAATATCACCAAATAAAAAAAGTGTCTACATATAGATAAAAATGATGCTAAATCATTGAAACTGGAAAAATTTAAAACTTTATCGAAAAGACACTCCTAGTTACGCAAAATAAACTTTCTTCAAATGACATCATCGAAATATAAATCGTCTGCCTCTCTATGTAAAATGAATAAATATTTCATTCATATCACTTATATTCCAGACTCCAGAACTAAATAATTTTGAGTGGAAACAAAATCAACAATTCTTATACAACTCATCTTATAATCGCTTGATTTGTTTACATTTTGCATGCTATAGTATATGAAAATTAGGCGTCGTTGTAGGAATAATCAAAGTTTAGTGATCATTTAAAATTAAAAATATTATAATTGTGTTGGCACAGAATTTAGATACACAGATAATACGGAAAATTAAAGCGATTTTATGACTGGTGCCTTATTGAATATAAATTTAAACAATCTTTGAATATCTATATAACAGTGAAGGCCATATTTTATTTTGAAATTATTCACGTGATCTGTTCATATATCATGAGTGTAATTATTATTTCAATTTTTATTTAAAAAACTACCCAACATATTTTGCTGAAATTTTTTTAATATTTATGTGATAATTTGAATATTTCCTGAAATATTCGAAACTATTTGTAAATTCTAACTTTGCTTAAAAAATGTTTGAAAAATGAGTTCCCATAGGGTTCAATGCATTTCATTTTTTCAACCCGGGTCAGTTCCGAAACTAATTGAGTGATATTATTCATTTTCATTCCCAGATATCCCACAGACCATCTCAACAACGCACTAAAATTTTTTTTATATAAAGTCGTTATTACGGCAGTTATCATGCGAAGGACAAAATTACAGGCAGACATAATGAATGAATGAACAAAGTCATAAACACTTTACAACTATGATGACAAGTGTTAAAAAAAAGAAAATACAAACTCACAAGAGAACCCGATAAAATTTCACCCAAATTCTGACGAGATATTTAAAAATGTGAAAAAAATATGTTTTGAGCAAATACTTCAAGCAAGAAAAAAAAACATTATCACTAAAAATAAAAAGTGACAAAACATTTTTATGATATAAAATTGTCATGCTTTTATATTTTAAATTCTGGTACTTAATATACATTTAATATAATTAATTCTTCATATATCTAACTAAAGTGTTGGACATGTTGATTAAACATAAATATCTAATACTTCCCTGAAGAAAAGAGGCATAATAAAATTAAGTGACTATTGTTGTTTCGAGCGCGTTATGAGCCCTCTTCCTCAGGTCACGAACAATGTGCTCGAAACAAACACTAAGGCTATGCAATAATATGTCAACAGAGTACGTTCTTCTACTTTTTGATTATAAAAAACATTTAAGGAGTTAATATCTAGTATTTTAAGAATTTGCGCAAAATTACCTATATCATGGCATGCGTACTGACTGTTACTGACTTAAAAATACATTTATTTCTAATATGAAATAATATGTCAGCGGAATACGCTATTTTTCTCGTTGCAAAATCCATACAAAATTTTATTTTAATTGCTCAATCCATTAAAAATTCATTTATTTAATTTATCTACCAACTCACAATCTCATATTATTTATTAAATGTTCAATTCGAGTCCTGTAATTCAAGTAAATTCGTCCTGCAATTCTGATTTTTAAAAATTCATCATAGTTATTTGGTCCACCCTGCAGTACTTTCAAATTTAAATCGTATGCGGGAAACGAAGCACATTCTGATTTTAGATTCATTTCACCATCTGGCTGTACATTTTTATTGCATCTTATTCAATCCATTTTTTGTTTTGTAACAGAATGTGCCTCCTAGTCCAGCTCCAAGAGCTCAGCCAAGAAGCGGAAACAACATTCCAAAAAGCAATGATGTAGTTCAAGCATCAACAGCAGTAAATTTACAAGACGGTAAGTTAACTGTTTACACTAACTGCAGTAATTTACATGATGTTATCAAAGTTGTGTTTGTAATAATGTTTACCGTCAGATACATACTTTGGAAAGAAAACTTTAATTTTTAATCCTCACTCACATTTCGTAGCAATGTTTTCCTGAAAATACAGTAGCAAAGTTTAAAAGTGGTTACGTTATAAATAATATACGTTAAGTACCTTGCTAGGTGGTACAGCTGCAAATGGGATAAGATATCAGTTTTGCAACCAATATATTCTACAGTTCACTGCATATTAAAAAATCTAGATAGGCACGTATTACTTTTATTAAAGGTCTTCAACTGGTAATAGCCATTCACTGCACAGAAAGAGCATGCAATACTGCATGTTTCTTTGGCAGATAATAAAATCAGGCATACTGTAAAATTAAAGCACATATACAGTATGACAATTTAAAATTTGCATATGGTCATTCTTTCTACCATGCTCTAATTCAGTTGATTGCACAATTTTCTTTCTAGAGGGTAGTGACATGAGAAGCTTACTGATTTAGATATATGTATCCTTATACTTCCTTTATGAACATGTCACGGATTTGCACTATGTTTACTCTGGGGAATAAATGGCAGTCTGTGACAGTTTGGGTTAAATGGCACAACTTCACCCTGCCTATAATAAACATTTCAATACACGCTACACTAAAAATATTAAAACATTAAAATAACAAACTACCCCAGCAGCAATTTATAGCATTACAATGTTAGCTATAAGGGCTGTCTTGAGCTTCGCAGGATCACACTAACTGATTGGGTCGAAACCCATGTGGAGCATGAAACCATGATAAATTGCCTATATTGTCTGGAAATGGGACTTAGCCATACGGTTTCCATGTGGCTCCCACATAAAACCTTAGACCAAATGGTAATTACGCATATGTGAACCACACGTAACCTTTATAAATTGCTGCTGGAGTATGTACAAGTGAAGATTAAATATAAATTTTCAGCTTTAAAATTGTACAGTCGAAGTCATTTATTAACACTTTACAACATAGTTGAAAAGTGTTTATGACTTTGTTCATTCTGTCTGTCTGTCCGTTCGCATGATAACTGCCGTAAGAATGACTTTCTCAAAACGAAATTTTAGTATGTCTTTGGAACGGTCTGTGAGACATATGGGAATGTAAATGAATAAATAGTATCCCCCAATCTGTTTTGGATTGAACACGAGTTAAAAAAATTGAAATACATTGAACCCTATGGGACCTAATTTTTCAAACATTTTTAAGTGAATTTAAAATTCACAAATTGCTTCGAAAGTTTTAGGAAATATTCAAGTTATCCCGTAGAATATATAAAAAAATTTCAGCAAAATATGTTCGGTAGTTTTTAATTAAAAATTAAAATAATAATTACACTTATTTAATATGAAGAGATCACGTGACCCACTTCAAAATAAAATATGGCATACATCATTTTTCCCAGAGTAAAAATCGTGATTTTTAAAGTTCTTTTAAATTTATATTTTGTGTTGCATCCGTCCTAAAACCGCTTTATTTTTGCGTAATCTATGCATCTATATTCTGCGCCATTTCAATTACAATATTTTTGAGTTTAAATGATCACCAAACTTTGATTATTTCTACAACGAACCCTAATTTTAACGTATGCAGAATTTAAACACATCAAGCTGTAAGACGAGTTGTATAAGAATTGCTGAAGTTTTTTACGCAAAATTATATAGCTCTGGAGTCTGGAATATAGATGATATGAATGAAATATTCATTTATTTTATATAGAGAAGCAGACGATTTTATAGTATTGTCTTTTTCGGGGAAGTTTTAATCATGGAGTTAGAAAGTACTTTTACCTCCAAGGTTTTAAGATTTTAAGTAAAATAAAATATTGTAGTATTGTGATAATTTTAAAAATATCACCGCTGAATGAAAGGAATGGAATAAAAGTGTATCAATGAAATATTCACTGCTTTTACCTAGAGAGCCAGGCTATTTATATTTCGATGGCGTCATTTAAATAAAGTTCATTTCTTTTCGATGAAGTTTGAAGTTTTCAAATGTAATAAATTATTGTATTATTGGGATAATTTTAAAAATATCACCGCTGAATGTATCGCATTTTAGAGATGTTTAAATAAAATTGCATCGCAATTGGAAAGTCTTGCATAGTCAATGCTTTATGCATGATTGATCTTTCTTGTTATATACTCAATGGGGTGGGGCCATAAGAAATTATGAAAAATCCGTTGTAACAGTAAATTCGTTGTAAATTACTTATTTAATGTATTTTCTTCATACACATAAGACAACTACATTTTATGTTACCTTCGTACATAAATATACACTCTAAGACAAAAAATTCGACTCACCCCGCAGAATAATCCGATAGTAATGAAACTGTACATGCAAACACCTGTCGACCGAATATGCAAATAATCAAAAATTCGCAGCCAATGAATGAATATCCGGAACTACAGTGAATTGAAACTGAGCACCATGGTGGTGTATATAAGGAGCGAACCTCGCTTTCAGGAACAAAACATGCATGGATTTTGATTGCGTTTACGTAACTTGATTGTAACAATGCCACGCCGGAGAATTCGCGGCCACTACGAGCATATGAAGGAGTTTGAAAGAGAGCGTGCAGTCGGACTGCATGAGACTGGATGGGCACACTGACGAATCGCTCGGCATTTGGATAGGAGCGATGCAGAAATTAGACGATGTTGGCAGAGATGGGTCCGGAATTTCAGATTTCAGCGGCAAGCGGGCAGGGGAGGACCTAGAGCGACGACAGAACAGGAAGATATAGCGATTGTCAGAGTAGCTGTGACAGCACGAGATTCGTCGTTATCAACCGTCCAACGTGTGACAAACACGGAAGTGACCACCCGGACCATTAATAGAAGACTACGGGAGAGGAATATATACTCACGGCGCCCATTACGCCGCCTACCACTGACCAGTATGCACCGTCAACAGCGATTGCAATGGTGCCGGGACCGATCAACGTGGAATTGTTCGTATTGGGAACGAATTGTCTTCTGTATGAGTCCCGTTTCTAAGTGAGTCCCGACAACCAAAGCAGACGTGTCTGGAGACAGCCCGGACATCGTCAGGATCCTGCTTTTAGTGCCACACCTCACACGGCTCAACAACAGGGAGCTATGGTGTGGGGGTGAAAATTCCGTTTGGAGGTCTTGCAGGAGGTCTTTCCGGAGATCTTGCAGGAGGTCTTTCCGGAGATCTTGCAGGAGATCCTGCAGGAGGCCTTGCCGGAATTGTTAGTGGATGTTCCAACAGACATCCCACGGCGTGTGTGGTTCCAGCACGATGGAGCACCATATCATTTTGGGCGAGAAGTAAGGAACTATCTGGACGTCAGTTTCCCGGACCGATGGATTGGGTGAAGTAGTATATATCTTGGTCCTCCACGATCGCCCAATCTGTCTTGTTTTGACTTCGTCTTGTGGGGCTATCTCAAGAGTCTCGTCTATGAGGTTCCCCTTGAATCTGAGAGGAACTCGTTGCCAGAATTTCGACCCCTGCTGCCGAAGTGCGCGACATGCCTGGTTTGTTCGAGAGAGTTCGCCAATGCCTCCATCGCCGCTGTGAGACGTGCATTCAGGTTGGCGATCGGAAAATCTTAGAAAACTAGAATTGCAATTTGTCAGATCAGTTAGGAACCCAAATTTTCTTTGGATTGATAGGGTGATCCTTATCCAACTTATGGCTTATTCAACTGAGTGATAACTCATAAAGTTGCACTTTTTCAGATGTCTCATTTTTCAAACAAGGATGCAGTATTTGAGGTGGTCAGTATAAAAATTTAGATTGTTTTCTTTTTAGCACCTTCAGCTCAAACTCGACGATTGCGATCGGCTTCTTATGGTGGCAGTCCTTCAGCTAAACCATGCGAAGACATCGTTGCAAGGCTGAATGGAGGGGGTTCGTCCAGCCCACACGGAACGAACAACGTTTTCTCGGAAATTATTGCTACAACGGTCGGATCGCCTCAAACTCCTAGCACACCTAGGGATAAGGCAAGTACAACTTCTTAATTCTTCTGTTTAAATTTTTCACTAAGAAATATAGAATGAATGCTATAATGACCCTATCGCTCGGTCTGTTCAGAACGCTTGACGGAAAATTGACGATCTAGGCGAAGAATTTGGTGCTTTTCAAATTATTTCTGAATTGACCGAAATGTCGTCAAATTTATGAAAATGTTGTCAAATTGATAAAAATGATGTGAAATTAACGAAAATGATGCCTAATTGTCAAAAGTGAAATTCGAAACATAAGTAGAATATTGATTTTAATTTTTAGGAATGGATTGGAATTTAAACAAATGTTTAAACGGATAGTATATTAATTATGTTTTAATGGGGGCCTGTCTGCTTGTTCATCTGTCCTACTTTGCGACAAATTTGGTGTCAAACTTGGCGACCTTTGAAAAAATATCTCAAAATTAACAAAACATCTGCAAATCGACGAAAATGCTTACAAACTTGTTGAAAATTTAACTAAGAAAAACTACACTACTAATTAAATTTAATTTTTTTGGTAATCCCTGTCGCTTCGAGGAAATTATTAAATTAATAATTTTTATTCAAAATATGATGAGTTTTACTGTTCGTAGGAAGGCTAGGTTTTATTAGGGGATATATGTGTTAGAGAAACGTAAATCTATTGCTTTATGTTAGAGAATGGATGGTATAAAATGTACTTTTTGATAGGGAGTCGTCGGATAAGAAATAGTAATATTGAAGTAATTTACGATTTCAATCAACAGGTTCGAAACATTGGTTTTTTGGTGCATCTTAACCTTTTACTTACGGGTGGGACAGCTTCAATCCCAAACGAAGAACCTCCCAAAACGACAGGTATTTGACATACAGGTATTTGGCAGGCAGGTATTTGAAAGACAGGTATTTGACATTGGCGTCCATGGACGTCAATGATTGCAAAATTGGATCGAACTGTTTGGGATAGGGTATGTCAAATACCTGTCTTTTTAGGAGGTTCTTCGTTTGGGATGGACGCTGTCCCACCCGTAAGCAAAAGATTAATAAATTTCTGGTATGAACTTTGCAAAGTCCACTTCAACGATAAGAACTTGCAATTCCATTCCAGTAGCTCAATGGTAGAGCTTCGGCTGGAGATCCAGGGTTCGATTCAAGGTTGGAGCAGCAAGGTTCTTTACAATGGCGCCCAAACAAATCAACCTTGTAGGTTGGGGCAAATATGTCAGAAGTCTGAAAGTGACCCTAGTACGACTAGTATGGATTCGGTGGACTCTGGAAGATTGAACGCCGATTTCAAATTAAGAGAATAACGACCACACAGGATAGTAACCTGGTTAAAAGTAGTAGTAGCAGGAGGCTATCCTGAGGCATAAACAGCACGGATGTTTTCAGTCAGATTATTAGTTGCCCATCCAATCTGGCATTAGAGGTTGGAGAGGGTGGAGAGTTCACTTGAAAGATAAGAACTTGCAAATTAGTCCCAGTCGTTCAATGGTGGCCAGTTCTAGGATTCGATTCCAGGTTGGATCATCAAGGTTCTTTACAACGTGTCTGCAAATGTAAAATTCTGGAAATAAAGTTGATGATTACAGTAGAAACCTTTTAGGAGGCATCAGATTTCAGCAATCTGTCCCACCACATTACTTTTCGACATCAAAAATAATTTCTTATGACCGTTGAAAGTTCTTTGGAATGAAGTTTTTATATTCAGACATAATCTTGGAGTAACTGACAAAGTCTGAGAAAAGTGGTTTAAAAAATTGGTTATACATTATATACATTAGCAATGTTGAACTATCCAAATCTTAAGAATGTAAGATGAAAAATATATTTCCAAAATTATTCACACATTTCATTATCTACAAAAGAAAAGAAAATATGTTTATTATGTGTGAAAATTTTTTTTTATTTTGAACACTAATTGTAAATTTTAAATAAATTTATCACCTTTAAATTAAGTACAACTACCAGAACTTTCGTTGTAAATAAATTTTCTTTTAAGCGGTTTTGTTTCGTTTAGACAGTACGGCGGAATATTAAAAGAATGTAGTTCGTTTATAAATATATCTAGTTTTAACTATTACTATATCTAGTTCTAACTATTACTATATCTGGTTCTCGTTTATAACGAATATGAAGGGTCCACGGATTCCATTCGCTATATCGTCATTTCCTTATAGACGATACTTTGAAGTTGCATTTCAGCCTTAAAAGACTTTTCTATTTCTTCATTAATCGATTATTCATTATAAGCGTGCTCAATAATGGTAAGAACGAGTTTATTTCATTGTACAATCTAACTCGCATATAACGAACATGGACATAGCAAATTCACTGCTAAATCAAACAAATGATTTCGTTTATTTTAATTTAATAATTTAATGTATATAAAATATCACGGATATAACAAAGCATTTCACGGATATAAGGAAGGATTGTTTTCATATTGCAGGTTTAATTTTATATTCAAATATTATAGGATTTTTGTTTACCTTAAAATTAAGACTTTTCAATATGAATTATTAACAATGTAATTTCAGTAATTTTTCAATGGCAATGACACAAATGAAAATAATTTCAATACTTTGAGCAATATTAAACATAATATGTCAGATATGAAATGAAGTCTCTTAAGCAGATATGTATCACTAACTACATATATGAAAAAATTCGAGTATACAGTTCAAGCTATTGTTTTAAAATCATGTAATACTTTTTATAGTATGTAATAATAAAAAATTAAATTTTAATTACATGGCTTATTCATTAAATATAAATCGCTTTCAAAATTTTAAAAATAATAATGGTGAATTGAGTATATTTATTTATAAATTATTCATATTAACTATATTATCGGTTATAACAAAGTACGGGTTTTAAGACATGATTATGTCGAATAACGGTTGTAACGAATAACGGTTGTAGCGACTAACAACTAATAAACTTCTTAACTAGCCCCTTAATTCTAATTCCGGTCCCTTAATGTTCTTTATAACCGAGTTCGACTCAAAATTGCTGCTAAAAATGAATGTTAATTAATGCAAATGGTGCATAAACTGTATAAATACTGAAAATACATTTCATTTAGTATTGAAACGTTCTAAACTCTCTTCATAAATATATAATTTCAAAGATGGTAAATTTAATATTTCATATTTTTCTTTCTTTACACAGACTGGTGATTCTTCTGATACTCAAAGTGAAGCAGACAGCATAAAATCAGTACGGCTTAGACGTAAGTTACCTAATCTTCCGCAAGACCAACGCTCATCTCCAAGTCCAACAAAAAAGACACTGGAAAGGAGTAAGAATGGATTTGCAGAAGTTCAAGATACATTAGAAACTGAACCCTCTGGTCCCACACCTGCTTCTGCTGTTACTGTAACAACGACTGTAACAACATCGCTTGAAACATCTAAGCAATATGCCCAGATAGCTCATGGTACACCTTCTCCCCAACCAATTAGCGGAAGTTTGTCTCCCCTGCTTGGTAGAAGGGCTGAACTTTCAAGAACTCCAAGTCCTGGTGGAGAAGCTGGTACTAAGCTTCCTCAATATATGCAAAACTTAAAACAACAACTACGTGATGAGTTAAAAGCAGTTACAGAAGAACGCAAAGTCTTGTTAGAACAAAGGGGGAAAGAAAGAGGAGAGAGTGATGGCTCAAGAACTCCACAACCTCAAATAACAGTTCAACAGCCATCATTAGAAATTAAGGAAGAAAATGAGTTAGTAGCAACTACCACAGTACATTCACCATATAAATCTCAGTCATCGCCCCAGCACAAAGTAACACAAGCCCAACCAATCTACCAAGCTCAAATGTTTCCCTATTCTTCATCCCAGCCAACTCCAACGGCCCATACACCAATACAGACTCAAACAAAGCCCATGCAACCAATGATCTCACAATCTCAGTTCCAGACACAAATTATCTCGCCTTATAGAACACATCCTCCATTTCAACAATCAAACCAATCCATGTATCAAAGTCAACCGTCGGTTCTTCAGCAGTCATCTCAACCACAGACGTCTTATCAGACGCAATCATATGCTCAGCAAGAACAGTTTTTATATCAAGCCTTACAAGAAAGTGGCCGTAGAACGCCACAGCCAATTCAGGCTAGAACGCCACTTCCAGATGCAGTTCCTCAATATGCAATCACTCACCGTGTTCCTGATGATGATATCACTATCATGACTACAGCGACGACAACGGTAGTGTCAGCCTCAGAACAGTGGCACGATGGGAAGCGCCACCGCCAGCCTCCTACAACTACCATGGCACCATCGGCTGCTCTTATGGGAACAAGCGTAGAATCTCTCAGAAGATTGCAGTCAAAAATGTCTCCACAACCATCGCCAAAAAAAGGAAGACGGAGACACACCAGCGAGATTATGGTGCCACCATTTCCTCAAATCGAACACCATGAAATGGCTCACACATTACATCATCCACCTAGGCAGCAGCAGCAGCAGCAACAACAACAACCTCCACAATACATACAGTATTACACACAGCTTCAAGCTCAAAATACAGGTAAGTTACTTAACATTTTATCAATAATCACAAATTTTCAACTTATTTGCATACTATTTACATCAAGAGTTCCTAGTAAGTCAAGGGAACTCGTCATGGGAAATATTGCAGATATCGTCTAATCCATGTTGATGAACAAATAGTAAGCGCAAACCGGTCCAAGATTGCTGTTATTTGAAACGGAAGTGTATTCCGAAGTATACCCTTTCTTCTAACAAATTCATCACAACGGCCTTATCTATATATATAAAGAAGAAAAGTATGTATGTATGTATGTATAATCCAACATCACGGGAGAACGGCTGAACCGAATTTGATGAAATTTGGTGGATAGTCTTAAAATAGTCTCACTTAAAATTTAGTCTATGTTTCGAGTTTCTCTCATAAGGGGTTGTCGCAATATTAATGGAAAACGACACTTTCGTTTGTCCCATCATCACGGAAGAATATCTGCACCGAATTTAATGAAATTTGGTGGATGGCTTTCAAAAGGCCCCCATAAATTTAGTCCAAATTTCGAGTTTCTAAGACCAGGAGTTGTCGAGATATTAATGGAAAACGAAACTTTTTCCTAGGAGTTCTACTCTCTAACTCCATGATTCCCAACGAAAAAGATTGGAAATTGTTTTAAAACGTGACAGTCAATAAAATCTCTGAGTTTTGTGGAAGTTTATTGAACGTATTAGTCACTTTTGAAAATCGCAGGTTTGAAATATGAATTTAAATGGAAACTCTATCACCATGGTTTATTTTTCACACAGACTTACTCAACAACGAGAAGTATTAAGAAATCAAAATGGTTATGTAATTATTAGCATTTTATGAGGAAGATTCTTTCTTATGCAGCTATGACTTATATAATGCAATGATTATTTTCTCTTACATAATGCAATGAATTTACTTCTTTGACAGTGAAAAAACAATGTATAAGATTCACGTTCTGGTGTAATATATGTTCTGGTGTAATTCTTATCACAGTTTTGCATCGTAAATACCGAGCAACGCCGTGCAATCGCTGCTAGTCATATTATAAAACTAGCCGCCTTTGGCGACCAGCCTGTTCGCAACCCTTGAAAATGCTGATCGTGGCAAATTCCAACCGTGGCAAACTCGTTGGCGCGACCTACCATAAAGGTGTAAGGTAACTGGTTGGACGGCCAGGATGTGCCACCCAATTTAGACCGGAACCCAGTGGGGGAGGCATCCACAGGGAACGTACCCTCCTTCCCCTACCACAAACCTCTCGGAAAAACATACGGACCCATATGTTTAACGTGATCGTACTCCGCGTGAACATGGCTGCAGTTTTGGCAGTGGCGGGAATCGAACCCGGGCCTACCGAGTGAAATTCCCGCGCGCTAACCACTGGGGTACTTCGCCCTCCGCGACATTTTCCATAACTTTCTTTTTATTCACCGAATTTAGACCGGAACCCAGTGGGAGAGGCAGCCACGGGGACCGTACCCTCCTTCCCCAACCACCAACCTCTCGGAAGGACTTACAGACCCACATGTTTACTCCGCGTGAACACGGCGGCAATTTTGGAAATCGAACCCGGGCCTACCGCGTGCAATTCCCGCGCGCTAACCACTGGGCTACTTCGCCCTCCGCGACAATCTCCATAACTTTCTTTTTATTCACCCAATTTAGACCGTACCCTCCTTCCCCTACCACCAACCTCTCGGAAGGACTCACGAACCCACATGTTTAACGTGATCGTACTCTGCGTGAACGTAGCGTAAGTTTTGGCAGTGGCGGGAATCGAACCCGGGCCTACTGAGTGAAATTCCCGCGCGCTAACCACTGGGCTGCCGCGCCCTCCGCGACAATCTCCATAACTTTCTATATATTCACCCAATTTAGACGGGAACCCAGTGGGGGAGGCATCCACAGGGGCCGTATCCTCCTTCCCCTACCACCAACCTCTCGGAAGAACTTACGGACACACATATTTAACGTGATCGTATTCCACGTAAACACGGCGGCAGTTTTGGCAGTGGCGGGAATCGAACCCGGGCCTACCGCTAACTTCCCGCGCGCTAATTTGCAATTTAAAATGACCATATGCTTAATTCCGTCATCCTCATTCCATTGTTTCATTGTTCCATCATTTAAAATATTCATAAAATTAAAATATCCATTTAAAAAAATCCAAAAGTTAAACTATACATTTAAAAAATCCATATCGTTCCATCATTTAAAATATAAATATAATAATTTATATGGAGCAAAGGAGCTCTATTCAGAACCGTGACGTCACCTCCACCTTGACGTCCCCACCCACCACCTTCCCTCCTTCTGCGGGGGAGAAACGCCGGTTAAGAAGCGGCACGCCGAGCGGAACGCTGAGAAATTGAAATTCGGAAACTTTTAAAATCCCGATCCTGTGGGCAATACGGAATATTTCCTGACCAGATTGGACTTGTAAGAATGCCAGATGTTTGACCTTTCTAAAAATGTAAATTATGAGTCGAAATTATGAGTACTTTTTACTATGCGAGAATTTAAAAACCAAAAATCGTTTTTTTGAGCCAAAAGTGACTTTTGTTTTAAAATCATAAAAAAATATTAGAATTTGTCCCTGAGATTTGAAATTGATATATTTTTACTCGAAATTCTCTGCTCTTTCCGATGGTGTGATTTGTTTTTTTCTACAATGTCTGAATCGTGGAGAAAAAAGAGCAAAAAGGTCAAAAAACGGTCGAAATCGCATAAAACATTAAATAACAAAAAAAATAATTAAAATTTTAAAAATCGGTTTTCACGTGTCCCCTTCCCACCCCCCAGGGTCTCCGATTGCCAAATTTCATAGCTCTCCGACGCGCGGTCGCGAAACGTATAGTGTATAAGACAGACAAACACACAGACACACAGACACACACACAGACATTGCCTTTTATTATTTAAGAAGATAAAGGTGAAAAGATGTGAACATATAATTCACTTATTCAGGGCAAGTGTGAACATAAATTTCACGAGGTGTGAAAGTGTATAGATGGCTAAGAACTGGTCTTGACTTTAAACAGTAACACATTTATAATTCTATGTATTGAAACCATGTGCTCAACTACTTTTTTTATTACTTACTCTCTGACAGCTTTTAGATAAAAGATTTTTCTGCAAATTAAGAAAATTTTACGACCTCTGTCACTATCGTCACGTATAACTCTCCCAAAATTTTTAAAAACCTAGCTGAGAGATGAATATGAAATTTTTCATTAAAAAAAATGCAAACTATTGCTATATAACGCTCCATCTATTTCGATAAAAATTTGCTGGTGAATTTTAATTTTTTATTGCAAGGGAAAATCTTAAGGGAAAATATATGTTACGGGTTTTTAAGATTTACTATGTCAGTGATTGTTCCCTACAATTGATGGAAGTCACTAATTCAAAGAGGGAAAGGAAAATGCCAGAAAAATTGGTGATTATGCAAAATCACTGGCGATTGTGTACAAGTACATGATGTCATACACTCACAGTAGCATATGCAGGAACGTCATAATCACTTACATAATAAACCAACCGGATGATTCCTCTTGGAAAACCAACCTGAATAAGTGTTGTCCGTGTTTCAATTGCACTTGTTACTTCACATCCAGTAATGGAAATGCTAGAAGAACAGCGACATAGATGGCTATGCAGATGGACGTAGCGCAAGCTAATCAATTAAAGTTAGTAATATACCAACGTAGTATGCTACTGTCGCCAACCGTATTCATTCTGACTTGCAATGCCGTACAGGGGTAAAACTGATAGTTTCATGTAACAACATCCTGTGAAATTATATGCAGATCTTCTGCTACATGCTCGTAAGCCTGTGGTATGTACAACCGTAAGAAAAAGACAAAACACATATCCATAATTGCACAATTTACATAGTAAAACAAAACGGAAGTTACCATTCGATAGGGATTAATATCGTCAGCTAATATTAATATTAAAAATGTGCTTAAAAGGTCGTACTTATAGTTGTTTTGGCACTAATTCGTAAATCTTCAAGGACAATCCTCATTGATCAATAAATATTCAGATTCTATAGTCAGTTCTATAATCAACCATTTATCAATGCATATTCAAATTGTATAGAAAATTTCAAGCGAATTTTAAAAAAGTCTACCATTTTTAAAGGACTTTTCATATATCTGCAAGTGTTTGAAATTAGTTGTTTTGGGGATATGCGTACATTCGTGATAAATCAATTTTCCAAGAATTTTTGTTTTTATACTTTTCTACTAAAAACCCAAACAATAGTCTATAAATTTTAATATCCAACCATACTTGAAATAGTTTTTATTAATTATTAAATTAATATTCATAAAAATTATGAATAGAAACATCTATAAATTTTGACACCTTATTTGCAGCTGTGGCTGAAACATAGATATACGAAATTTAATTTTTACTTTCCAATATACATAATGTATAAGGAAAGTATTTTGACGGGGTCGAAAATTCGAATTCGAGTTTTCGACGGGAGAGCACGTTTCAAGCATCTCTGATCACGAATCAAATATTTTTGAAATTATGTCTGCGTGTGTGTGTGTGTGTGTGTGTCAGTGAGTCTTTGGAGACGATAACTGACGAACGAATGGACCGATTCGAACGAAATTTGGTACAAAAATCACAATCCGTAAACACTGGAAGCCTATTGTTTTATTGTTTTTATACGCAATCAAATGTTCAGAACCCCCCTAAATTTTCGAGTGAAATTTAAAAAAAATCGTCAAAAAATCAAAACCTCTAATAAAGTTACGCAAATAGACATTTCTTATGCAATTTTTCATTAGAAAACGATTGGCATAAATTTTAGAACGCTAACATGAACCGCTCTCGAGATATTGTACATTTTTGAAAAAATTATCACAAAGTCATATAAAATAAAAAAAAATATTCCTATTGAGAAACATGTTCACTTTTCATATTTAATACCATGCGATAAATTTGGTGACATTCTTCTCGTGGATCTAGCTCGTTCCATTCATGAAAAAAGATACTTTGAGTAATACTTTTGTATTTGATCGCCAATAGTCATTTATCTGCTGTAAGAATAACTTATTTCTTCGTCCATAACACTTAGCGAGATTTTGGCGACGATTTTGGCGAAATGTCACCAACTTGGCGACCTTTTGAAATGTTGCCAAATTAACGAAAATCTAGCCAAATGGATAAAAATGACGCTAAATCAATGAAAATGACGACTAATTGTCGAAAATTCAGTATCTTGGAAAGAATATAAGTATCTACTATAAGAAAAACCTTTTTTTTTTACTGTAAAAGTAGTAAATTCATTACATTATATAAGGAAAGTCATATGTTGCCCACATCAGATTCTTACCCTTATAATATTGAGTGTGCTATCAAATTGTATTAAATGATTATTACGCTTGTCGAAGACCATGCCCAAAGCGTCGAAAGAAATTGCTCATCAATTTTAAATAGCAAAAAGGTAAACGAAACGGTATTAAATGCGAGGTAAGGACTTTGCCCGTCTTTGTAATGTTTTTTTTTTAATTTTATACCGGGTTAATTATGCAGAAAATATCGATTTTTAAAAAGATAGATCGATTTTTAAAAGGACAGAATTCGATATCCAGTGTCATATTTGGCAAACCCTGTAATTAATTAGATCGAGATCTTTAGTTTAAAATGGATTCTGAACCACTACAAACATCCAGCCACATATGGTCACGCCTCGCATGGGGAGATCGCACCACCAGAACACCCTCAGAAGGGTCGGCAAATGCCAATGTAGATTTCGAAAGTTTTGCGATTTAGGAAACTTCTGTGTTAAATCGCCGATTTTTCGCTTTCAATGCTGTCTTAGCCGCTTAAGCTTAGTGAGCTATGTCTGCCTCCATTGCGGAATGGAGGTAGGATAGAATTAGCTGGATAGAATTAGGGAGAGGGGGGGCACTTGCTCAAAGCGCCGGTAACACGGGACGGTAATTTTGTGGGAAAGGAGGGGTCAAACTTTGACTTTACCCTGTATTAAAAAGAAATCCTAGCTCCTCCTCTGGGATAAAAAAAATTAAATTTTAATAATTTCTTTGGGTTTTAATCGTTATAAATATCGTAACAAAGAAAACTAAAATTGATGTTACAAATAAAACCCAGAAGAAAATATTCACGTTTTTACAATAAGCATCATTTATAATGCATTGATTAACACGTGACTATTTTGTCTTAACAGGAAAGGCATGCAAATTGATAATAACGTCATACCGAATCAAACATAAAGTCAATGATGAAATATCACATTTATTTTGGGCCAAATATTTTTACCCTTGCTACATTTTTATTGTAAAAAAATCGAATGTTTTTTGAAAACCATCTATAGTTAGAAACACCGAACACCGCACCTAACCCATCGTTGTTTCAAAAACAACAACTAAGTTTCACACTAAAACAAATCTCCCCCAAAACGGAGGTGAAAGCGACGGGAGAGCACTTTTCAAGCATCCCTGATCACGAATCAAATATTTTTGAGGTGATATGTGGGTGTGTGTGTGTGTATGTGTGTGTGTCAATGAGTCTGTGGAGACGATAACTGACGAACGAATGGACCGATTCAAACGAAATTTGGTACAAAAATCACAATCCATAAACACTGGAAGCCTATTGTTTTTATACGCAATCGAATGTTTAGAAACCCCTTAAATTTTCGAGTGAAATTTTGAAAAAATCGTCAAAAAATCAAAACCACTAATTTTTTCATTGGAAAACGATTGACATAAATTTTAGAATGCTAACATAAACCCTTCTCGAGATATTGCACATTTTTCAAAAAAATTATCAACAAGTCATATAAAATAAAAAAAAAATATTTCCTATTGAGAGACATTATCACTTTTCATATGCCATCACTTTTCATACCATGCGATAAATTAGGTGACATCATTCTCGTGGAACTAGCTCGTTCCATTCATGAAGAAAGATACTTTGAGTAATACTTTTGTATTTGAACGCCAATAGTCATTTATCTGTTGTAAAAATAACTTATTTCTCCGTCCATAACGCTTGGCGAGATTTTGACGACGAATTTGGCGGAATGTCGCCAACTTAGCGACATTTTTAATTGCTGCCAAATTAACAAAAATCTCGCTAAATGGATAAAAATGAAGCTAAATCAATGAAAATGGCGACTAATTGAAGAAAATTCAATATCTTGGAAAGAATATAAGTATCTACTATAAGAATAACATTGTTTTAACTGTAAAAGTAGTAAATTCATTGCATTATTTAAGAAAAGTCATATGTTGCCCACATCAGATTTTTTTACTTTCCTTATACACATAATGTATAAGGAAAGTATTGTGACGGGGTCAAAAATTCGAATTCGAGTTTTCGACGAGAGAGCACGTTCCAAGCATCCCTGATCACGAATCAAACATTTTTAAGGTGATGTCTCTGTGTGTGTGCGTGTGTGTGTGTCAGTGAGTCTGTGGAGTCGATATCTCACGAACGAATGGAGCGATTCAAATGAAATTTTGTACAAAAATCACAATCCATGAATACTGGAAGCCTGTTGTTTTTAAACGCAATCGCATGTTCAGAACCCCTAAATTTTCGAGTGAAATTTTGAAAAATCATCAAAAAATCAAAACTTTTAATAAAGTTACTCAAATAGACATTTCTTGTGTAATTTTTGCTTAGAAAACGATTGACATAAACTTTAAAACGCTAGCATGAACCGTTCTCGAGATATTGCACATTTTTAAAATAAATTTATAAAACAATCCCATAAATTGAAAAAATGTAGTAGCTGTTGAGATCCATGTTCACTTTTCATATGCAATATCATGCTATAAATTTGATGGCATCATTCTCGTGGATCTAGCTCGTTCTATTCATAGGAAAATATACTTTGAGTAATACATTTGTATTAGAACGCCAATAGTCATTTATCTGCTATAAGAATAACTTATTTCGCCGTCCATAACGCTTGGCGAGAATTTGGCGACGAGTTTGGCGGAATGTCGCCAACTTGGCACCTTTTTTAAAATGTTACCAAATTAACGAAAATCTTGCCAAATGGATAAAAATGACGCTAAATCGATGAAAATGACGACTAATTAAGGAAAATTCAATGTCTTGGAAAGAATATAAGTATCTACTATAAGAATAACCTATTTTTTGCTGTAAAAATAGTGAATTCATTGCATTATATAAGGAAAGTCATGTGCTGCTCACCTCAGATTTTTTAATCTGCATTAAATTTGTCGATGAATCCGAATATGTAATTATCAATGGAGGTTGTTACTCTTGTAGATTTCAGAGTTAGTGCTACAATAACTATGAAGATGGCTCCTTAAATTTTAAATATTGATATTCGTAGTTTGCTCTGCCCTATCAATTGTGCAGTTGCGGTTAGGTGTTTCTTATTTTTATTATTAGTTTTTTTTACTGCTGTGCTTCTGTATAGCCATCCACGACGCTTTCTAAAAAGCGATGTCCAATTACAACACGCTTGCGAGTTACTTTTTCTGTAAGAAACTGTTTGATAGATTTATTGTGTGAATGATTATGACCACCATTGCATATTATCATTTCAATTATTTAAGCACTTTCACTCGTATTTAATAATCTTACCATTCTTTTTATACCAGCAGGATTTAAAATAAAGAAAACATCAGAGTCAGGAATTTTTCGATAAGTCATTTTTAAAACATCGAACCTCCCGTATTTTATGTAGAAATTACATCGAACTATTTTTATTCAAGCTTAGCACGATTGCATCAAATATTTATTCAGTGACTCTATGCATTATTCATTGAGATGGAATCAGGTATTGTATTGGCCTTGACATGCGACAGAAATCGAAGTTCCTTGAAATAGGAATCATACTGGACTCTCTGCTTGAATTTCATACGAGAATTGTGTCTATAATAATGCATTAGAAAAGAGGTTGAGGATATAAGCTTTACTTTTCCATGTATTATATGCTCATAAAAGGATGATGCATGAGAAAAATGATGCATGGTATTTTTATCAGAAACTTGAATTTTTGATTATATGTTTTACAGTAGGGGTCTCCAGAATTTACAAAACGTGGGCCGCATTATAAGTATAGGCGCCGACCACATTTTTGGCAGGTCAAAATCTTAAAAAAAAAAATACATAAAACTTGCTTAATTGTACTATACAATAAATTTTAATATTTCCTTTCATCTAAAATATTGAATTATTTAAAATATGCATTTAAAAAATCTGATGTGGGCAGCACATGACTTTCCTTATATAATGATAATGCAATGAGTTTACTTCTTTAACGGTGGAAAAGTGATGAAAAGATCAACGGCACAGTGTTTGTAACGTTAAATTGTACATTTGGCGCGGTAAATTATACATACGAATGACAACGTCTAAAATTATTTCGTACAATTACTTCGCATCCAATTAACTTATATTTTACGAAACTCTGAATTAACGATTATCAATATTGATTGCATCCTCAATAAGCAATATAGTCCATATATGGACTATATTGCGATATATATTTATATATATATATATAAATATTTCAATAATAAATTCATCAATTAGGTGTCGTTTTTGCAATTTTGACGATATTTTCGTCAATATGGGGCTAAATATCGCCAAGTTGGCGCTATATAGAAGACCATTTCTTATGTAATAAAAGGTATGCCCATCATATGGCGGAATTAAAAATTTGCAAAATATTGTATCCTATTTGGTGTCTTTTTTATGAATTTAGCGACATTTTTATCAATTTGATAACATTTTTATCAATTTGGCAGCAGTTTCGGCAACAGTAAAAAAGTCGCTAAGTTGGCGATATGCCGCCAAAATTTGTCGCCAGAATTTTGCCAAGCGTTATAGATCCAGTTAGTTATAGATAGTTTGCCAAGAGTCCTATGGTAGAGTCTTATATTCCGTCAAAAACATTGAATTTTAATCAATTAGTTGTTATTTTCATTGATTTAGCGTCATTCTTATCAATTTTTCGACACTTTTATCAATTTGGCGACACTTTCTTCAATTTCGAGACATTTCAAAAACTCACCAAGTTAGCGATATTTCGCCAAATGTCTCACTAAAATTTCGCCAAACATTATGGTGGGAGAAATAAGTTATTCTTACAGCAGATAAATGACTAATGGCGTCCAAATACAAAACTATTACCCAAAGTATCTTCTGTTACATTAGATTCTTATTCTTTCCGAGATATTGTATTTTCATCAATTACTCTTCATTTTCATAGATTTAACGTCATTTTTATCAATTTGGTGACATTTTTATCAATTTGACGATATTTTCGTCAATTTAGCAACATTTAAAAACTAACCAAGTTGGCGATATTCTGCCAAATTCGCCGCTAAAATTTCGCCAAGCATTGTGCTTGGAGAAATAGGTTAGTCTTATTGTAGATAAACGATTAATGGCGTCAAATTATAAAGCTGTTACCCAAAGTGTCTTCTCTCGTGAATGGAACAAACTAGATCTACGAGAATGTTGATAATAAATATATTACATATGAAAAGTGAAGAGATTTCATAACCTGAAGTAAAAATATCAGAGGGTGGTCAATAAAGTTGAACGTTAATCTACGGGAAGAGAATGTAGAGTTTACTTCGGTGATAAGGGCTTGCAATTTTGTCCAAGTAACTCAAATATAGAGCATTGTCCAGCCAGTACGAAGATTCGTGATTCAACTTCCGGCTAGGGCATAAAAAATTTTGTATTTTCAACAGAAGAGCTTCTTTAGCGAGAGGTGTAAAAGCATGCGCTCACTGAGGTGGGTTGAAAATTTGAAAATCGATCAATTCTTTATCATAGACTAATTAATATTTTAAACAATTATGAAGACCTTTTAAAGCTATTAACTGTTCAGACTTTCAGCCTATTCAGCAAGGTTACCTTACACCTTTCTGGTAGGTCGGACGGTCTGGGTCTCAACAACAACAACCTATTTAGCAATTCCAATATTTCCTTTCCCTGCAATACATGGTAACGTATAGGAAAATTATTGGAATCGTGTCGAAAACCACAAGAGTTTTCGACGGATCTACACATTTTGGCGCCTCTAGAACACGAAAAAACTATTTTTAGCGTGACGCCTGTGTGTGTGTGTGTTGCAGAGTCCACTGCGAAGATAAAAACTTGCAATTTCGTCCCAGTAGCTCAATTGTAGAGCGTCGGCTGACCAGTTCGTGGCCCATAGACCCATGGTTCGATTGACCTAGACCCATAGACCCATGGTTCTGACCTAGACCCATAGACCCATGGTTCTGACCTAGACCCATGGTTCGATTCGGGCAGCAAGGTTTGGGGCTGAAAGTCTCTTTACAATGGAAACGGAAAACATAAATTCTGTATGTTAGTGTAAAGGTCTGAAAGTGACCCTAGTACGACTAGTACGGATTCAGTGAACTCTGGAAGATAGAGCGCCGATTTCAAATTGAGAGGATGAAGACCACGTAGGATAGTAACCTGGGTAAAAATAATAGTATCAGGAGGCTAACCTGGGTTAGAAATAGCAGGAGGTGGTCAATCAGATTGTCAGTTACCCGTCAATCTGACATTAGAGGGTGGAGAATGCAGATTCAACTTCGACGATAAGAGCTTGCAATTTCGTCCCAGTAGTTCAACGGTAGATCATCGACTGACCAGTTCGGAGATCCAGGGTTCGATTCCAGGTTGGGGCAGCAAGGTTCTTTACACAACTTTATCTTTCAAGATTACGAGCAATATGAAGTTTATACAAATTTGACGCCGCGTAGCACATTTTACAGGATGGGACAACAATGTTATTTGCAGTGTGTGTGTGTGTGTCTGTCTGTCTGGCAATGTATGTATCCACTCTAGCTCAAAACCTATTGGACCAAACTTCATACAATTTTATACATAAGTCATTTGTGGGTAATTCTGCTTTTGATTAGATTTCGGTACTATTTGAGATTAAAAAACCTGCCTTTATATGGGAAATGACCAGCAAAAATCGCATGTATCCACTCTAGCTAAAAGTCTAATTGACCATATTTCATAAAATTTGGTAGCTACGTCACTTGTTGGTTACTCTGGTGCTGATTAGATTTTGGCACTATTCGAAATATAGAAGAACTTGTTTACGAAATGGCTCGCAAAAATGATCAAAATCTAGAAGAAAAGAAAACGCACTCTCAAATGTATCCATAAAATGCTTGTTTTATACGTAATTTTTGACGATGTAAAGAATAAGACCAATCCCATCCCTCTAGATCTAATCGCTTTGGGGATATTTTTTTCGTTTTTTTTTTCCAATTTTGCTACCTCCTCCTTTGAAAATACATCCAGTTACCCAGTGAAAGCGGAAACTTAATCAAAAGTGCAAATTCAGTATAATTTCAAGTAATTATGCGTGTTATCTTGTGCGATTAAACTCAGTTTAATGAAATACTAAAGAAATAATGAGGAAATGAATTTACGTCTGCAGGGAAAGTCATGTGCTGCCCGTATCAGATTTTTTTTTCTTTTTCATATCACATGTTATTTTGAAGGACAGATTCTGCATGCTTTTCATATTCCTAAACTAGATATTATCGATTCTGATAAATAAAAAGTTGAACAATAAGAATGAACATGGCCTCATGTTGATAACTCTATCTTTTTCACATTGCTGTAAATAACTGATAGTATAAAAAAAATCCGATGTAAGCAGGGCATGACTTTCCATGCAGACTCAAATTCGTGTTATATTTATTCCATTAATTTAATTGCATTAAATAGCATGCATAATTAATTGACATTATTTAAATAATAAATGAATGACATATCATTAGATTTTAAACGTCATTTTATTAAAACATCCATCAGACGTACATATAATTTAAAAACCAGAGCGCTTCCGGGTATCATCATACCCTTCCTCAGTTAAATAAATTAGTTAAATTAGTTTTCCTGCGTTAAATAAAAAATCATGCCAACATGCTTAAATACTATCCACTACCGGCAAGTTAATTTGCATATTACAAAATTGGCATCACTACTAAACACGTTTAATACATCCACACAAAATCACCAGAGACAGATTTAAAAATTACAAAATTATAAATATAAGAAAGGCAAAAAGGCATAATCCAGTTTAAGCACAAATATACCACAGGTAAAGAATTTAAAATATTTTATATTTTAGGGGTAACTTTGTAAAGGTTTGATTCGCATGGAATCGAGAACGAGTCGCCAGGCATAACTTGAAACATGGACAGGGTCAAAATTACAGATGGTGCGATATAGATAAATAAAAAAAGCTTCATGAAGTAAAATAAACCGGGAGTTATTACAGCTGATCAAAAGAAAAGTAGTTTTGAAGATACGACGTGTTGCCGTTATTAGTATTAATTGAAATTGCACTGAAGTTACACTTTTAATTCAGCTTTCGTTTTCATTTATTAGCTGGACTTATTCTCAAAACCGGCGTAGCAAAAATGTGAAAAAACTAAAAGATCTCGAAAACGACTAATCTTAGAGGAATGTGTTTGGTGTTATTCTCTTCATCGTCAAAAATTGCATATAAAGCAAGCATTCAATTAATGCATTTGAGTATGCATAGTTTTTTTATTTTTAATTTTAACGATTTTTGCGGGTCATTTTGCAAAAGAATGTGGGTTCTTTTTTTCCGCATCGTACCAAAATCTAATCAGCACCAGGTTAACCTACAAGTGACTTATCTACCAAATGATATTTGTGAAATTTGGTCAATAAGTTTTTCAGTTATCCAGAATAGTACCAAAATCTAATCAGCACCAGGGTGACCCACAAGGGACTTGCCTTCCAAATTCTATGAAATTTGGTCCATTAGTACCAAATAGTACTATAGTACATACATACATTATACAGACAGGTAGACACACAGCCGTCACGCTAATAATAGTTTTTCGTGTTCTAGAGGTCCCAAAACGTGTAAAACGTGTGAATGAAAATATTGAACTCATACCAAAAATCGAAAACTCGAGTTACGGTGATTGGTATGATTTCAAAATTTTCCCTGTACATTACTATGTAATGCAGGGAAAGTAAAAACGAATACTTCTGGAATCAAGAAATAGTATACAGGATTATGTCATATAATGAGGTATATAGCATTAAAAATGGATAAATATATGGATAAATATAGATTATATAGAATGGATTAATATAGATCTATATATAGAATATAGAATGGATATATATAGATTTATATAGGATATATATATACCAAGTACTATAAAACTATATTTGTAGTATTTCATAAATACGAGTATTAGACTAATTCAAAAATATTTGATGAGCATTAGAAGCTGATAGTGGCAAAGCGTGATAAAATAATTTTAAGAGACATACGACTGAAAGCAGGGGCCTAAATTATCAAAATTATCTTTTATACAGTATATTTAACTAGGTTACAAATAAAAAAAATCTGATGTGGGCAGCACATGACTTTACCTGCAGGCTTATATCCACGTTCTCTTTATTTTAAATAAATTTAATTCACTTTTAATTCAATTTTCGTTCTCATTTGGTAACTGGACTTATTTTCAAAGGTGACGTAGAGAAAATAGTAAAAAACTAAAATATCTCGGGAACGGCTAGTCCTAGTGTAATATGGGGTTCATCTTATTCTTTTCTTCGTTAAAAATTACGTATAAAACAAGCATTTAATGGATATATTTGGGCATACGTAGTTTTTTATTTTAGATTTTGACGATTTTTGTGGACCATTTCGCAAAAAAAGGCAGGTTATTTATTTTCGAATCGTACTAAAATCTAATCAGCACCAGGGCAACCCATAAGCGACTTATCTACCGAATTTTGTGAAACTCGGTCCATTAATTTTTCAGCTAGAGTGGATACAGGTGATTTTTGCGAGCCATTTCGCAAAAAAAGGAGGGTGCTTTTATCCCGAATCGTACCCAAAACTAATCAGCACCAGATTCACCTACAAGTGACTTACCTACCAAATTTTATGCAATTCGGTCAATTAGTTTTTTAGTTAGAATGGATACAAAATCTGCACAGACAGACAGATACTCGGACAGACACACATACAGACACACACACAGACGTCACGTTAAAAATGGTTTTTTCGTATTCTAGAGATCTCGAAACGTGTAGATACGCCGAAAACTTGTGTTGCGATTTTTGGCATGATTCCAATACTGTCCCCATACATTACCATGTATTGCAGGGAAAGTAATAATAGATAATAACTGACTGAACTTATTTTCAAAGGTGACGTAGAGAAAATTCGAAAAAAGTAAAATATATCGTGAACGGCTAGTTTTAAAGTAATCGACTTGATCTTATTCTTTTCACAGTCAAAAATTACGTTTAAAACAAGCATTAAATCAATGTATTTGAAAATACGTATTCTTTTAATTTAGATTTTAACGATTTTTACGGGTCATTTTGCAATAAAAGGCAGGTTCATTTTTACGAATCGCACCAAAATCTATCAGCAACAGGATGGCCCACAAAAGGCTAATCCACCAAATTTTGTCAAATTTGTTCTATTAGTTTTTACTTTCCCTGCAATACATGGTAATGCATAGGGAAAGTATTGGAATCATGTCGAAAATTGCAACTCGAATTTTCGACGGATCTACACGTTTCGAGACCTCTAGAATACGAAAAAACTATTTTTAGCGTGACTTCTGTGTGTGTGTGTGTCTGTCTGTCTGTGTGTCTGTGTGTCTGTCTGTCTGTGTGTCTGTGTGTCTGTCTGTCTGTCTGTGCAGATTTTGTATCCACTCTAACTAAAAAACGAATTGACCGAATTTCATAAAATTTGGTAGGTAAGTCACTTGTGTGCGAATCTGGTGCTGATTAGTTTTGGGTATGACCCGGATTAAAAGATCCCGGCTTTTTTTTGCGAAATTGCCCGCAAAAGCTTGTGTCCACGCTGGCCGAAAACCTAATGGACCGAATTTCACAAAATTTGGTAGATAAGTTGCTTGTAGGCCACTCTGTTGCTGATTAGATTTTGGTATAATTCGGAAAAAAATAACCTGCCTTTTTTTGCAAAATGGCCCGCAAAAATCATCAAAATCTAAACATAAGAACTACATATGCTCAAATATAGCCATTAAATGCTTGTTTAATACGTAATTTTTAGCGAAGAAAAGAATAAGACCAACCCCATTACACTAGGACTAGCCGTTCTCGAGATATTTTAGTTTTTTGTACTTTTTCTACCCCACCTTTGAAAATAAGTCCAGTTTTCAAATGAAAACGAAAATTGAATTAAAAGTGAATTAAATTTAATTTAAATAAATAGAACGTGAATATAAGTCTGCAGAGAACGTCATGTGCTGCCCACATCATATTTTTCTAGCTGGAGTGGATACAGACATTTTTGGCGGTCCTTTTCGCAAAAAAGGCAGATTTTTTTAGTCCCGAATTGTACCAAAATCAAATCATAACCAGGGTAACTCAAGGGTAACTTGCCAATTTTATGAAATTCGGTCAAATATTTTTGGAGTTAAAGTGAATACAAAATCTGCACACTTACACACACACACATGGACGTCATGTTAAAAATAGCGTTTTCGTGTTCTAATGGTCCCAAATATTGTAAATCCGTCGAAAATTCGAGATGCGATTTTCCACAAGATTTCCACATGCTTTCTCTATACATTGCTATGTATTGCAGGGAAAGTAAAAATCCGATGTGTGCAGCAGATGAATTTCGCTGAAGATTCAAATACATTTTGTAGTTTTTTTATTTCATTACGGATTAAATTCAATTCAATTGCAAAAAAATAACATGGATAACATTGTCTACAAATAATGTCTAAATGGATAACATTGTCTACAAATAATGATAACACGTCTAAAATAACATTGTCTTTTTATTGCATCTTCGTTTCACTTGGCAAGTTAATTCACTTTAAATTCTTTAGATCCTCAAAATTTCAAAAACAAAAATATCTCAACGGATAATCCTACAGTTGTGTGGTCAAACTTATTTGCTCAGTTGCCATAATTTACCTGAAGAATAAGTGCTTTATTAATATATTTCAACAATTTTAGTCATGTATTTCAGATTTTCACTATCTTTGAGAGCCATTTCGCAAAAAAGAGTCAGTTATACTTTTCCTAATAATATCAAAATCTAATCAGGATCAGGACTTCTCTCATCAAGAGACTTAATTACTAAGTTTTAAGAAGTTTCATCAAATATTTTTTTTAACCACAGTGAAAAACGTCTTCAATTCTTCGAAATTAAAAATTTAAATATCTAGGGAATGGCTCCTCTTAGAGTAATGGGGTTAATCTTATTCCTTTTGTCATAAAAAATCAAGCAATTAATTGATACATTTAAGAATATGTAGTATTTTATTTTAGACTGGATATTTTAGATTTGCGGGCCATTTCGCGAAAAAAGAGGCAGATTTTCTTTCCGAGTAATACCAAAAACTAATCAGGATCAAAATATCCCACAAGAATTTTATCTACCAGATTTGGTGTAATTTAGTCAAATAGTTTGCCAGCTAGAGTGGATACATACAATTTTTGTAGGACATTTCGCAAAAAAATGCAGGTTCTTTTTTTTTCGAATCATACCAAAATCTAATCAGCACTAAGGTAACCCACCTATTACTTATTTACCAAATTTTATGAAATTTGGTCAATTAGTTTTTGAGTTAAAGTAGATACATATAGTTTTGCTGGCCATTTCGCAAAAAATGCAGGTTTTTTTTATTCCGAATCGTACCAAAAGCTAATCAGCGCCAGGCTGAACCACAAGGCACATACCTACCAAATTTTATGAAATTCGGTCAATTAGTTCTTCAGTTAGAGTGGATAAATACACTGCACAGACAGACACACCCACAGACACACACACAGAAGTCACGCTAAAAATAGTTTTTCGTGTTCTAGCGGTCTCAAAACATGTAAATCCGTCGAAAACTCGAGTTGCGATTTTCTACACGATTCCAATGCTTTCCCTATACATTACAATGTATTGCAGGGAAAGTAATAAATTTATGGCACATTTCACTTTTATTATAGTGGATCCCTAGTTTACCTTTCAGACTTAAAAACGGTATATGCCGGAAAACACAATTCACGAAATAATCTATTTTGACTAGTCGATAAAAAATCAAGGTAAACAAATAAGAAAATAAATGTAACTACCACTCACAAATCTTTTATTTTCACTTGTTAAAATTTTCAATCATGGTTCACATAGAAAAATTTTGAACGTATCGAAAATGTCAAAAGCTCTTTAATTTTGCAATTCTTTAAATGAAATTTGCTATTAGCTTTCAAAATGATTCTCCAAAGTCCTGTCCTCAAACTATAAACACTATATTTGCCTCAATGAAATGTTCAGGAAAAACAACAAAAGCTCAGAGATTGGATATTAGATACATCACCTCGGGTTACAACCAGTATTTCTTTTAAGACATTTCTGGCAGGGGGCAAATAAAATATTGCCACATTTTCCAATATAATTCCTAATTACTATATAGAGGGTTACTCCCTGAATCCCTGTGCTTTCCATTAGTTTTCGATTGAAGTGTTCTAGAATTGCAAAAGCAGGGTTTATGAATAGGAAAGCGGTTATAAGCTATCGATTGAGATAGATTGAAGCGCCTCTAGTGGTGAATTGAAGAAGTTTGAATTTTCATCTCGAAAACGAAGCAAGATAGGCGAAAATTCAATTGCAAAGGTGTAGAGTGTTCTCTATTTAGCATGGAATGGCGTACGGTGTGCACGTAACATGTCCATGAAGATGAATTAACTGAAGTGTGTCTCAATTCGACTTTCGCATACCAGAATATTTTTTTCAAATATTAAAAGAAAAAATTTGAAAATTCGGTATCGTGCGTCTAACTGACTACAACTATGACGTGTTACTTTTCACTTTGAAGGGCTTGAAAATCCTTTCGTTTGATACCATGCTTGACAATAAACCCTCTTTCGGGAGGGGTAATGCGCCCCCAAGGGGGGGCTAATGACGTCACGGACACAAAAATTGTATCGCGGCTATTTTCACAACAATGATTGAAAATATGAAGTCTCGAGATCATTTAGCCATAAATAAACCCTTTTATTCATGGTTATGTCAAAATTTGTCCTATGCTGTCATGTTAAAACATTATAAAATTTCAAATAATTTTCGAATTTTTCATTCGAATTTAATTAAATTCTATCTGTTTTTAGATTTTTTATAACAAAACCAGATATAACATTTGGTGGAAACCCATCAATATTTGTGATCACTATCGTACACACAAAAAAAAGAACGACCACATGGCATGCCGTCAGACAGACGGACATCATTCCAAAAATTGTCGAAACATGTTCAGGAGGTCTTAAAATATATGTTGACATCAAAATATCGAATTCGAAAAATTTCCTTGAAAGCAACACTTTCTCTATACATGGTATTTTCTCTTACATAGTATGAGAAAGTGAAAATGGGGTACACGGAATCGATAATTATGCAAATATGTCCTTTTCTACTGAAGTACTTCTTGAGGAAATGGGGAGAAATACGCACGGAAAAATAGTAATCCGTTATTTTTAATTTACTTAATATTCTTCTTTTTGTAGTAAACTATAAATATTGTGTGAAAATTGCAGACAAGATAATGCAGTACAATAATTATCGTTTTTCGTTGGCCTCGTTTTCTATCATGTGTGTATAGGTAATCCGCAAACCGCATATATTTCCATGCTAAATAGAGAACGGTTTACCAGTTTTGTAGCAGCAAATTTTTGCCAATCGTTTCGCCTTGTTTTCATGATGGGAATTCTAACTTCTTCCATTCACCGCCAGAGGCGCTATAATATTTCTTTATCGATAGCGCATAGTCACTTGCCTATTAGTAGACTCTGTTTCGGCAGCTCCCTTCAATCGAAAGTTCAAGAGCTGCATGATGACTTATGAGGGAATGCAGTATACTTGTATAGAACTACTTTATATAGAAAGTACATATATTATTATGGTAATTGCATTATTATAAAAATTGTATATATTTTATTACATATATTTTTTATATACAGGGTGTCCAGAAAGTTCCGGAACGGCGCAATATCTCGAGAAATACACTTCGAATCAAAAAATAAAAAACACGTATTCAATAGTTTCAGAAAAGCTATCCAATGATACCAAAATTGACCTCCTCCCTCCCCCCTTCCTGGGGGGAGTGGGGGACAACTTTGAAATCTTCAATTGGAACGCCCATTTTTTATTGCGGATTTGGATTCTCCAGAAAAAATTACATACATTTGACCTATGATTTTGATTCATGAGGGAATGCAGTATACTTGTATAGAACTACTATATATAGAAAGTACATATATTATGGTAATTGCATTATTATAAAAATTGTATATATTTTATTACATATATTTTTTATATACAGGGTGTCCAGAAAGTTCCGGAACGGCGCAATATCTCGAGAAATACACTTCGAATCAAAAAATAAAAAACACGTATTCAATAGTTTTAGAAAAGCTATCCAATGATACCAAAATTGACCTCCTCCCCCCCCCTCCTGGGGGGAGGGGGTGGACAACTTTCAAATCTTCTGGGAACGCCCATTTTTTATTGCAGATTTGGATTCTCCAGAAAAAATTACATACATTTGACCTATGATTTTGATTCAAGCACACCGATCATGAGAGGGAAGGGGAGTTACAGTAAAAAGCACCCTGATCATGAGAGGCAAGGGGACTCATGTTAATCAAGCACCCCGAAGGGAACAGAAAACTACTACGTCCACATTGTTGTTCCTGGGTAGTGCTAAAAATAGTTTTGAACCGTTTTCTAAACTGAAGTTAACAGTTGTCGCTGAAGTGAACAGTTAGCGGGGGGAGGGGATCAATTTTAGCATAATTGGATAGTTTTTTTTGAAATATTGAACACGTAATTTTTTATTTTTCTATCTGAAGTGTATTTCCCGAGACATTCCTATTTTTAAACGTTTGTGCCCCACTTCCGTTTTTCTCTATTATAGCGCCATTTGTGGGAGCAAAAATCAAAAATCGTAGGTCAGATGTATGTAATTTTTTCTGGAGGATCCAAATCTACAATAAAAAAGAGGGGTTCCCATTGAAGACTTCAAAGTTGCTCCCCCTCCCCCCAGCAGGGGGGAGTGGGGTCAATTTTGGTATCATTGGATAGCTTTTCTAAAAATATTGAATCCGTGTCTTTTCTCTTTTGATCCGAAGTGTATTTCTCGAGATATTGCGCCGTTCCGGAACTTTCTGGACACCCTGTATAGTACTTACATTTGGCCCGGTAACTTAAAATATGTAAAGGAGAGCGAAGAATTGTTTCCGGAGGGGCTTCGACCTTCTGAATGTGTGCCTAAAATAAACACTCTGTTGCAGAATTTACCCGATGGAAGTACGCGCATTCTCTTTTAATTCAATTTTAATGCAACATTTCCCGACGTTGAGAGACATATCTGATATATCTTCCCTGAGCAAAACTTCAGCGCTCAGGAGGCAATTTGAGCAAAAATCTGTCTATATCTCCCTTCGTTTATTTCTACATTCGTATCGTAAAATATGTAATTAAAATAAAAAAATTTTGGTCTTGAGCTATTTCGGTAGACATTGTCTACCGTGTCTCTCCTGTCGCTTCGTCGTTAGATGTCAATGGTTATATTTATTGGCTATTTCATGAGCATATAATCAAAAGTATATATAAAATATTTAATCAAAATACTACTGCAATTAAGCACAATAAAAACTTCATAAATGCAGCATAGAACAAATAATTAGTTACCCTACTAGTTTCAAAGGCAAATAAATAACAGCCTTTTCCTTTAAGACTAACAAGACGCGCGACCTCATTTACACAAGTCAAGTCGGCATTCGAGGATGGCACACTTAGCGAAAGGTAGAAGAAATAAATTACTAATACAGCGGAAAGAAATGAAAGAGGAAAAAACTAAAACGACAGACAAGCGGATAGAACCACAGAGGGAAATAAAGCAGATCAGCTAAATGCTAAGAGAAAGGATAGCAGAATGAATAGAAAAAACTGAATAGAGAGAAATTATACAAAAATCAGTAACGAAAGAAACCTGAGATGTTTAAACAAGATGTAAAAAATAAGTAGAAACATTTGAAAACCGACCGGAGCCAATTAGAATAAACAGGAAAAAATAAGATTCAAATATGAAGGAACCAGCTGATTTTGAATTCCATATGAGCTAACTTTATTAAAAAGTAGCGGGAAAAAATAACTAAAATTCGGGAAAAGGTAGAGAAATGAATAAAAAAGGAGGAAGATTGGAAAAAATTAAACCAGAGATTTCTAAGTGGATAGGAAGAGAATACAATGATCGTTATCAAGGACAATATCAATAGGCTCAATATAAAGCCAACTTTGAAAGTCATCTGAGAGATTTGCTGCTTGAAGTTTAATTTTTAATTGGGATTATGCATCTAAAGATGAATAAAAATCTACATGAAGTACAAAGTGTTACACAAAGAAGATAATATAACGGACAGAGACATCGTACCTGAAAGTGTTTGAACTAGACTGGAAACATGCATATAACAGATCAACACAACAGGCACAGAGCTAAAGATTTACCTACACATATATAAATACAAACTCCCACAGAGATGAAGATTTGAACACGCATATATAAATTGAACCCCCCCACAGAGATATCATGCTAACAATAGCGAATAATTTTTAGGATGTCTAATGCCCGTAAGTCTGCTGGAAATTCAGTTGATTTTTAATCTTCAATTCGGTTAAAATGCTTATGAAGATATCGCTGTCAAAGCCGGGTTTCGAACTTCGGATCATCGAGCAGTCAGCCGCAACCGATACTCTAACTGTTGAGCTACAGGGACAAGATTTCTAGTTTTTCACTTTGATCCCATAATATCCTCTCCTTTGATTCAGATCATCTTGCAACTGTCGATCTGGATGATCACCTCACTTTCCCTATGTTATTTATTTATCCAGGCTAACACCGTGTGTGATCTTGATGATGAAAAGTGGTGCAGTATTTCACAGGATCCACAGTAAATTCATAACTGGGTCTTTTTCCAACCCTCATCATCATTGCATCTAACTTTCAGGGTTAATTCTTTCAGGTGTTATTTTAAATGTCTGGGTGTCCTAGCCGTGGATATTGAACGACGGATCTTCGAACTGGCAGCTGATGCCCTGACTGTGGTGTAATTAGCATAAGATTCCAACATCTTCTCGTCGTAGTGGGCCCTAAAAATGTGATAAGTAAAGGCTATAATCATTGAAATACTAGTATTTTCACATCAATTCCGGAATTTACGTACCAGCGAAATTTGGCACGGCTATCTGCTTTTGGAATCCCGGGTTCTCGGTATTGGTTGTCCAGTTTAGGGTTATTTGAAAATAGAGAGTTTTAATCCCATGTCTTTATCTTATAAAATATTTTATTCAGATTTTTTATATTTACCTTTCACCTTCATAAAGATATCTGTCTTATCATATTTTTACTGTTTCAGGGTACAACAGATCCATGGAATTCAAATCTGTTGACAGCCATGTAAGAGCGGCAGACTTGTTACGATCCAGTGCAAGTCGCTATGGGGGTAGTCTGGGCAGTGGTCTGGGGTCGACGGAAGCACTGTACCAGGGACGACGAGTACTCAATAACAAGCTTCAAGACTACATGACCGACAACAGAATTATGGAACAGCAGCAGCGCCTTGTTGGCCCCGATGCATATTTCCAAACTCTCAATAATGAAATCAATAGGTGAGACACACATACGTTTCTGACTGCAGGAAAGTCCGGCTTGAGCAAGCCGTTACTTTTTCTGCAGCTAAACATTTTTCTTCTATATTGCAGAAAACAGTAGAACACAATTGTGGTTATTTTATGCTGCCAAAGTAGTTATCAGCTATTCCGCAATGAAGAAAACATCCAAATACGAAACCCAAATTATGTTTGACTCTGGGAGCACAATTTCATGACTCCTGGAATTGTCCTACAAAAAATCAGACGAAATTTTAATTAAAAGAAATGACTATTTTGAGATACGAGTACATCGTGCTCATAGACGTGTCGACTGATAAACAAACATAATTTGAATAGTTTATTTCACATTCAAATATGTATAAAATGTATAGATTACATATAGTTAATCCGAGCCCTCGTCTGCTTTTTGAATATTTCATAATTTTTATTTAAGCATCTGCAAATACCATAAAAACCTCATAGGCATATTTTCAATGTTATATTAAAAAAATATTTCTCAGCATATGTGACTATATCTTCCTGTTAAAAAAAACTTCTTAGTTCTTCAATAAACTGTAACTCTTGTAATATTTATTTTTTCTGTGACTTAATTTGATCTTTGCGTTTTAGGTTAAGGCGGTCTTCAGAAAATTTGCACAGAGATACAATATACGACAAACCCATTTGGGGCGGCCAAGCGGCTCCTTCTCAAACGCAGGTCGTAGAGACAAGAACTAGCCCGCAAACCACAGAACGGCGGAAAAGGTATTTTCTCCGTGTTCTATGTACATTTTCATAATTTATATCTCTGTATTACAGAAATATTCTGATATAGACAGAATATAACATTCCTTGCATACTACAACGAATTTGCTTTTTAACTGCCTAAAAATAGCATAGAACAATATTCACATACTGCAGCATTATAATCCCATATTAGAGCCCAATAATCGCATATGAGAGCCTAATAATCACATAGGAGAGCCAAATAATCGAAAATGAGAGCATAATAATCACATAGGATAGCCTAATAATCACATAGAACAGCCAATAATTACATAGAGCAGTTTAATAATAGCACAGAACATCCAAAAATCACGTACAATGATATGATTTACAATTAATCAATATGCTATAAATTAAAATTGGGCTTTTGGGCATTCATCGTACAATTGGGCTTTTGGCTAGATTATTGTAATTCAAATAAATTTATCAAAAAATCCCTGAAATTAAGAAAATATGAACTGTTGAGAAATTGTTCACTTTTCATATGGAAAAATCATGTTATAAATTTGGTGACATCATCTAGCCCATTCCATTCATGAGAAAAGATAATTTGGGTAATAATTTTGTATTTGAACGCCAATAGTCATTTATCTGTTATAAGAATAACTTATTTCTCCGTCCATAACACTAGGCGAAATTTAGGTGACGAATTTGGCTGAATGTCGCCAACTTGACGACTTTTTTAAATGTTGCCAAATTAACCAAAATCTCGCCAAATGGATAAAAATGAAGCTAAGTACGCTAAATCAATGAAAATGACGACTCATTGAAGAAAATTCAATATCTTGGAAATAATATAAGTGTCTACTATAAGAATAACCTAATTTTTTTTTACTTTAAAAGTAGTAAATTCATTGCATTATATAAGAAAAGTCATTTTCTGTTCATATCAGATTTCTTTTCAGTATGATGCATATGATCATTGCCTCTGTGTATCTAGTTTAAAAATTGTACAACTAGATTTTCTTTTTAATGTTGATTAGTGCCTTCACATATGGATAACTAAAAAGCAAACACATATTTACTGTTCAAAGGTACTTTTGGACAAAACTGTGAGAGATACGGTATTTCTCATTAGGTTTCTGGGAGAAAGCAATATAGAACTTTAAAAAAAATATCAATTGGCAGGCACAATGGATTGATTGATTTGACTGAAACAATAGATTTCACAACATATATTAAAATATGAATATTAAGACATTTAAAAAAACATATTCAATTTTAAAATAACTCCTTAGAATATAGTGATTATGAACTTCTAATTAAGCAAATTATTCACTTAGACATTTAAAAAAACATATTCAATTTTAAAATAACTCCTTAGAATATAGTGATTATGAACTTCTAATTAAGCAAATTATTCACTTATTATCGTTAAATTTAATAACTTGATAATTTTCATTTTTATTTTACTGATTTGCAACAAGTATCTTGTAGTTTAGTGAAATAAAAGATATTACCTGGAAACACCTGATTTTCATTTCTTGATGCAAATGATACATCTCATAATTAATCCAATTCGAATGGTAGTGGTAATTCAGTACTGTACAGCACAGTATAGCAAATAGTATAGCAACACTGACTGAATTCTATTAATGGTTTGACACAGTTTTTCAGACTTTAATGACATCATTATGTGGCAAAATTAAGAAAATATCATAATTTTACATGTTTTAGTAAGTCCAATTTCAAATGAAGTTAATTTGTAAGTCTATCTAAGTGAATTAGTAAGTACATACAGGATTATTAATAAGTCCACCCATGTTAATTATTAAGTTCCTTCAAGTAAATCCATATAAGGTAAGCCCAAGTTAATTAATAGGTCCATCCAAGTTAATTAGTAAGTTTGTTCAAGTTAATTAGTAAAACTCAAATTAATTTAGTAAGTTTTCTTCACTATATTTTTAAAAATGTTTCTCTGAATTTACACTACTTTTTAAGAATTTCATAAGTTAATAATTCACAGTGTGATTGTAGTTCATAAGTGCTAAATGTGGCTTGTCTTTCATGACTTTTAACCTTGCAAATGAGTTGATAACATTGATTTCAGAGCATATGAATTGTTGAACATATATTTTTAATACTTCGCTATTGTGAGTCTCAGCTAGCAATAAGAAATCTTCAGCGTTTCAGGCACTTAAGATAGACGTGATTACAAAAACGCATTTTTTGGTAAGCTCCGTTACTTGATAGTATTTATGCACCGATGCGTACAAATATATGTAATACGAATATTATTCGTATAGTCCATATCAACTTCAGCACAATATATTTATTTTAACAGCCTGTGCCAATTTATGTTATAACGGCATTAATCATCACTTTTTAAGAACTAATATTTGCTTTTTTTGCTAAAATACTTTATAGAATGAAATAAAATTGACGTGCTATTAAAACCAAAGATGTTAAGCGTTGTAAAAGTAACATCTTATGCGTTTATCTTATTTCTATGAAATGCACTTACTGTCAATCTAAATATTGTACGTGCAGCACTTCATGAATGTTACTCAGAGCAAAGAACAAAATGTGATTTTTTACTTCTCCACCAATCCTCCTCGGATGCCAAGTCTTGGAATCTTCTATTTTGTCTGTATGTTGCATATGATTCTTGCTTCTGTGTGCCTAGTTTAAAAGTTGTACATCCAAATTGTTTTGAAAATAAACTAAAATAATGTCGTTAAAAGTAGCATGCAGCACAAAACAACAGTGTGGACCTTTTCAAACAGCCTCTTTCGCCAGGACGTACAAGAAGTGCAACTTTCGCTCTTCATAACTAGATAGGCATTTGACGTTAGAACTGCAAACATGGCAGAAGCAGGGGAGAACGTGTGCTGCCAACGACAAGAGAAGAAAATCAGGTAAAACCCAATTAGAAAAGAAGAAGAGGTAGGATACAATGAATGAACGGCAAAAAAACACAGTAAAATACCAAACTGCAAAGCGAGCGTCCAACAAAGGATGCAAAGAACATGCTCAGTAAGTAAAACTGCAAACATAACATGTGTTCTACTTCTTGTTCTTCCTCTTTGATTTTTATCTCCATTGCCACTTGGCGTTGGTAACCCCCTTTAATTGTTTCAGCCACGTTTGCTGTTCTAGCATTAGTTGCCGATCTAGCTGTCACGAGTGAAGGCTGCGCTGTTTATGTGTCCTGAAGGAGAAGACCGTATTTTGCCTTCGAAACCGGTCGATACTATTGTTTTCGTGTTGTATACTGTTTTTAACGAAGTTATTTTATTTTTATTGTAGTTTGTATTGTAAATAACTTGGCATCATAGGCTAAATATCACTACTTTTTTACTAAAAGCGTTTTTACCAGAGTGTTCAACGTCTCAACTACTAAACAAGTTTTCTCTTCCGTGATTTTCTTCCACACATCAGATCTTAAAACGTCACTGGCATTGGAACATGCAAATTCTTGAACATACGTTTTTAAAAGTTCATCACTGTGTGCATCAGCTAACAGTAAGACATCCCAAACATTTTCAACCTTTAAGTAATCTTTGAGAGCGTGAGAACATTTTTCTTGTAGTTTTATTAACTGGTACTTCTCAGCTGCTTCGTACAATGCGATAATATCGGTAATATCAGTATTTTCGCTATTTACATCTCCGATATCTGCAAAATACATGTATGATAATAATTTGTTCATTGTGGATTCTTTTACGCCTTCAATGATTACAGTATCAGTATGTTTTTTTAATGTTTCGTGTGTAAGCATTCTATGGAAGATCGGCGATCTTGCTGCCAATATCATTTTGTGTGCAGGGAGAGCTTTATCATCAATTATGATTTTTACATCGCAAAATGTCGTATGTCCATACATCCTTTTTAGATCGTTCTGAAGCTTCGGTAAATCCGCAGCAAGTTGTTTTTCTCCAGTTACAATTTTTTTGAAGTGCATCAAGTTTACTGTTGTCTCAGATTCCAAATTGGAAATTCTAAAATTAAAAGTTAATGTCAACGTGTCTTTTTTTAATAATGAAGCACGCTTTGCATGTAAAAAGTCCGATTCGATATAAAAGGGCAAAACCCATTCTTCACAATCTGGATTAAAATAGTTTTCATATTTTTGTACTTCAGCAGAACCTACGACAGAGATTTCGCATTTCATGGTAATCCTTTCCTTTCGATCGACTCTCTCTATGGTGATTGCAATACAGTCCTTACCATCTCGAGTAAAATTCAAAACAATATTAATCCAAGACCACCTCATAGTCCCTACACAAAAAGAAGTGCGATACTTTTCTTCTCTACGGAGGCAGCTGAAGGATGGAATTGACAAATTAAGTTCTCCCTGAATCACCTTCACAGATGTCGTTGCCTTGAATAAATAAGGGAAAGGCTGAAGCAGTTTTTGTAGATGAGGAAGTTCATATACATCCAATGCCTTATAAATACCCCTAGGTACATTTGAAATGTCTATTTTTCCAGAATACAGATACTTAAGCAACATTTCAACTGATTGCCAATCCATGTGAATGTCTTTAAAAATGTTCACATTTTCTTTTTCTTCGAGTTGGCCCTGTATACTAGGATAGCGATTAATAAAAAAAGCTCTAGACACTTTACACGTGATATTATTCATAGAATGCAAAGTTAAATCGAAATGAAGGTTATTTTCTAGTGCAACTAGAAGGTCTGTAGACAAGCATTCTAAATCATCATAGGTGCAAGCCCATGCACTATGTATTTGAGTTTTGCTTTTAGTGGGCGTGATTTTGCAGTTTATTATATATTGCTTTCTTTCAATTAAAGGTATTGCTACATAACTATATTCTATGAGTTCGTTAAGCTCCAAACATTTTTCAAAAATCTTAGAATTATTATTGTCAACAATTTTAATTTTCCATTTGAAGTGGCTCTGAGTCAGTTTAAACAGACTTGATGGCCAACGACATAAATGCAGATAAAATTGCGTAGCTCCCATACACAGTTTCACATAAAATTTCGTAAATCCAAAAGGATCGCAGTTAAACTGTGGACTGGAAATGCTATCATGAACTCGCAACATTTCAATGTTCTCAACCGTCCAGATAAATTCTACCTCTTGCAAATGATTTTCCCAAGACATGTTTCAGTGTCAGATGCGCGACTTCAACTAAATTCACTGACAACATTGCGTATTTCTATAGAATTTCAACAGGATATATTTAACCATCGATAATATATAGATAATTTATAGATTGGGAAATTATCACTCGATTAGATGGATTTCAAGCAAAGCGAATTTCTTATCTTGTCGAACTTGTACTTCGAACATCAATAAGTTTTTGAAGTACTATAAAATAAGTAACATAAGAGCTCTGATATCCACAGAATTCTTATCATACACGAATTTAATGTCCGTTTAATATTTTCGACTGATATACAAATTCCACAGTGTAAAATAGCTTGCTCTTATCTCGACTTCAAATTGTAATATTAATATTGTTTAATTTCCATTTGTTTTGTTTCGGTGGCGTAAATGTTAACATTTTGATCTGCAATTACATTTCTCGATGAAACAGAATCCCGTTATGCACCATTTACATTTTCTGTAAATTTCTGGCTCGATAGATATCTGAAAAATAGGAAGTTGGTAATAAGTTTTCCTTGAAGCAAAAATAGTAAGGAAGAAAAAAAAGTGGCCTGCTGGAGATGAATGTATTCATACATCTAATATGTTCTACAAAGTCAGTCTGCAAATAAGTCAGCATGAAATTTATCGAGAAATGAGTTCGAAATACACATCCTACAAGAAACCTTCGTAAAACCCGCCAGTAGCCAAACTTTAGAATATCTTCTTTCAGCACGGTTTATGACTACAGAAAGCTGATAAGCTAAGAACTTTTATATCACATTCTTTAACTTTATATATACATATATGAAGTTAAAGAGTTTTCAGAACTTTATTAATAAAAAGAAATTTTATGAAGGAACCTTTATATATTGACAAACTTCATTTGCAAAGGAACTATTAGAATTTTTATTCCTTTTGCACATTTATTTAGTACAGTCATGCCAATTCTTGTAAAAAACCAGAAGTTATATGACCAGATCCGGAAATCCTGAGTGCCCTTACTTCTCCCGAAATTCGATGCTGAAGCCATATAAGACATCATTTAAACTGTCTATCTATAGACATTCTCTAGAAGTAGGTGTTGCAAGAAGGAAAATATAATTACTTTCCATATATACATAATGTATAAGGAAGGTATTGTGACGGGGTCAAAAATTCGAATTCGAGTTTTCGACGGGAGAGTACGTTTCAAGCATCCCTGATCACGAATCAAACATTTTTGAAGTGATGTCTGTGTGTGTGTATGAAAGTATGTGTGCGTGTGTGTGTTAAAGTATGTGTGTGTGTGTGTCAGTGAGTCTGTGGAGACGATAACTGACGAACGAATGGATCAATTCGAACGGAATTTGGTACAAAAATCACAATCTGTAAACACTGGAAGCCTACTGTTTTTATACGCAATCGAATGATCAGAAGGCCCCTAAATTTTCGAGTGAAATTTTGAAAAAATCGTCAAAAAATCAAAACCGCTAATAAAGTTACACAAATAGACATTTCTTATGTAATTTTTCATTAAAAAACGATTGATATAAATTTTAGAACGCTAACATGAACCGTTCTTGAGATATTGCACATTTTTCAAAAAATTATCAGAAAGTCTTATAAAATAAAAAAAAAAATATTTCCCATTGAGAAACATGTTCACTTTTCATATGTAATACCATGCCATAAATTTGGTGATATCATTATCGTGGATCTAGCTCGTTCCATTCCTGAAAAAAGATACTTTGAGTAATGCTTTTCTATTTGAAAGGCCGACGTGGTTGTCGAGTGGTCAAGGCAAGCGTTTCCGTAGCAATCGCTCGACCGCCACGTTGTGGGTTCGAGCCCCACGTAAGGCATGGATGTTTGTGTTGTGGGCGCAATGTGAACCGCCCCCCTCTGGTGCGCCTGGGGCAACGTCAATGGACGGCTAAATGGTTCACACTCTGGCCGCTGTAATAAAGGCGAATGACGAAGGTCAAAGTGCCTGGCCATTTGAAAAAAAAAATATTTGAACGCCAATAGTCATTTATCTGCTGTAAGAATAACTTATTTCTTCGTCCATAACATTTGGCGAGATTTTGGCGACGAATTTAGTGGAATGTCGCCAACTTGGCGACTTTTTTAAATGTTGTTATATTCACGAAAACTCGCTAAATGGATAAAAATGACGCTAAATCAATGACGTCTCATTGATGATAACGACATGGAAAATAACGACTCATTGACAAAAATTCAATATCTTGGAAAGAATATAAATAACTAGTATAAAAATAATATATAATTTTTTTACTATAAAAGTAGTAAATTCATTGCATTATATAAGGAAAGTCATGTGCTGCCCACATCAGATTTTTTTTTATCGGAACTGACAATTCTAGTGCCGGAATTGAAAATCCTTAGTGAAACCCCTACTCCTTCCAGAATTGCATGCTAAATCCATATTAGTAAGCATTTAATAGCCGATTCTAATAAAGTCGATGTTTCATGGAATTTTTATCGTAAGTAAAATAGAACCAGAAGTTGAAATCCTTAGTGAATCTGCCTTATCCCCTTAGAACTTAATGCTAAATCCATATCAGTCATCATCTAAGCTATATCTATAATCGATTCTAAGAAATAGATGGTTTACGTGAAACTAAAGTTTTTGAACTGGCATTGAAAAAAAAACAGAAGAGGGAATTTTTAATAAACCTCCACACCTCCTCTGGAATTTGATGCTGAGTCCATATTTATCATCGCCTAAGCTCTTTTTATAGCCAGTTCTAAGAAATATATGTTTCAATGAAAATTTTTGAACCGAAAGTGGAAAAAATTAGAAGTGTAATTACTCAGTCAATACATTCTACCACTTCTAAAATTTGATGCTAAATCCATATCAATTGTCATATAAGCTCTATCTATAGCCAATCTTAAAAGAATCTGATGTGGGCAGCACATGACTTTCCTTATATAATGTAATGAATTTACTACGTTTACAGTAAAAAAATAGGTTTTTCTTATAGTAGATACTAATATTCTTTCCAAGATATTGAATTTTCGACAATTAGTCGTCATTTTCATCGATTTAGCGTCATTTTTGCCAAAATCTTGTCAAGCGTTATGGATGAAGAAATAAGTTATTCTTACAGCAGACAAATGACTATTGGCGTTCAAATAAAAAAGTATTACTCAAAGTATCTTTTTCCATGAATGGAACGAGCTAGATCCACGAGAATGATGTCACCCAATTTATCGTATGGTATTACATATGAAAAGTGAACATGTTTCTCAATAGGAAATATTTCTTTTTATTTTATATGACTTTTTTATAATTTTTTTGAAAAATGTGCAATATCTTGAGAACGGTTTGTGTTAGCGCTCTAAAATTTATGCCAATCGTTTTCTAATGAAAAATTACATAAGAAATGTCTATTTGCGTAACTTTATTAGTGGTTTTGATTTTTTGACGATTTTTTCAAAATTTAATTCGAAAATTTAGGGGTTCTGAACATTCGATTGCGTATAAAAACAATAGGCTTCCAGTGTTTACGGATTGTGAATTGTGTACCAAATTTGATTCGAATCGGTCCATTCGTTCGTCAGTTATCGTCTCCACAGACTCACTGACACACACACACATACACTCACACACACACACACACACACACAGACACACACAGACATCACTTCAAAAATGTTTGATTCGTGATCAGGGATGCTTGAAACGTGCTCTCCCGTCGAAAACTCGAATTCGAATTTTCGACCCCATCACAATACTTTCTTTATACATTATGTATATAAGGAAAGTAAAAATGGATTATTTGTATAGTAGATATTCATGTTCTTTCCAAGATATTGAATTTTCGTCAATGAGTCGTCACTTTCATTGATTTAGCGTCATTTCTATCCATTTGGCGAGTTTTTATTTAATTTAGCAACATTGAAAAAAAGTCCCAAAGTTGGCGACATTCCGCCAAATTCGTCACCGAAATCTCGCCCAGCGTTATGGACGGAGAAATAAGTTATTCTTACAGCAGATAAATGACTATTGGCGTTCAAATACAAAAGTATTACTCAAAGTATATTTTTTCATGAATGGAACAAACTAGATCCACGAGAATAATGTTACCAAATTTATCGCATTGTATTACATATGAAAAGTGAACATGTTTCTCAACAGGAAATATTTTTTTTCTTATTTTATATGATTTTTTGATAATTTTTTTGAAAAATGTGCAATATCTCGAGAACGGTTCATGTTAGCGTTCTAAAATTTATGTCAATCGTTTTCTAATGAAAAATTGCATAAGAAATGTCTATTTGTGTAACTTTATTAGAGGTTTTGATTTTTTGACGATTTTTTCAAAATTTCACTCAAAAATTTAGGAGGGTTCTGAACATTCGATTGCGTATAGAAACAATGGGCTTCCAATGTGTACGGATTGTAATTTTTGTACCAAATTTCGTTCGAATCGGTCCATTTGTTCGTCAGTTATCGTCTCCACAAACTCACTGACACACACACACACACACACACACGCACATACTTTCCACACACACACACACACACATGCACATACTTTCACACACACACAGACATCACTCCAAAAATGTTCAATTCATGATCAGGGATGCTTGAAACGTGCTCTACCGTCGAAAACTCGAATTCGAATTTTCGACCCCGTCACAGTACTTTCATTATACATTATTGTATATAAGGAAAGTAAAAATAGATAGCATCCCTGATTACGAATCGAACATTTTTGAGGTGATGTATGTGTGTGTGTCAGTGAGTCTGTGGAGACGATAACTGACTAACGAATGGACCGATTTGAACGAAATTTGGTACGAAAATTACAATCCGTGAATACTGGAAGCCTATTGTTTTTATACGCAATCAGATGTTCAGAAGCCCCCTAAATTTTCGAATGAAATTTTGAAAAAATCATCAAAACATCAAAACCTCTAATAAAGTTACCACCTTTGACATCCCGAGCGTGTTCTGCTAAACGGATGCCAACAAAGGTGGTAAACTTTCTACTGCCCTTGTTCATTAAGTTGTTAAAGACAATTTTCTGCCTATTTTTGAAAAAAAAATCCTTTTAATGCGTTGTAATAACCCCGTAATATTCTATTTTTGAATCCCTTTTTATTTATATCTACCGCGCGTCGATTTGAATTTTGATCCCGTTCAAATTTTACGTTATGCTTGGCAACTTAATTTCAACTCCATGCAATTCAAGTATCTTCATAGTTATCTTTGACGTCATCCTCTTGTGGATTGGGCCTGACTGCCCTTTTTGAATTTGCATTCCTGTAATAAAAATAGTATTTTTAATTGTACTTTTCTTGAGATATATTCGTGTTTGAATCTGTTAAAAAATATGTTATGTTTTTTGTGTAATTTTTCTTTGACAATCGAAAGTTCATTTACAAATTGTATTTATGCAAATTTGTCATCTTTTCTGGTCTATATATGAATGATCATTTTAATTTGCATGTCGCCACTGATGAAGAACGTATTTACGCTTGAAAGAGCTCTGGCCTTTATCATTTTTGTACGTCTCATAAGAAGTGTAATAAAAATCTATCAAAATTGTGTGCTTGATCTTTTTGCTATTGAAATCAGATGTGATAACAACTTATTTATTTTTTTCCTGTTTTCAAGCCCTTTACAGTAAAGGGTAGCACGCTATAATTTTAATCATTTGAACCTATGATATCGTGTTTTCAAAAATTATTCTTGTAAAATTTGAAAAAAAAAAGACAATTAAAAATGTATTCTGGTATGAGAACGTCAAGTTGAGCCACACTGCAGTTAATTTAACCTTTTGCTTACGGGTGGGACAGCGTCAGTCCCAAATGAAGAATCTCTCAAAAAGACAGGTATTTGACATACCCTATCCTAAACAGTTCGATCCCCCTTTTCAGGCCAATGCCTGCAAACGAGGATCGAACTGTTTGGGATAGGGTATGTCAAATGCCTGTCTTTTTGAGAGATTCTTCATTTGGGACTGACGCTGTCCCACCCGTAAACGAAAGATTAATTATCGATAAATAAACTTAAGAGTACTGCCACCATGTCTTCATAGACATCAAACATCACGTCTTCAGAGAATGAGGCTGGAAGTTATCCATAATATATTTTTGATTGTTTTCTTAATATGCATTTGTAGGAAAGAGAAGAAGTCGAGAAAACCTCGGTCGTGGCATCCCTCTCCCTACGTTTCTGAAGACGAAGACGATCAAATGACCAGAGAAGAAAAGAAGGCCAAAATAAAGGCAGAAATCGCAAGGCGACGAGAACAGATAGAAGAGAACATGCGATTGCACGACGAGCTCTGCAAATTGGCCGAACGGCGAGACGGATTAGATTCCGGTAAGCTACCATGCAATTTCTTTAACTTACAAAAACTTTCAATGTTTACATCTATGGCTAAAATGGGGTATTTCTGAGCCCATAATTACAGCCCCTTGTTCATGAAGACACTAGATAAGTGTCTAATTTGTTTAAAATTGCAGTGCTAAAAATAAGGTTTCCAACCACATTACATCATATTTTAATCATAGGATCTCTCTAATGCCTCTATTACACGACACTAATTTAGGACAGCAAACCGTTCGCAAAACAGCTTTGGGACGTTTGTGAAGTCGCTCCACGCAGCACAGAACGAAAGTGACGTCACTCCATGCAGCAAATGGGGAAGCTTTAGAGTTTTCTTACTACAAATAGTACTCTTAACATCCCAAAGGTTTCGTTTGGATTGGATAAGTTCAATAAGATCGGCTTCCATTTCTGCATTCCAAAACACTCTATCGGCCATCTTGGTCGCCATTAAAGTAAGAAATAAAATAACTCGAAAGCACGTGACCTGTGACGTTTTGAATTTACGTACTTCTGATGGGTCAATTTTCGCACAGCCATTCCCTCAATAACAATATTTTCGGGTTAAACTTAAAATGTTGTGGATAAATTTGCTGTCTGAGTTGTTTTGCGAACGGTTTGTTGTCCCAAATTACTGTCCTGTAATAAGGGCATAAGTCGTAAACCCCAAAAGTCAATTATTTTTCAGTTTGAGTTTGAATATTCAATGATTAAGAATACATTAATGATGGGGGAAAGAAATGTGTCTACCTCTTATAAAAAAAAAATACAATTTTTTGCCTGCATTGATTACCGCTTCCAAAAAATCTTGACAAAGCTAAGAGTTCTTGAGAAATCTTGACAAAGCTCAGAGATCCTTGAAAGTTAACTCGTCTCAAGAGATATTTAGTTATTGAATACTTATATTCTGAATTCATTTTCACTTCTAATGCATATGGTTTGATGATAGAAAAGAAATGCTGTGAAAGTGTTTCAAAAACTGAGTGTTTAAGTTTTAACAGAATGAAAATGTTGAGAAAGAAAAGTATTATAACAAGTCAAAATATTTAAATAATTTTATCCAACCTCTAAATATGAAATTTTTTATGGGTTTTTGAAATTTAGACAATGAGTTCAATTGTGAGAATGTTATGTTTACCCTTACGATTGGAGAGGTTAAGTGGTTTGTGTTATTTTCAGAGATATAATTGGAAGTTATGAAATTTAAATAATTATATATTAATTATTTAAATAATAATTAATTATTTAATAATATATTATTTATTTACATAATAATTAATTATTTAATAATATATTATTTATTTACGTAATAATTAATTATTTAAATAATAATGTTTCTACAGAAAATTGGGGGCCCCTCTCAAGTGTTGGTCCAGGCGGGGAGAGCAAAATAATTTAAATTGGAACCCAATGGGTGTAGCAACAACAGAGACTGTACCCTCCTTCCTCAAACCCATCACCTCTAGGACTTTCGGACCTACAGATTTAACATTCCCGGGGATATTTTTGAGTGTCGTCGAGGATCGGGTTTTCCTCGTGTAATCCTTTGGCCATATCCACTCCCCGTCCGAAGCTATTGTCGTTCATAATTCTATCCATAGAAAGCGCTCCTATAGAGGAGCTACATACGCTACTGTGTTTGCAATGAAATTTGTCACCCTCTATTAATTGATACAGAACTACTAACGACAGATTTAGAATAGGAAGGGTGGGACAGGCCAGTGGTTAGTATGCGGGGATTGCACTCGGATGACCCGAGTTTGATTCTCCGCTCAGCCCAAGCTTTGTTACATGTCAGCCCAAACTGTGTTAACGCGGAGTACAAGCATATTAAATATGTAAGTCCGTAAGTTCTTCCAAAAAGTTAATGGTAGGGGGAAGAGGGTACAGTCCTTGTGGATGCCGCCCCCCATTGAATTCCGGTCTGAATTGAGTGGCACTTTCCGGCCGTCCAAACAGATACCTTACACCTTTGGGTAGGTCAGACGGTCTGGATCGAAGAAGAAGACTTGGAAGAGGGTCCTTAAAGGCACCGCTTTATCCACTTTATGGTGGTTCTTTGAATTCTCATTATTTGATAAAAGAAATCGTTTCTCCCCCTGTGAATGCAATATTGCACATGATACTGCTCTGAATAATAGTAAAATACATAAGATCAATGATAACTGGCACAATCAATCAAGTACATGTATGTTACATTTTATGAATATTATATTTACGAATATTCGCTAAAACTGGAGTCACAATTGATATGAAATATTTAAAAGTTGATAATATATAAAGTTGCTAGTAAAATGAAATACCAAACGTATATGAAAATAAATGTGAGTTTAATGGAATGGACTGAATAAGCTTTTCACAAATGTATTTATCGCAAAAATTATCGGTAAATTAAGAATTCCTACATATCCTATCTTTTATGTCTAACACACTTTTTATCCTATATGAAATCCTTCATGCCTCTAACATAAAAAATAAATTGTTCTTATATTAATAAAATTAATAAAACTAATATAGCTAGTTTAGAAGCATTGGTTCGTTAAATGTTTTCTCCTGCTAAAGAAATCTGTGATCAACCTGCAGTACTGTGACCATCATCTGTATGTGCGACATTAAATGAAAAATCGTGGTCAGACGTTTTATAAACTAACTTCGTTAAATACATTTCAGAATTCAGCAACTTAAATTTATATTTTAAACTAGAACGTATGCCCGCCATATGACAGAAATCAGGATTCGCGAAACATTACTTCTCATTTGGCGTCATTTTTATCAATTTGGCGACATTTTTGTCACTTTGGCAGAATTTTAAAATGTCGCCAAGTTGCCGACGTCCCTCTAAATTTCTCGCCAAGCGTTACGGACGGGGAAAAGGGTTATATTTATAGTCTATATTAAGCCATCGTGGATCCAAAGCGAAATAGTAGTGCACTAGTGCTAGTGATGATAATAGTAATGAAGGACGTAATTTTGATTTGAAACTAAGCTAAATATAAACTAGAAGATCGGAGCAATCCCCAGACTTTCTACAAGTAGCAAGTGGGAATGAGACTTCTGAGACAACTGTATACAGCTTTTAATATATTTTATGCATTTACACCTACACAAGATACTCAGTATGCCACCTAAATGCCTTCCATATCGCTTCAGTGGTTTTCGAGATTATGAAGAGGCAACGATTTGACACATACCCACTCACACACCCATAGACCGTCAACATTTATTTTTGGTATCTAGGGACACCGTCAATGCATTTACTGTGGAAACTTGATTTGTGATGATCTTACTTCTTCTAGGCTTCATCTGTTAAAGTAAATGTATTAATGTAATATTAAAAGCGTATCTATCAAGAACAGTGGTATAAGTTTCAGAGTCCCCTTCGACGATAAGAACTTGCAATTTCGTTCCAGTAGCTTAACGGTAGATTGTCGAATGGCCAGTTCGGAGATCCAGGGTTCGATTCCTGGTTGGAACAGCAGGGTTCTTTACAAGGTCACGATCAACATCACCACTATACTTTCCTCTGGAACAACGCGAGGAAAGCGTGGGGATACAAGGTCAGCGTAAATGGTCATAAATGTATACTTAGGTGCTTAATACATAACGGATACAAAGTCAAACGAGCAACGTCTGGGAAGAGAACTGGTTTTCAAACAGAATGTCTGTGAAAATTAACTTCTAATAAAGTGATATCCTTCGTTCCTTGATGGAGTTTATTTTATTAAAAGATAACTTTTACCATGGAGTTAGAGCGAAGAAGGTAAAACTCCAATAGGTAAAATGCTTCAAAACACCACAATGCTTTGAGAATTATATCTAGGTGGCGCTGGTGTTTGTAAAGTTCCATCTGTTCTCATTTAATACAAGAGGATGGCACAGTGTTTAGTTGATGCATTTGTGATTACTTTTAAATTTAAGTTTTCTAATTATGAGTAGAAGTAATAAGTATTTTTTCTTAATGTCAGAACATTGTATGTAATATATGGATACAAAAAGATAATAATAAATTTGAATATGTAGGAATATTCTTTATTGTTTGTGTCTTAATTTGCATTGGATTGATAATTTATTTTTGCAAAACTAAACAGAATTTAAATCAATATTTTTAATACAATTCGAGCCATTCTGCTTAGAAATACAAACAGTACAGTAGAACTTTCCTTATCTTAGCGCTACCTGAATTATTTACTCAAACAATTTTGGCGTTTTCGCAACATGAAATTTTTTCATTCCCTTTGTCTTCATGATTTTCAATCATACAGAGATTTCGCGTCTTGACTTCTGTCTATTGAAACTAACCATTTATTCTTCTAAATATATTGCTAAAGACTCTTTATAATACGAATCACATGCTGAGTGAAAAGTATTTTCAATTTTATTACCGGGCAAGTACCAAACAACACACAGATTGTCGTATTTCCACTGATCTCAATTCTGTCTAGAAATATCATCAAATGCGCCACTTCCAAATATTTTGGATATATTACTATATGAGCAATACTTAGCATCTAACATCTCCCAAACCTTCTCTTTTTCTGATAGATACATCTGATATCGATATACCTTTCTTAGGTCGTACAGGTTCGGTCACGTACGTTCCGTCTCCAACGGGCTCCGTTGCCTACATGGCTCCAGAGCAACAAATGATAGCTCCCACAAGGACTGCTCCAGATGGCGACGACACCAGCAGCGTATTGAAGGCTATTGATGAGATTCTCAGGAAAGACCTCTACAGTGGGCCTCTGTCAAGGTCCGCTTGGGCTACCTATGCAAGTCCAGCTGATGCCAGGGTCAATGAGTACTACCAGCCAGGTTATCACACTATGCCGGCTCGAGGAAGGTAAGAATGAAGAATTTATTGAGTGAAAATTATTACACAGTTGCAATACTTTTTATTGCAAATATCTCTCTATATTAAAAAGAATTAGTTGCCACTGCTGCCACCGCTGTTTGGCAAATTTCTCGCCCCTCAAGATTCTCTGCTTTGTACTGTAAAAACTATAGTATATAAAAATATTAAATTTGGTACACTTGCAGAGAAAGTTTTGGGAAACACTCTGAAATAAACCGTTTTTCGATATATATTGTAGTTTAAGAAATATTTAATGTCAAAGTCAAAGACAAAATATTTGAGCTGCTAGTTAGCATCCTGGTTAAACTAACAATAGCAAGACCACGAATTTTTTGCAGGCAGGTATCTACATAGTTGATTTTTTTTTCAGACAGGAGCCCTTTTTTTAATTTCGATGTAATTTAAGATAGTTCACTTTTTATGCACTTCTGAAGTGAAAAATGTTCTTTCGTATCGGCATGTCTATTAATATTCTCTGTTACACGCCACAAAAATAATAGCATACAAATATATAAAATTTGGTACATTTATAGAGAAAAAATAGGGTATCATTTATAGAGAAAAAATAGGGTACCATTTATAGAGAAATAATAGGGTACCACGATGAAATAAACCGTTTACCCATTATACTTTAGTTTGGCTTGAAATGATTCGCTAAGTGAGCTCTGCGAGCATAGCGAGTGCAAAGTGCCAAAGTGCAAAGTGGCAAAGCGTAGCAAAGTGCCTCCAGCTATTTGTCAAAATAGAAACAAATATGCTTCATTGGACTGCGTTTTTAAAATATGAAATTATTTATCTCATCTTAATGATGTGATCATCTTTTACCCTTTGTATGTAATTTAACTGACCGGTATACATATATAGTAAAAAATGTATAAATACATTTAAATATACAGCTTTTCAAGCTTAACAGTAAGAATTTATATTTTAAACTGCTGTGATTTCCCCAATACTCATTTATTTTGGATTGGACTTATTTGGATTGGAATTCATCTAATTGTGACTTGTGTAATTCTGGACGACCTATGAATTGAAACTTTGGGATATTTAATGCTTTTAGTTTTATTGTTTAAAAATATCGGGAAACTAGAAGGCTAATGACTTTGTAGAATTGACCTTATGTGTGACCTTGTGTGATCTTGTGTGAAGACTAATTGTACCTTGTATAATTCTGGACGATCTATAAGACCCTTGTAACATTTAGACACTTAATGCTTTTAGTTTTATTGTTCAAAAATATTGGGAAGCTAGAAGGCTAATGAATTAGTTGTCAAGTAATTGGTATTTGTAAATAATATATAATTTTAACTGCAATACTATGGTGATAAACATGGTACTTTGTTTCTCCAGGTTTTAGTGTAACGGTTGTCGACATTTTCAGTCACAAAAGTTTCTATTAATATACATAAAATTTAAAAACTATTCATATAGGTACAAAAGCGTAATAATTTTTGAATATTTATTTAAATACCAAATTTTGTGTATGTTTAAGATAAAAATGTATTTATATACGTTGCCATAATGTAAGAAATGTACTTCATTTTCCTTAAACAAATATAAATATGATATTATAAACATTTTAATAAATCATGTCACAGTATCCGTCAATATGGTGCATTCCCAAAGTTTTGGAATGGCTCTGCCAGTTCAGTGAGCAGCATCTGTGAACCGGTTTCGTGATTTTTAACACTCTTCAGTAAAGACTTGCACAAGCAATATGAAAACTTGAGAACATCTTCTATCGTAGGATTCCATTATTACAATTTTTTTCATTGCAGCCTGGTGCAGTTTCAGATCAATATTTTAAAATTTTGAAACTGATTGCGCAATATGACTAATTTTGTAGGTTACCACAAAGGTTGAAAAAATATGCCACATAGCAACTTTCCTTGCTACCACTGCAGTTATCCGCTATTTCATATTCCGATCCTTAATTGAATTTGACTATTTTCTCATCCATACTTACGCAAAACGTACATTAAAGCAGCCATTCGTGTTGCTTCCCACTTGTACAATACTACTGGAAAGAGCTGATTATTAGTATATCTAGAAGTTAGTATTTATTGATATTTAATAAATTACATATTTATAAATGCATTTATCATTTATCTTACTTGCTTACCAGAAGTAGGCTTAAACTTACATTGGTTATACAACAATAAACATTAAGTAATACTACTGTTCATTTATGTTGTCGTTTCAATAATTAGTTCTATATTTTTCTAGTACACAGTTGTTCCTGCAGCTAATTAGCTACCACGGCGTAATTGCGTTACTGCGATGATGCAGTCCATTATTTGTAAATTACGTATATACTGCTATTTTAAAATAGGTACCTGTTTTATATACCAAACAAAGTGGTTTAACTCCCTATCGCTCGGGAAAATATATTTTTGTCTTTAAGAATATATTTGTAACAAATAATGTTTAACACTACATATAATGGTAAGATGCAAAAACTCTGTACATATATGATAATTATCGTATACGACAAATATAAAATATATTATGCACTTTATACGTCAAATATAGTACACATGGTAAGGTTGTTTCCCGTCTGTTTGTCTGACTTCAAACATGTATTAAATTTGCTTTAGATGCATATTTTAGACTCAAGTATTTAATGTATTTATCGTGTGGTAGATGCATTTAGTCTAAACACGTCACAATGCCAGCAAATTCCAACCTTATGCCTGTATATTATTTATTCGGTGGTGAATTTATGTAGTCCGAATGCTTCATAATGATGGTTAATTTTAACCTCACGCATTTAAAGTTTTTAACGTGTAGAATATGTAGTCTAAATATATGCTTATAATGATGGTACATTCTAATCTTATGCATGGATAATATTTAAAGTCTATCCTTATGCGCATGTGTAGCATTTGTCGTGTGCATGCATGTACTTCCAATACTTCATATTGATGGTTTATAAAAAAAAATTATAGGTGCATATCATGTATTGTATGTATGTAGCATGAATATTTATTAATGCTGTTAAATTTGAATGTAATGCATATATCTCTTTAACCGTATGTATTCATGCAGGCTAAAGACTCCATATGCATGTATGTAGTCTGAATATTTATTAATGCTGGTATATTTTAGCGTGTAGCATGAATAGCTTTTACCGTATGCATGCATGTATTCCAAACACTCCATAATGCTAGTTTATGAACCTTATTTTGTTCTTGAACAGGTATGAATATGGCTCAAACACAGAGATTCGACCTTCCGCTTCCTGGTATGAAGAGGAACTGGCCCAACAGCAGCAGCAACAGCAACAACAGCAACAGCAAGCCCAACAATCAGGTCAGTACTTCCAGGAAAACGCTCCAGATCCAGAATCAGCAATGGACGAGAGCATAGCTCGAATTGCGTCAACTTTCCCAACAGACGAACCGCCGGATATTCTTCTTTCGTCCACCCCTGGCCACTTCTCACCTGAGGTCACACCTGCGATGCCCCTCTTGCCAGATATGCCTACAAGGTCGAGAAAATTGCTGGAAAATCTCGGAAGCTCGCCAATACAACCTAGCAGGAGTGGCTCAGGTTCGGCGTTTTGCTCCATTTCTTTCATAATATTCTTTGCTTCAAATATTCTGCTTAACCTTTTGTATTCGGACGGGACATTTAAGTCCCCCTTTCCTTTAACTTTAATGAAGCACTTATTTTACGTACTGTCTCAGATTTACGTTTAAGAATAATCTTGCGTACTTCGTTTAATCATTGCAAGTTTGGTGGTCTACTAGATTCTGATTTGAAAATATCGATTAAAATGGTTGCATCTTGGAGAGTTTTATAATCTTTTTTTAAGCTGTCAAAATTGGGATCTTTCTGGAGATTTTTTTTTCACATATCTTTGAACCCTTTGACGGTTAATTATTGTTTGTCCTTGTTTCGTGCAGTGTCAAGCAGTCAAGTGAGTCAGCCAGTCTAATATATTGGCAGTGAAATGTCTGCATTTAACTTTTATAGAGCTTACTTTTTATACTACAAAAACATAATAATGCTAGAAGTGGACCTCATAAATCTGTAAATGAAAGAGTAAAGAATGAAATAAATTTATCTGTGTTATTTTTTTGTTCTGTAATTAAGAATATCTGTGTTGTTTGTCGCACATCGATTGTGTGAAGTTCTAAAGTTTATTAAAATTACTTATTTTCTAAGAATCAATAATTCTTAATCTTTGTGTTATTTTAAATTACATTTGTATTAATTATAATATCTAGAAATCGTAAATATAAATACAAAATAGCACAACATATAAGCAAATAATAATTTAACAGCATTTCAGTGGCACTGAATTTTATTAATTATCTAATTATTCATTTGGAATGGAATTTTCCTGCAATATATCAATTCCAAAGCCAAATGTCCATAGAATAACAAATAAAATATCACATGTCTTTGTATGTATATGATTTAACACAAGAGACGCTTAGATTACAGAATGGATATATATCGAACGAGCTTTTAAACATATTACAAACATCAAAGTGGCAATGGAAACAGTTTTGTCTACTTTTATAAACGTTGTTAAGAGACGACAGTTACAAATAAAACAGGACAGGAATTTAAATACATATGTTTAATTTTATTTCACTGTTTTATTAGTTAAGATGATTTGAAATAGCGTATGTTTAATTATTATTATATAATTATTATTTTATGTATATCTTCTTTCAGTAATTTTTATTGGTTTTGTTTCATATGTTTGAATTGCTTCATATAATGCATAATTTCGAAATTTAAATTATTATTTTGTACATATAATTTAAAAATTATAATATGAGTTAAGGTTTATGAAATTTCTATCCATAAAATGTTGTTTTTCTTTGCATTATCAATCTCCGACTAAAAACTGTATGTAAAAAATCACAACAGCCAATGTCGATTGAATTATGATTTTTTCAGATATTTTTTTTTAAATTTAAAAACAAAATATTTTACAATTCTCCACTATCACGTTTTCGATTATTTCATATTTATTTCCAATGTTCCACTATTATTTAGTATAGCTTTAGAAAATCAGCTGATCCTGTAATCTGATATATTAATATTTCTTCAAACATCTCTTAACACTCTTTTATTGAACATAGTAAAGGTGCAAATGTGTGATTATAATTTTAATTGAATCAAAATTTTGACATTTGCGTTTCGAGAAATATATTTCATATCAAATTTCAAAATTAATTGGAAATTTAAAAGAAAATATAAATATTTGAAGAATTCTAACATTTTACACTGTACCTTAATAACAGTGGATGAACAGCGTACGCCGATGTTAACAATATAAAGTTTTAAAATATACAATTTCGAAGTAGAAGGCATTGATTAATGAACAATATAGCTGCAATTTTTTGCATTTTGTGTGTCGAGCATTTTCCTTTTAAATGAAACGTCTTTGCATTTTGTTCCTGAATTTGTATTTTGAACTTTATGATATTGATTGAATGACATTATCTTGAGAACATAGTTTTGTTTTGGTTAAAACATAAATTTCGGTAGTTTCAGTTAAAATACGTGATACAATTGACTTAATTAATAATAGCTGAAATCATATATATGGATTTGGTACTGTAGAAAACGTAAATGCTGTTAAATGATTGCATGAGTGGTTGATGATATTGGTTAAACAACAAATATAATGTTTATGTTGAATGTTTTTGCATAATTTTATTGCCCGATTTTGTGTGGTTCATTCCTCCAAATTCGAGCTCGGTACTGTCGAAGTTTTTACGTTTATTTTTTAGTCATAATTAGCAATTAAAATATTTCCCTGAAACTTAACTTTTTGCATTATACCTGTTCACCTCGAAGTAAATAAAAGAAAGGATTTTCAATAACACCGTTCTTTTCGCAACATTTATGTAAGTTGATCTGGGTTTTGATTGTTTGTAGGTGTGATTCAAATCTTTGGGGTCCTAATTAATCAGGTATCACTAATCACAGTAACGTGAAATTTGATATAAATTTGGTTCCGAGCTATATATTAATGTATTGCATTATTATATATATAAATATATTAATTTTATATATTTCATTACTATTAGTAAGTTTCTGTGCAGTTATACAAGCATTTATAATGGTTTAGCTAATCTAATATTCCAACTTTAAATAGAACAACAAAGTTTACTGAAATATAAATGTAATACCTGTGAAAAATCACACGAGTGCCGTGGGTGTAAAATCATATTCATAAGGGTCCCACAAACTCGAAAAGGTTGAAAATCACTGATCTAATGGATTCTCTATTTAAAAGTGTATCTCCAAGATAGTATGTTGAAATTTGATAATTAGAACACATGATACTTTTATCCTATTACTGACAGAAATATCGTGTATCAGTTAATTCCAGATTTAGCTGTATCTCTAAATGTAAGAATTTTATATATATCATAAAGCTAATATGTTTAGATAAGTTAATATGAACATGTAGTTACGAGAAAGAACTCAAGATTGACATAGCAGCTTTATTTAATTCGCCCGAAAAAATCTGCATTGGCTGATGTTAATATAACTATGGTGTTTAATGCAAACCAGTGTGATGTTAATATAACTATAGTGTTTAATGCAAAAAATGTAAACCAGTGGTTTCCAAACCTGTTTTGGCTATGGGGCTCTTTTTGAATGATAAACATTTCTAGTCAACTTCTCCTATCACATGCTGTGAATATAACATTTTCTCTATAACGCGGTAAATAAATTTATGAATTTGTAAAGAACCTTGCTGCTTCAACCACGAATTGATTCCTAAATCTTAGAACTCGCCAGGTGTAGCTCTACCGTTCACCTACTACTACGGGACGAAATTGCAACCCCATTTCCGAAGTGGAGTCTGTATTCTTCACTCTCTAATGTCAGACTGGCGTGAAACTGACAATTTGACTGTCCACCTCCTGCTATTTTTACCTCAGGTTAGCCCCCTGATACTTCTGTTTTTACCCAGGTTAGTATCCTCCGTGGTCGTTATCCTCTCACTTTGAAATAAGGTACTCTATATCGAAGAGTGCACTGAATCCGTGTTAGTCGTTTTAAGGTCACTTTCAGACCTCCGACATCGTTACACTAACCTACAAGCTTAATTTTATTGATATTTCAAATGTGTTATCTTTATGATAAATCGATCCATTCGGTCTAATAATAGCATTGGATACTGGACATTGAGTAAAACAAAATAAACTCAATATTTCAAAACTTACAGGCCACGGAAATGAAAAAGAAATCTTTTCAATGTGATTCCCGAGTCCAGATGGTTTGGAATCCACTGATTTAAATAAATTCCGCCTGTTTTTTGAAAAATTTTGATTTTTTTAATGGACTTTGACATGTTAATATTCGCCTCTTCAACTGATTCCCTGTCCTGTGTTGCAGCCCAGTCCCTGTACCAGGAGCGGAGCGGCGACGAAGAGTGTACCGATGACGGTTCCCTGGGTCACAGAATGCAGGAATCCTCCTCTTTGCTCAGGACACAGCAGAGGAAGAACACTGTAAGGACTAAACCTGTTGTATTTAAACCTGTTGTATTGTATGTACTATATATATACAAGCTGGTGCATCAACCATGTTCTCGCGGAGAGACCGCATTAACCATGTTCTCGTGTAGAGACCGCATCAACCATGTTCTCGTGTAGAGACCGCATTAACCATGTTCTCGTGTAGAGACCGCATCAACCATGTTGTCGTGTAGAGACCGCATCAACCATGTTCTCGTGTAGAGACCGCATCAACCATGTTCTCGTGTAGAGACCGCATCAACCATGTTCTCGTGTAGAGACCGCATCAACCATGTTCTCGTGTAGAGACCGCACAACCATGTTCTCGTGTAGAGACCGTATCAACCATGTTCTCGTGTAGAGACCGCATTAACCATGTTCAGAGACCGCATCAAACATGTTGTCGTGTAAAGACCGCATCAACCATGTTCTCGTGTAGAGACCGCATTAACCATGTTGTGGTGTAGAGACCGCATCAACCATGTTCTCGTGCAGAGACCGCATCAACCATGTTCTCGTGTAGAGACCATATCAACCATGTTCTCGTGTAGAGACCGCATCAACCATGTTCTCGTGTAGAGATCGCATCAACCATGTTCTCGTGTAGAGACCGCATCAACCATGTTCTCGTGTAGAGACCGCATCAACCATGTTGTCGTGAAGAGACCGCATCAACCATGTTCTCGTGTAGAGATCGCATCAACCATGTTCTCATGTAGAGACCACATCAGTTGTAGTATGCATGTGTTATTTCCATGGAGTGCATTGGCTTATAATTGTTAAGTAATGTAGATTCATAAGGGGTTGCTTTCTGCATTAAACCATACTAACCTTACTTTAAAACAATTTTGAATGTCTGTATTTCCTCGAGATTCTTAGAGAAGTAAAAGATCTATTTTTTGTAAGAAAAGTATTACCATTTCACCAAGTAGGCGCAGGAATCGTCTTGGAGTTGGAGTGTTAATGGCATCTGATGCGTCAGCCTTATACATAGAAACACTTAGCTGCATTACTGTCCAATGATATACAGCAGGAACAGAAGTGTTATCTGAAAAGATAGGCTTTTCTTATTTTTGAAATAAGATATATTAATGTCATTTGCAACTGCCGGTTTAAAAGTCGCAGTGTTTTGTGATGCAATGGTTAATTTATTTATTTGTAAGGCATTTTATTCGCTGCAGTATATACCCAGAGGTTTTCAATATCAGAGATGTCAGAAATGTCCTTACGTTTTCTTATAAAAAATGAAAACTTATCATGTTAATATTTCATTTCGAATAACTGACTATTGGTAATTGCTATTGCTAATTACTATTGATTACTATTGGTGATTAGGCAAAATCCATAGCACGGTTATACAGGCACTACGTTTATAAGGAATGCAAAACTCTTCTATTGGATGAAACAAAATAATTAACTAAATTCTGCTCAGTCGTAAAGCGCAGTCTACGAATAATCGGCGGTCTGGACGAAACAAAGAACAATTAGTAGAGTAGCAAATCAGACTTTTTTGCGAAAATGGCATTTTTTAATAGAATAGCAAAGTGTGGTAAAAATGTTAGGCAAAAATATAATTTTAAAAATATCTGATGTGGGCAACACATGATATCCTTATATAATGCAATGAATTTACTGCTTTTACAGTTAAAAAAAAAGGTTATTCTTTTAGTAAATACTTATATTTTTTCCAGGATATTGAATTTTCTTCAATGAGTCGTCATTTTCATTGATTTAGCGTCATTTTTATCAATTTGGCGAGATTTTTTTAATTTGGCAACAGTTAAAAATGTCGCCAAGTTGGCGATATTTCGCCAAATTCGTCGCCAAAATCTCGCCAAGCGTTCTGGATGCAGAAATGACCATTGGAGTTCAAATACAAAAGTATTTCTCAAACTATCTTTTTTCATGAATGGAACGAGCTAGATCCAAGAGAATGATGTCACCTAATTTATCGTATGGTATTACATATGAAAACAGAACATGTTTCTCAATAGGAAATATTTTTTTTATTTTATATAACTTTTTGATAATTTTTTTGAAAAATGTACAATATCTCGAGAACGGTTCGTGTTAACGTTCTAAAATTTATGTCAATCGTTTTCTGATGAAAAATTACTTAAGAAATATCCATTTGCGTAACTTTATTAGCGGTTTTGATTTTTTAACGATTTTTTCAAAATTTCACTCGAAAATTTAGGGGGTTCTAAACATTCGATTGCGTATAAAAATAATAGGCTTCCAGTGTTTACGGATTGTGATTTTTGTACCAAATTTCGTTCGAATCGGTCCATTCGTTCGTCAGTTATCGTCTCCACAGGCTCACTGATGCACACACACACATACACACACACATACTTTCACACACACACACACACATACTTTCACACACACACACACACACACAGACATCACTTCAAAAATGTTTGATTCGTGATCAAGGATGTTTGAAACGAGCTCTCCCGTCAAAAACTCGAATTCGAATTTTCGACCCCGTCACAATACTTTCATTATACATTATGTATATAAGGAAAGTAATATGAAGCAAATTAACATTACTTAGAATTTGATAGTTATGACTTCATCAAAAAGGCTGCCGAACGACCGCTATATAAAGAATCATCCGGTTTTATGTATATTCCCATTTAGTATTCAAATTTAGTCAAACAGTGATGCTTAGAATCCATATTAGCTTATTTGTATCTCTGTGAAAGTATAATATATTATGGAATGCCTTGTAGGACTATTACAAATCTAATTAAAAGCGATTCCCGTGCCATGAAAATACATTTCTAGAGTATACTCTTGACATAAAAATACATTCAGAATTCCAGTTCTCGTAACAATAGATAAAATCTTAATAAAATAAAATTGCAGCTCACTAGTATGAACACGCTTGAACTTTTTATTTCTTACAGTGGATTACAGATAGTGTCACCTTAGATTTGTGACGCGGAAATTAACCATATGGTATACATTTTCTAAACAGCTGTGTCAATGTGGTTAGTTCAATCGCGGAGGAATAAAACGAGTTCTTTTCTGGCGAATCTTTCAAATTGTAGCACTAAAATTTTGTAAATAATAGGCAACTCGAAAGAACGGGGGCTTTTGAATCCGGAAGTAAAATCTATATAATAGGAACTCAATATAAAAAAATCTGATGTGGGCAGCACATGACTTTCCTTATATAATGCAATGAATTTACTACTTTTACACTAAAAAAAATATATTATTTTTACAGTAGTTGTTTATATTCTTTCCAAGATATTGAACTTTCGTCAATGAGTCGTCATTTTCCATGTCGTCATCAACAATGAGTCGTCATTGATTTAGCGTCATTTTTATCCATTTGGCGAGTTTTCGTTAATTTAGCAACGTTTAAAAAAGTCGCCAAGTTGGCGACATTCCACCAAATTCGTCGCCAAAATCTCGCCAAGCGCTATGGAGGAAGAAATAAATTATTCTTATAACAGATAAATGACTATTGGCGTTCGAATACAAAAGTATTACTCAAAGTATCTTTTTTCATGAATGGAATGAGCTAGATTCATGATAATGATGTCACCAAATTCATCGCATGGTATTACATATAAAAAATGAACATGTTTCTCAAGAGGAAATATTTTTTTTATTTTATATAAGTTTTTGATAATTTTTTTTAAAAATGTGCCATATCTCGAGAACGGTTCATGTTAGCGTTCTAAAATTTATGTAACTCGTTTTCTAATGAAAAATTACATAAGAAATGTCTATTTGCGTAACTTTATTAGCGGTTTTGATTTTTTGACGATTTTTCAAAATTTCACTCGAAAATTTAGGGGGGTTCTGAACATTCGATTGCGTATAAAAACAATAGGCTTTCAGTGTTTATAGATTATGATTTTTGTATCAAATTTCGTTTAAATCGGTCCATTCGTTCGTCAGTTATCGTGTCCACAGACTCAGTGACACACACACATACTTTCACACACACATATATACTTTCACACACACAGACATCACTTCAAAAATGTTTGATTCGTGATCAGGGATGCTTGAAACGTGCTCTCCCGTCGAAAACTCAAATTTGAATTTTCGACCCCGTCACAATACTTTCCTTATACATTAGGTATATAAGAAAATTAACAAGTCACCAGATTTACACTTTCTGAGGGCAGTTTTTTCATTTCTAATTCCTAAAAATTAATATTTTGTTGTTCTTTGAAATGGGCTGTTTACTCTTTTCAGGGGGCATCTATATCTGAACAAACTGCTTGAGAGTATGTTCCTAATTATTCTATATTCACTTGTTTACAGAATAAACCTATATCGAAGACAATTACCTAACTTTCTGTTCTTCGATTTTCGTTTCTTACTCTGGCTGAAAATGGTTGTAAGCTGCACCGTATACTTCTCTTAATTTCATAATCTTTATACCCTCTTTTTCAGAGGAAGCCTGTATCGAAAATTGTTATTTAGCTTTCTGTTTATTGATCTTTCTTCACTCTCTTTCTCAGAACACTTGTTTCAAGGCTTGTTCTCCGAGTTTATGATCCTTTATATTTTTGTTTACTCTTTTGCAGAGGTTACTTTTAATATAGACTGTTTCTGGAGTTTCTGCTCTTTAATGCTTTAATTTTTTTTTCAAGAGCTCACCTTATCGAAGACTGGTATTTGAGTTTCTGTACTTTCTTAGAAATGCATTGTAAATTTAAATAATTTCTCCTTTTTTTCAGCGCACTCCTGTAACGAAGACTCTTACTAACATTTTGCTCATTGTTCTTTGCCTAATGTTTTGCATGGGACTCCGCATTGTAGACTTATCTTAGTTTCATAATCTTTATTCACTTTTTTTTTTCAGAGGACGCCTGTATCGAAGACCACACAAAAATATGAGTTCCCTGTAAAGAGGATACTCCTCACTCGAGACCCCAAGGACCGTTCAGTTAGTGGTAAGTATTGTGAGGAAATATTATTTTATAAATTCTGTGTTTTCCCGTTAGCAATTCTTTCATATAAAATACTATATTAATTGCATATATATATATATATATATATATATATATATATATATATATATATATATATATATATATATATATATATATATATATATATATATATATATATATATATATTAGAAAAATGTAATAATAAAAATAATTAATTTGAGAATCATGAAATATTAACATCACCAAAGCAGCAAAACCACAGTCACAATGCCGATAATAGGAAAGACCATCACCATCCCAAATTCGAAGATTAACCATAATTAAATTCTTCTTGAAGTCTGAGTATTTAATTATAATTAACCCAAAATAGCCTGTTTCAGATTTGGCAATAGTACGTTACTATAAATGCCAAAATTCAGACTACAGGTACCAAAAGAGGAAAAGTTGAAAATAAGAAAAAAATTAGGAAATCTGGTATTACCATGAGGCAGGAACCCTTCATCTTTCTCCACGTGTAAATGCGAACAGTCGTAACAGGAAAATTATCGAGCAGCACCGGAATGAACATGACGAAATACAACTTAGGAGGCAGAACAAACGTTCACAGCGACCATCCCAGACCCTTCCAGTAAATCAGAACAGGAGACAGGACAATTACACATATAAGTAGAACAGAATATGAACATAAATGCCATTAAACACCATTATAAGGGTGCTCAAATCGTAGTATCAAATTGGATAAAGTTATATATATATATATATATATATATAATCCAAGAAAAAGAAGAATTAAAGGAATATGGGATAACCAAATGCTTTGCATTAGATTAGTGCCTTAGATTATTGTGGATATGCATAGGAATTAAATTCAATTATGAATTTGATTACTGGCTTTTATATGATATATATATATATATATATATATATATATATATATATATATATATATATATATATATATATATATATATATATATATATATATATATATATATATATATTAATGAGTACTAAATTAAGAATTCATTGAAACGCAAGTGAATGAAGAATAAATAGTTGGGGCGAGCAGAACAACAATCCATAGTAAACAATCGATAGAAAGTGGTACTATTAAAAATAGAATACATAACAATTTTACGTTTACATTGCCTTCTATCCATTGTTATGCATTCTATTTTTAATTTTGTTATTCTAACATTGTATTTGAACAATTACAAGACACAAAGCTAAGTGTGTAACTCGGAGGAATTAGTGATGTTGATGGTATGAGATAGAAATGTTGAACAGAAAGGGAGATAATTCTAAAACGATGGTTAATTATGGTTAAAAATTAATTATTAAGTAAGAAGAAAAATAGCGAAATGCGAAAACAATTGAAAATGTGTGATGCATGTAATGCATCATATCATTATGTTTCTTTGTCTTTAATGCAAATGATGTAAAATTAAAATGAAAATGTTTGAGGTTAAATACTTAATTTTGAGGCTATATAGTTTAAATTTCCTACCAGTATCGTAAGAGTCTCTGGTGGAAACTTCAACCTTCAGCCTTATTTAAAATTCTTTATGCCAATAAAAGTATATAATTTGATATCATAATGTGAATATTTCACACTTTAGAATCTTTAAATACAGGGTATATCATATTGAATGGGACAAAAAGAAATAATGCCTGTGAACACTGAAATTACTTTATTTTGATAGATCAAATTTACAGTGAAACTATAGTTATCCAAGTTTCTAAGGAAGTTCTATGTGTGCCCCCCCGGTGACACGGCAAATATCTATGTGGTATTCCATTTTCTGCCACACTCGTAGTAGAATATCCTTTGTTAATGATTCGAGGACTTCAGTTATCCGCTGCTTCAGTGAGGCACATTGAGTTCAGAACTCGCACGATGCATTGATTTTGTGGGACTTCGTAAAAACGTTTCACGAATTTTTTCAACCACTTCAGCTTTGGCTCCTGGTCGTCCTGGGCTGGTTTTCTTACACAAGCAGCCGGTGTCCTCAAACTGCTTCACCCACCGTTCGATGTTGTGGTTCTTTACCAAATTTCGTGCGAAAATGTCTTTGTGTCGAAAACGACGGTAAACGATGATGTTTTGGCGTATTCCAAAACACAGTACGCTTTCTCCTGTATGGATGGCGCCATTTTGATTAACAGTGCCTCTAGCGGCGATTTCGTAACCGGAAGATTTTTCGCTGTTGCCAGATAAAACTTGTATAATTGTAGTTTTAGAATTAATTTGTTTCGGCTAAATAAATCAATTACAGAGTTTGTACTATGCTATTCTTTTTGTCCCATTCAATATGATACACCCTGTATACATACTGTTGTATCACGAGAAAAAGACTGATGGTTTCATGATTAAAAGTACTGCCTCTAGAATGTTCCAAATGTGTTTCGTTAGAAGTGTAGTCTAAAGTAGGGTTCGATTCACTCTACCGCTGATATTATATACACTGCTCACAAAATGGAAATATACAATATATTTACTGAAAGCAAAAGCAGCTCTTTACAAATGTGGTGACATAATTGTAAAGGCTGAAAACCATTGTGCTTTATTCAGATGTGGATTGTCTCAAAACTATATCTACTTTGACTGATATTATCTATGGTATTGATGTAATAATATGATTGACTGATATTATCTATGGTATTGATGTTATAATACAATTGGCTGAAATTATCTATGGTGCTGATGTATACACATTCTGTCTACTGAACGGAAAATCACGTGTTTTCCACGTTGCCTTAAAAAGAATGAAAAGTTGAAAAAGATTCATAATAAAATTTAAAAAAAACGTGATTTATTAAGATGTTGATTGTCTCCAAACTATATCTACTTTTTCATAATATTTTTGACCTCTTGCTGAATGCATATCAGTGTCATTCTTTAGCCATAGGTAATCTTTGATAGTTGTTTTTGTAATATCCCTAGATTTTGTGACCAGTATATATCAGCAACTAAATTGTTAAAATATGTTGAACAAAGGTATGAAAGGTTGTTATGTCTTCCAGAAAATATGCCTCGAAATGGTGTTATGGAGTTTCATTTTGAATCTTTATCTTGCATCTGATTTGCAAGAAAGCTAAAGCATTTTGTATTTTCTCTGTTTCAGGCAATGGATTGGGCATGAAAGTGGTCGGTGGTAAAGAAGTGCCTGGATCAAATGGAATGATCGGAGCTTATGTTGCGAAAATATTTCCTGGTGGAGTGGTAGAAACACTGGGGGAAGTGAAAGAAGGTAAAATTTATCGGACACTAAAATATTGTAAGTAGAAATAGTTTGTAGAAGTAGAATATGTATTCAATGAAATGGAATCTCGTTTGTCCGAATCACGCAATACCACTATTCCTTATAAATGAAAGTCAGTATTATTTGCAAATTGTATATTTGATGCCGATGTATATGCTAAATTGTTATGAATAGGTACTTTAAAATCATACAACTATCTACGATGAAAATTTACATCTTTCATCCTTCTGCTAACTAATTCCAAGATCGTTAGAACCAGTTTTCTAGCAAGAAAATGATGATTTAGTAGCAGTCCAATATGGAGAGTAATGACTGTGTAAAGGGGGCGGAATGAACGTTTAAAAAAAAAGTTTATTCTTAAAACTGTAGAAAATCATAAAATAATCATAAATAGAAAACTGTACCATAAATAGATAACTGTAGAAATCAAAGATAATCATAAAATAAATTAACGTAATTTACAAATAATAAATCAGATGTACATGGTCAACCTTTCTCCAACCCCTTAGTCTGCAGCCACACACGCCACGTCTCAACTCGTGTTTCGCACTACGCATTTTAAGAACCTGGTTGCCATCTCCCCCATCTCCTAGTTGCCATCTTAAGCTATGATCAGCGTTTAAAGTGTTTATATTCTAATCCACTATGAGCACTCATACGTACACATCACTTCCCATTCGTTCCCTGTTTCCTATGGATTTTAAAGTCAAAAATCTTCAACATGAGGTAGGCTTTCGAGCTAGTGAAAATCACACAATAGAAAAGTTGTGTTTTTGCTATAAGCAACCTCCTTTTGAAAAGTATCTTTATTTAGAAAGCTTTACTTCCCCAAATTCAAAATACGAACTTTACCAGTGTGCATGTGTACTATCAACGAAAAAGTTGCAAACAGCCTTGTTGTCCCAACCTGAAATCGAACCCTGGATATTCGAACTAGCTAGTACTCCGACTTCTGTGACGGAATTTCAAGCTCTTATCGTCGAAATGGACTCTGAATTCTCCACCCTCTAATATCCGATTGGCGAACAACTGACAATCTGACTGACCCCCACTTGCTATTTTTACTTCAGGTTATCCTCCTGCAGTTACTATTTTTACCCAAGTTAGTATCCTGTGTAGTCGTTATCCTCTCAATTTGAAATCCGCGCTCAGACTTCCGGAGTCCACTGAATCCACACTAGTCTCACTAGAGTCACTTTCAGACCTCCCATTTTTAAATATTTTTAAACCTAAATAAAAGTTCGTTTGGTGGGATGGTAGACCTTGGGTGCCTCCTGAATACAGGAGGTATCCTTTCCCGGCCGTGCAGATAGCTACTCTAAACCCAATATGTGAGTCGCACGGTCTGGGGTCTTCAGACCTCCCATTTTTGAAAAATGAACGTACTTTCCAAGTTTAAATATAATGTAAAACTAGTCTGTTTAACCACAATATTTTTCATCAATTGTTATCTTTTAGACCTAAGTAAATATTCGCTTGACGGGATGGTAGACCTTGTGTGCCTCCTGAGTGCAGGAGATATCCTTTCCCGGCCGTGCAGCTAGCTACTCTAAACCCACTATGTGAGTCATACGGTTTGGGGTCTTCAGACCTCCGACATCTTTGCACTAACCTACAGGGTTGATTTGTTCGGGCGCCATTTTAAAGTGTCTTGCCGACCCAACCGGGAATCGAAACCTGGATCTCCGAACTAGTCAACCGACGCTCTACCGTTGAGCTACTGGGACGAAATTGCAAGCTCTTATCATCGAAATGGACTCTGCAAAGTGTAAAGAGCTGTAAAAGGAAATATCCAGTAACAGAATTTTTACGTTGAGTGGGGGGGGAACATAATTTGACTTCAAAATACTCTTGCGGCACATTATAGCAATGACCAATAACGGTCTGTGTGAATTCTTAATTTCATCATTATGTACAGCACAGAAATTAGCTTGACAACAGAGAGATATGGGAGGGAACTGTGCTCCTCAGCTAAGCAACAAAGGCCATGCGTTAAACGCTATTAATAATTAAATAAAACTGAAATTGGGCAGTATAAAATGATGGCTTGAATTGAAATCCATAGATTCGTAAAATTAAAATCCATAATTATTATTACATATTTCTATATGTCAATAAAAAGGATGGATTCTTAATTAGTATTCAGAAGTGAATTTAATCAATTATTATTTTAACCATATGGTGAATCGGTGCGTAATAGCCATTTAAAAACGAAACTGAGTAGAAGCTTATAGATAACACCACGTCTTAATCAAGTTATCTTTAAGCCAAGTATGTTTTTATTTAATTTTCTGTTTTATAAAGGTTTTCCTAGAAAAGTCTTTAAGCACCCCCAATACTTCGAAATCAAAAATCCCTGGGTGTATATTTTACGTTTATCTATAGCAAATTAACCATTCTCGAACGAATAAGAGTCGTTGCAGTACCTTTATGGAGAATTGAAAAAATTAGAAACACGAATACGGCAAAAAAATTGAGATGGAAGAAAAAGTTAGAATACAAAGTTGTAAAGTATTGTCCGGTTAGTAAGAATCGACACTAATTTTTTGCAAAAGCCGTTTGTTTGGCAATATGTTTGTAAGCGAATAAGTGGCATATTCAGGAATGATACAATAAACACTCCCTACATGCACAGGAATCTAATGAAGATACTGTTTAAAATGTCCTTTGTCACCATATTTAAATTCGAGAAAGAATTTAGCCGCATTTTGATAAATGTCCCATATGTCACCGCACATTTCAGGTATTATCGTGTAGCAGCCAATGAAGTATGCCAGGTATTATTTGCCTTCTATGTACTTGTTTCGTGTATTCTTGGTGTCAATTCCTACAAATTAGGATTTGCTCTACGTTTACTTTGATCATGTGAAACTTTACGTCAAAGTCGTTTTGTTTACAAGGATTTTAATTTTAGGGGATCAGGTGCTAGAATGGAATGGGATCCCTCTGACTGGAAGGACGTACGAAGAAGTTCAGCGAATCATAGCCTCGTCAGCAGATGAAGTGGAGATAGTCATCCGATGGTGGGTTGCTAAAGTGTCATTCATGTTATACTACCCAGAAATTTACTGCATCTTTTTTATATCCTATCAGTTGCAAATTAATTTTGGCTCAAACCATTGCTCCAATTTTAGGATTTTCACCAGTGTTTGAAACTATCGGCGCCGAACATTTGGCCTTATGTTTTATCCTTTTATTTTATTTTTAATTTTTCTTGCACTAAACATACGCTAAGCTTAAATATATAATGATATCTTACCAATGATTAATTTCGTGTTTAACCCATACTTGGCACATTGAAGTTTAAAGACATTGAAGCACTATTGTACACAACAATATGTTTACTTTAACCTATTATTTAAAAACACTTTTACCTATACTGTATTATTTATGTTACTAATATTTCCTACATGGCAACAATAAAATGCCAGTATATCTATTATTTCTTCAATTTGGGTTTTACCTTGAAATACATTCCTGAATTCCAGTAAGTATTACTTGATACTAGTTAAACATGCTTACCTCTATTTGCTGCCAAAATCTAGTCAATATTGGATAAATATTGCAAATACTCTCAGTTTAAAACCAATATTAAATAAATATTGTTAAGATTTCTCCAACTCGGCTAGCCGGGCTGCCTTTTTAGCCTCTTGATGAGTGGAAAGTAATTTTCTGCCGATCGTCCATCTTGTTACTCCAAACAGTCGAGTGAGCCGGGAGGCCTGGGTTGCGAAAAGAAATATATTTTCCCAATGTGCCTTAAGTCGGCAATATTAATTTAATATGTAACCAATTTTAACCAATATTGTATATTCTAGATAAGTTTGATACTGAATTTTTCCAAAATTGCCAATATGGGTTCAATATTGACTCACTCTTTGTAATACTGCCAAAAGACCAAGATTTATAAATTAGAATACAACTATAAGGTAGAATCCTGAACGAATATAATGCATTATTTTATAGCGACCTCAACATGCTGGAGACTATGAGCCGGCAGCGCCGCAGCAGTCCAGGTATGGGCACAAGCGGTGGTCCTCGTGGTGAGGGTCCTGGGCCCGGAGGACCTCCGGGAAGGGGATCCTCTCCTGCTCACAGTCCCTATTCCCCTTCGTCCAGAGGCCACAGTCCAGCTCTCAGTAAAAGAGGAATGGGCGGCGGTGGAACGTCAGGGGGTGGAGGTGGCAATGTCATAGGAGTGACAACTCACAGTAGCAGCATACCAACAAGCCTTAGCGAAGCCTCGTCGTACGAGAATATACAGTCTCCAGATCAGGGTGAGTAATGAGGTGTCACTGTTAATATAAAACATTCATGTACGGCTGCTATATATACAGGCTGACACAACAGCTGCCATTATTGCGTACCCTCAGATACCATTGCTGTATTTAGCGGACGGGTAAAATTGATATTACAATAAAAGCCTTATCTAATTAATGATGGCTTGGGTGTGCCTAGTGGTCAGAGCACGGGTATTACACTCAGGAGGACACGAGTTCGATTTCCGGCTCTGCTCAACCTGTCCCCGTGTCTTCGAGGAGTAAGGGCACATTAAATCTGTAGATCCGAAAGTTCTTCCCAGAGATTGGTGCAGGATAAAGAGGATATGTGGATGTCACCCTACTGGGTTCCGGTTTAAATTAGATGGTACTGCCGCGGCCGTCTAAACAGATACCTTACACTTTTGGGTTGTTCGGATGGTCTGGGTCAAAACAAAAAAGAGAAAGAATTATTAAAAGTCTAAAGTACATTTTCTTCCAAGTAGATTTTTACATGGATTATGATTATATGATTAATTCAAGCAGTGTGGTAAACTTAGTATATCATAAATGCGTGTTTACCTAAATAGGACCTTTGCTAAACACTATTTCATAGTTGGTTTTGATGACCACGAAAGTACGAGTAATTTCGACACTATTAGAAATTAGGGAAAGTTATAATTATATACAAAAAGTCGGAAATATGGCGAGAGATTGTAAAATTCCCCAATAAAATGGCTCACTCTTGATCTCCTCAGAACTTAGTATGAGGAGGCAAGGAATTAGGAAATATAAATTTTAAACATACATGAAATAAATTTTAAACATACATGAAAATTTAAGATCTTGATAAATGCGAAAATAGTTTAGATACAAATAAAATTGGCATTAGAAGAATATTTAAATGAACAACAATACTAAAATTTACATAATTATAACTCCAACTGTAAATTTCAATAAAAACCCATAATAGCAATCAGAATTATTTAAGTCTTTGTAATATCTGCATGCATGAACATACACTTCTCTTGTTCGCTTATCATGAGTTATTAACTTTGCTCTTTTCAGGATATTTTGCATAGAAAATTTCAATCATGCTGAGCATACTTAGCTATCGTTTAAAGTTAATCTATCCCAGTCAAATAGAATAGGACTACAAAAGCTTTATTTAGAACAGCAAAAACTTCACAGTTTTTTTAATTTCTTGGGTTAGATATCATGCAAGTTAATTATATGTAAATTATTGAAACATTGCATTATTAGTTTTGATTTTTAACGAAGTAGCATGTCATGACTTGGCAAGACCTATAGAGTCATGCATATGAACTAACGACTGTCTTTAATGAATGACACAAAAGAATTTGCATTCTATGACTAAATCTAGAAAATTCAATTATAGCATCACCATCTTATATGATAAAAGAATATGTGTGTCATATGCAAAGGAAAGTCTAAGTTTTGGACAGACACGAAATTCGATACTGGGTTAGGCGAGCCCTCGGTACAACATACCTCAGCGAGATTTTTTTTAAATTTAAATTGGTCTTATAGTTATTTTGTATTGAAACACGATTTTGAACAATATTCACACAAATCGGTTCCTTATCGGTCGAAAACCGATCGAGTTTCCATCTTGAAAACGTCGGAAAGATCGAAAAACGTGATTTTCAACGTTGATTGAATCAAATCCGTAAGAAAATTCCTTTATATTTATTATGTGTTCTATATTCGTTGAAATATGCATTTTTGAAGTTGTCCGATTTGTATTTTGTCGCAATGAAAATGGGAATCAGCACATTTCTGTACTTTTGCAAAAATATGGGCGTGTATCTCAGCATTCTAACAAAAAATGAATTTGTCAATTACTATATTATTTAGTTTTCTGTAAATTTTCAAGAAAACGCATGAAAATTGAAATTATAGTAGTTTTCGCTAATGAAGTATGCTTCCTTTCTTTGCCGGTTCTCGCTTATTATACAATGGGCTAAGAGTTGCTAAGGGAAAAAGTGATTATGAGCGCGAATGGTGGCAAAATAGGCCATTTGGAAATTTTGAAAATTGAGTGATGTTAGAGCTGTACCTGTATTATTTAAGTAGCGGACGCTTATTTAGGACCAGGGTAATGCCGGGTAATACGTTCTAGTATTAATATAATATAAACCTTTCATTTCTAAGCTTTTAGGGATTATTGTTTATTTTTACTGTATTATGAAACATACGAATTTCTACATCATGATGCAAACGTTCATTCAAAAATAGATCCAAACTGATAGGATTGGTGTCAGATGTGGGATAGATACCATAAAGATGCATTATCTATTAATAGACAACATTATATCAAATGGGTATTGCCATTTTTCAGCAAATAAGCTGTGATTTATTTCATAAAACGCAAGGTTTGGTAGAAAATGGCAAAGATCCTTACATTTTAATTGAAGATTATCTTTATTTTTAATACTTTATACTGTAAATGTTATTTTTTTACTTTATATTTTAAAATCGCAGCCTTTGGTCCTCGTTTTGGCCGGAGTCTCCTGAACACAGCACCTACCTCACGAAGCGTGGTAAGCGTTTTCGCGCCCTCTTCCGACTGGCCGGATATTTATGATTCGACCATCTACTCCTCCCCACAGACTCCAGATGACTTTTTAGAAGATAACTTCCAGGTATGCAATCTTTTAATCCTCTACATTTCCCCGAATTCTTACTTTATTAAACAGGAAACAAGTTTTACAACTAAATATTTTCAACTTTTCTTTACTTCTCTGGGAGCTGCGTTTGTTTGGCTACCCATAAATAGTCTTATGTTTTCATTACTTGATGCAATTCTACCTCTATATTAAAATACCTACATAATTCACGAAGGATTAGATTTTGAATACACCACCTTTAAGGACCAACAACCTACTCTACCTCTAAAACATGCTTGAACAATGATTGCAATAAGCCACCTACAGATTCTGTTGACGACAATGAGGACATCCTCCTAGACAACAATGAGAAAACTACACTAAAGTTTGACTAAATTGATCTTTAGAGGCCACCCACCTGCTGTACCTATCTAAATGAAAAGATTAATAATGTTTCCAAAAAATGGCCTTTAGATTTTGTTGTCGATGAGCCCCCTAGACAACAATATGGAGACCACATTGAAATTTGACCAAATGAGTCTTAAAACATCCCCATCAACTTGCTCTATCAAAACATATGTTTGAATAGAACCTTATGTAATTGAACTAGTAATTGGGTTAGTCATTAGACCTTAGGCAACAATGGGACGATAACGGCAAAAAAAACCCGAAACGAATGTCTTTTTTTAAATAACAGAGCCCACTGAAAATCTCTTTGAGGCTGAACAGTGAACATGACTTTTCAGTTTTCAGTGTGAACTACAGGTGCCTAGAAGAAACTTCTTTAGAAGAGAGAAAAGTTACTTCTAGTCACTGTAGTCTGAACTATGAATTCCATACGTGGTATAAGTGGCTTTGTTGACCACAACATAAGTTTGTAAAATTGCGGCTTATATAAAATGTTATTGCTATCTGTGTGCTTAGCAACTATTTGGAGAGCATGAGAGAGGAATCGGAGTTTACTAATGCTAATTTCTGAAGCGGGAACATGAACCCATGCTCTTTTATGTACTTTCATGGACAATAGAGAGAGAGTAAATAAAAAGTAAAGATTATGGTATTTAGTAATCTAGATGGCATTGGTTGATGCTTACAACTGGCAGTCGTTTGATGTTTATATAACAGTCTACAACGTTTATGTAAAAATACGCGTTTTATATGATTTTCGTTCACTCTAAACTAATGCGGAGAAAACATGCTTTTTGTTCATTCAGTTAACCAATCCTCTTTTAATTGAGGGTTTTAGAAATTCATCAGTGGTAAAATGGAGCCTCAGAGACATATAAATCGCAATTTCCTAACTTATTCCATGTCACACTATTTCCCCCGAATATCAAAGTGCTTAGTTTGATAGACACAAACATTTTTCATGCAAAATTAATAAAGTTTAATGTATAAAATGAAAAGAAAAGCTACTTTTCCGAAACTAATTGACCTTAAGTCTTGAACGCGAAGCTTAAAAAACATCTTCCCTTACTTACTTTAAACCAATTAGACAGATTTATATGTAACTCGATTTTTTAAAAATATCTGTATTCCAACACAAAATTGTCTGAATATTTTATTATTCAAAGTAACAAAATTATACTTATAAGGAAGAACGACGGATGTTCGTGCGTATATACCATATTTTTATTTATTATAAAAACTATTATAGTAGTTAGTCTACTTATAAATGACCATAAAATGCTATATGGAACTTAATTTTTCTTTTATTTTAGAGTCATTGGCAGTCTGGTACTAATATAGAAGAAATGCAGGTATGTATAGAAACCAATCAAACAATTAAACATTTCTAAACGATTATAAAATATTTTGGGGGGCTTAAATGACAAAAAAATATATGCTGCATATGCTGGAGAAAATTAATTTATCCGATTTGCTTGAGCAATTTGCAAAATACATGTGTCTCAAAAGAGAGTTGAACAACCTATATCGGCAGGCCTCTAGCTACGATATATCTACGATCATAATACCTTCCATATTTAAAACAAACCCTATATTATCCATCAGATTTCAGATTTCCTCTTTGAGATCTCTATGGTATCTCAAACTATAACTTCTCATCTTTACGAACTTTTTATTCTGTCTGGCTTCAACGTGTACTCCTATAGAAAATTTGTGCCTACAAAAGCATTTTCTGTCTTGGTGGGGAAAAGTTCATGATATGGCACAACATGAACTTCTAAATCGTAGTGAAACAATTTAGAAGCTCATAATGTGAAACAATTTAGCAGTTTATAATGTATGTTTATGTCTAATATTTAACGTCAGCTTTGAAGCAGCCTCATATACCTTAAAGAAGACATCGAGCATAATCCAGAAATACGTTACTTCCAAGTTTGATTCAAGAAATTTTTAAAACGCGCCCAAAATCACCAAGTTGGTCATTTATTCCCAAAGTGTGCCACGTTGATAATTTTTCGCCAAAATTTTCCACAATACGAAATATAGCCAAATTTTTCACCGAGCTCACGGGGCACGGGTTTTACCATAGTGATTTTTGTTTTATAATTGTAAAGAATGTTTTTCCTTTAAAATATATTCAGAACAGAAAAAAGGAGATAGCAGATGATTTCAACAATATATGCACTGTAACCACTCCAATTTAAGTGAATCAAAGTAATTTAAGAAAATAATGAAATTTAAGCGAATTACGTCATTCAGCTACATTGCTCAGATTTTTTAACTCTCTGAACTCCGCCAAACCAATTAGATTTTAATCCAATATTGGACACTGAATTTTCTCTCCAGTTTCAGGTGTGTTGCGGTCCAAGAACGGCCATCGTATATGTACCTATCGTTCCAGTTCGACCCATGGTTAAAAGCACGCCTCCAGCTATCCTCAACAGAAACCATCTCACAAGAAGGAGGTATGTGTGGACTTGTACTGCCTCATAGTGTAAAATTATGTTTTACTGAAGGTTTTCAAAACCAAGATTTTGATCAGAATACGCGTTTTAAGCTTTCTGAATAAATTTTAAACACTTTTGGAAATGGTGAAGCGTATGTATATAAGGTGATAATAAGATTAATAAGAATGCACATATTGTTAAAAATCATCATCCGCAATGATTGTAATGGTATTTGAACTTAAATGTTTTTATAGAACATTGTATTTTACATTCTCTATTTTTCCTCATATTTTTCTTCAAAGCTTAACTTTGCAGTAAGTCTCTTCCACTACTAATATGTGTATTTCTTTATTTGCTGTAGTTATTAATATAATTTTATAGAAGTTTTGTTATTGTTATCCGTATTGTTCTTACTTCCATATGCTAAAAATGTGCTTATAATCTCCCTTGGTCTATATATTCAAAGATTTGACGTCGTAAAGACAACGTATATGTATGACCGCTGTACTAGATTTACTTTCATCTCTCTTGGTATATATTCGAAGATTTTACGTCTTAAAGGCAATGTACATATATGACAGCGTTACTAGACTTACTTCCATCCATCTCTGTCTATATATTCAAAGATTTGATGTCGTAAAGACAAAGTACATGAATGACAGCTGTACTAGATTTGCTTCCATCTCTTTCGGTCTATATATTCAAAGACTTGACGTCGTAAAGACAATGTACATGCATGTTAGCAGTACTAGATTTTCTTTCACCTCTTTCGATCTATATATTCAAAGAGTTGACGTCGTAAAGGCAATATACATGCATGATGCATGACAGCTGTATTAAACTTACTTCCATCTCTCTTGGTCTATATATTCAAAGATTTGACGTCGTAAAGACAATATACATGAATGACAGCTGTACTAGATTTGCTGTCACCTCTTTCGATCTATATATTTAAAGATTTGAAGTCACAAAGACAATGTACTTTCATTACAGCTGTATTAGACATACTTTCATCTCTTTTAGTCTATATATTCAAAAATTTGACGTCGTAAAAACAATGTACATGAATGACAGCTGTACCAAATTTGCTTTCACCTCTTTCGATCTATATATTCAAAGATTTGATGTCGTAAAGACAATGTACATGAATGACAGCTGTACTAGATTTTCTTCCATCTCTTTCGGTCTATATATTCAAAGACTTGACGTTGTAAAGACAATGTACATGCATGATAGCAGTACTAGATTTTCTTTCACCTCTTTCGATCTATATATTCAAAGAGTTGACGTCGAAAAGACAATATACATGCATGATGCATGACAGCTGTATTAGACCTACTTTCATCTCTCTTAGTCTATATATTCAAAATTTTGACGTCGTCAAAACAATGTACATGAGTGACAGCTGTACGAGATTTGTTTTCACCTCTTTCGATCAATATATTCAAAGATTTGATGTCGTAAAGACAATGTACATAAATGACAGTTGTACTAGATTTGCTTTCACCTCTTTCGATCTATATATTTAAATAATTGACGTCTCAAAGACAATGTACATGCATTACAGCTGTATTAAAACTATTTTCATCTGTCTTAGTCTATATATTCAAAGATTTGACCTCTTAAAGACAATATGAATGCATAACAGCTGTGCTAGACTTATTTTCATCACACACATAATTTCAGTCCTTTAGTCCAGTTTTGTGCTGCACTTCAGACTACAGGCACTATGCACAAATCTTCTGTAACGCCCCTAGAATAAAATAGAACATCAAATATGAAATGAAAACTTGCTTCATGTTCTTTTGTGTTTGCAGCGTGGATCACTTAGAAGACTACGAACCTCTCCTGAAGAACAGCTGGAGGACGGAGGACAAGACTCTGGGTTTCTACGACCTTCTGAGGCCGCGCAATTCTCTAGGAAAAGTTAGCCTGTATCTCAACGGGATCAAAGGTGAGAATTCTTTAAGTCCCATTCCTAGTAAAAAAAATTAACATTTCCATTTGAGGTAGGTCACGTTTGCATGCAACTAATCTTTAACTAATTTTTTTAACGAGCACAGCAATGTAAATTGCTGCGAAATATGCTTAATCCGCTAATTCAGTTGCATGGAGCGTTCATTTCACACTTGATTAAGTAATGATAAATATAAAGGCATATTTTGGGTAGAATAAAGAACTCTCTATTCTTTAAAACTAATATTTAAACTCGACAATGATTATAGCGTAGAATTTGAAGATAAATCTACTATGGGTGAAAAACTATAGCCATATTGCTTTGAGCATTATATCTAGGTGTCGCTGGTATTAGTAACGCCCCACATGTTCTCATTTGACACAACAGGAAGGCACAGTGTAAAATAAAAAAGTTAAAATAAAAATAAAGGTAAAATGCATGTGAATGCGTAGGAATATTCTTTATCGTTTTTAACACTTTGCAACATAGTTGAAAAGTGTTTATGGCTTTGTTAATTTTGTCTGTCTGTCCGTTAGTACAATAACTGCCGTAAAAATCACTTTATCAAAATGAAATTTTAGTATGTTGTTCAGCCGGTCTGTGGGACCTATGGGAATACAAATGAATAATATCACCTAATTAGTTTTGGATTGAACCCGGGTTTAAAAAATGAAATACATTGAACCTTATGGGAGCTAATTTTTCAAACATTATTTAAACGGATTTAAAATTTACAAATTGCTTCGAAAGTTTTAGGAAATATTCAAATTATCCCATAAAATATAAAAAAATTTCAGCAAAATATATCCAGTAGTTTTTTAAATAAAAATTAAAATAATAATTACACCTTTTATATGAAGAGATCACGTAATCATTATATGAAGAGATCACTTGACCCACTTCAAAATAAAATATAGCATCCATCTTGTGTCAAAATCGTGATTTTTAAAGTTCTTTTTAATTCAGATTTAGTGTTATATCCGTCCTAACACCACTTTATTTTTGCTTAAATTCTGTGCATCTACATACTGAAACAACGCATTTACAATATATTTGAGTTTGAATGATCATCCAACTCTAATTATTTCTACAACGAAGCCTAATTTTCACTTATGGAGATTGTAAATACCAACAGATGTAGAATGAGTTGTATAAGAATTGCTGCACTTCTTTAACGCAAAATTATTTAGCTCATGGAGTCTGCAATATAGCTGATATGAATGAAATATTCATTAATTTTACACAGAGAAATAGACGATTTTTCGTTTAAGCATAGAGTTTAATTACCTGTGCCTCCATGGCCTTAAGTTTTTAAATAAAATAAATTATTATAGTATTGCGATGAATGAAATGAATGGAAAAAAGTTTATAAATGAAATGCTGCTTTTATAGAGAGAGCCAAGCGTGTTATATTTCGATGACGTCATTTAAATAAATTTTATTTGTTTTCGATGAAGTTTTCAAATATAATAAATTATTGTAGCATTATGATAATTTTAAAAATGTTATCGAGGAATGCATCGCATTTTAGAGATATTTAAACCATGCAATTTATATTTCAATGCCGTCATTTTAATGAAGGTCATTTTTTTCGATGAAATTTTAAGTTTTCAAATAAATTAATGTAGTATTGTGATAATTTTAAAAATATTACCGAAGAATGTATCGCATTTTAGAGATGTTTAAATAAAATTTCATTGGAGTTGGAAAGTGTTTCATAATCAATACTTTATGCATGTTTGATCTTTCTTGTTTTTCTCTAATTTGCATTGTACTGATAAATTATTTTCACAAAATTAACAGTTAAAAGTAATATTTTTAATTCAATACAAGCCTTTCACCGTATAAATGCATATAATGCTGTTGGACTTCACCTTAAGTTTTGTCCCAGACAATTTTGACGTTTTTATTTTTTAAACAAAGTTTTAATTCCTTCCCTTTAATTCCATGAATTACATTTATAAATTATCAATAGGACTTTTTTTAAAAAACAAAGTGCTGGACTGATCTGTGTTTAGCATAGAAAATGTTTACGTTTACTTTTGAAATTCACCCCAATTGCATCTCTGTAATCAAGAACTGCATTGCCGTTTTTCGCGATATAAAACTATTATCATAGCAACCAAAGTATGGGGTATAGAATATTTAAGAGTGGGGGTTCAGCCTGTATGTAAAAAGTGTAACGCCTTCTTGACAGTAAGGAAAGATAATGAAATTATTGCAGAAATGTCCTCCACGAGTACATTACTTTGTGACTATTCAATTGATTCTTAAAAGCAAAGCGTTCAATATGAGAAAATTGAGTTTAATATGGGGAAGGTAAGTTGTACATGAAAGACTTAAATTGAATATATATGAATTTTCAACTTTCAGAAAAAGCTGAGCAGTACGACTTGAAGAAAAAAAATGGTATGTGCCGGGTGTCGGAAGTGCAAGATGAAGATCAAAGAGAGAGACCTCAGGCGCCGTCTGACTTGCCAGGGCTGAGGCCGGTCTTCGTCAACGACTGGAGAGGCCAAAGAAAGGTAAATTCTCAAAATGTTCTCATATGCTCTAAAATCTGAGGGAGGAAAAATAATTCTACCTTGACTTCAACTTGAATCTCAGTTGAAAACTGGTAATAATTACATTTTAAATTTTACCCTTGGAACATTTTAAAACAAGGACCACGGCAATACATGCATAAATTGCTTTTAACAAATATTTTCAAATAAAAAAAATTTGATCTTGAATTTAGTTTGTGGATTGCAGATTCGTCTTCGTTGCAATTATGAAACAAAGAGGTTGTAATTTTTATATGCTGCATAGGATCTGAATGCAGCATAGCATATGAATTAAATCCCATAAAGTGAATCGAATAACGTGATTATTTTCAAAGATTGACTTTTTAGCTAAAAATCACTATATAAAATAATAGACGAGTTCTTATTCTGTACGAACCCATAACGCATTAATAGTTTGGGTAGCGCTGTGCTAAACTTTATGTTAGGATCCTAAGCTTAACCTTATTAGAAGGTCCGTAAGTTATTATTGTTTTCATAAATGGTTCAATTGTGACATCTTGTTTAGTAATGTCAAAATAAGTTAGCGTAAATTTGTGTGCAAATTTCTGCTATATTAAAAGTTAGATATATGCAATGGATTCTGGTTAATTTTTGTTAAAGTAGTATAATCTGCAGAATCATATTTAACGTTGTGTTCAAAATATTGCCGATTCACCTATCAAAAATTGTCAGGTCTTATAATACAATAAAATTACAATATCAACAAAGAAAACAAAGTTATAAAAACAAAGTTCTGGTCACATTTTTAGTTTTAGACGCTGCGCCCTTCCTTGATTTGTTTCTTCGAGTTTATTGTTACCTTCAGTGTTTTCATAGTTCCGTTCTATGAAAAGAGCGGCCGTCTTAAACTTCCTTCTGACGTCAATTCTCATTAATTTTGATATGTCCTGGTGACGTGTTGAAATTCTCTAAAACTTCTACTACTCCTTTCTGTTCTTCAATTTCTATGTACGTTTTTTATCATTCTGCAGGTTGTTAGGGAACTAGCCTCATACCCAGTATCACGTCCAGGATTTGATTCAATTCTGCATGGTAAAAGTCATTGGTCTAATTCTTAGCCAAGCTCCACCGGGTTCATAGGCGTAGCCAAAACCTCAGATAGAGGGAGGTCTGACTGAAAGAACATTTTAAAGTGCTGAATTTGGCTCACTAATGTTGACCTTGTGGAAAGCCCAGGCCGCCCAACTCAGCCGAGGGCATGAGCAGCAAAGTTAACGGCCGGAATGTGGATCCTGTTATTGTTGTTGTTGAGACCCAGACCGTCCGACCTACCAGAAAGGTGTAAGATAACCGTTTGGACGGCCGGGAAGTGAATGTGGATCCTGTGGAAAAACTAATATAAATTTTCTACCAGTGAAAGGTTATGACGCCCAAAACCTCACTGTTTGCGCTACTGATCGCATTAACTAATTTGTGGACTATTAACAATATGCCTATATATTTTATTTTAGAGGACAAACTTTCCTCGTTGATTGCCTAGGAGTTTACTCATACTCTCGGTATTATTATTTCTCTCTGCCTTGGGATTGGCCATTCTGAACATTTGATCCGATGATCATCTCATATCAATAGTCATTGATTTTCACTTGTCTTGGTGACCTCATGGCTTCCATTTGAGCTTTTACTGTACCCCTTTGTTCTCTTATTTCGATATGGGTCCTTGGAATCGAATCATCTTGAAAGTATAAAATAATGGACCACGGCGAGGCAGTTTCAGGTAACCATATCATTTGGTGTTCCTCAAAGTGACTTAAAATATATTCTAAAATTGTTTTCTTACATGTTTAATAACACTGTTTGAGAGCTCATTGACTCAAAGATTGCCCATGCTTGGAGCAAGGGATTTTTGTGATTTATGAATCGCAACTTCAGGGGTTGATATATTTTTGTGCCCCCAAGTTAGTATAAATGTTGTAGTCTATAAAATCGAAACTGCATCTAACACGTTCATCTTCTGTTTTACAGATTGGTACTAAAATGTGCTTAACCACAATTAAAAATATATTTTGTCAAAAGTATGGGGTGTTTAATCTATGTAGTTACTAAGGACAGTCAAGCTGTATTCTGTTTAATTGCTGTGATTTGACGAAAATTATTTTTTTTTAGTTTTTTAATTAATTTAGTTTTTATTTTGTAAGTCTGAAGTGAGAATACTTTAATGCAGTTCAACCTAAGAGTTAGGGAGTTTTCTAATTGGAAATTATACTTTACTAAAAGTAACTGAAGCTTGTGATACTTTACTGAAACTTAAAATACTTTACTGAAACTTAAGATAATATATTTTTAATTGCAGTCAAAACACGAAGAGAATGATGACAATAACAATACAAAGACCAGCAGCAGCCACCAGAACGGGGGAAAACCGCGGAAGCCTTGCGTTGGGTCCAGTCCCGACGCCACCCCGTACCACATCCTACCGAAGGGGTGCAGGGGGTCATTCTGCGTTATTCTCTAACATCATTTACCCCCCGTGCTGAAGTTCGAATGGTAAGACCTAATCTTGTCTCCTGTTACACTTCAATGTTTTATAACAGCTATATAGGTACATATTACAAATATAAAAAAATCTGATGTGGGCAACACATGACTTTCCTTATATAATGTAATGAATTTACTACTTTTACAGTAAAAAAATAGGTTTTTCTTGTAGTAGATACTAATATTCTTTCCAAGATATTGAATTTTCGACAATTAGTCGTTATTTTCATTGATTTAGCGTCATTTTTATCCATTTGGCGAGATTTTCGTTAATTTGGCAACATTTTAAAAAGTCGTCAAGTTGGCGACATTCCGCCAAATTCGTCGCCAAAATTTCGCCAAGCGTTATAGACGAAGAAATAAGTTGTTCTTACAGCAGATAAATGACTATTGGCGTTCAAATACAAAAGTATTACTCAAAGTATCTTTTTTCATGAATGGAACGAGCTAGATCCACGAGAGTGATATCATCCAATTTATCGCATGGTATTACATATGAAAAGTGAACATGTTTCTCAATAGGAAATATTTTTTTTTTCATTTTATATGACTTTTTAATAATTTTTTTGAAAAATGTGCAATATCTCGAGAACGGTTCATGTTAGCGTTCTAAAATTTATGTCAATCGTTTTCTAATGAAAAATTACATAAGAAATGTCTATTTGCGTAACTTTATTAGTGGTTTCGATTTTTTGACGATTTTTTCAAAATTTTATTCGAAAATTTAGGGGGGTTCTGAACATTCGATTACGTATAAAAACAATAAGCTTCCAGTGTTTATGGATTGTGATTTTTGTACCAAATTTGGTTCGAATCGGTCCATTCGTTCGTCAGTTATCGTCTCTACAGACTCACTGACACACACACACACACACACACACACACACATACTTTCACACACACACACACACACACACAGACATCACTTCAAAAATGTTTGATTCGTGATCAGGGATGCTTGAAACGTGCTCTCCCGTCGAAAACTCGATTTCGAATTTTCGACCCCGTCACAATACTTTCCTTATACATTATGTATATAAGGAAAGTAATAATTGAAAATATGTTGGTTTGTCTAGTCTGTGTACAAATCCACAATTGGTGGTTTGTTGTCGAATTTGACTCAATTATTTAGTTTACTGCGACTAACCGCGTTCTTCGAGATACATATTTATCTGGAAGCAGACACGCTTTCAAGCATGTTCTGTGGATTTGACAAAGTATGACCATCCTTGTATATTGTTCATAGACTCAGGACATGAGGTCTTCTTTAATGGGCTATGCAAGAACAAATTTACCAATAAACGGATAAAGAGATTTCTTAGTCCCCCTCTGCTACGCTCCAGGGAGAATATTTTACTCAATTAATGAAAAATAATCATTTTTTTGTATATGCAGAAATAATGAAATCCAAAAGACTAAAACATTTAACAGCAACTTTCTCCGAATTTCCGGGGCCCAGAGCATGCTGTTAAATCACTTCCATAAAACTAGAATTCGCAGCATTTGATTATTTTTATATATTGCTGATATACTATAATGTAAATCTTGAATGTGTAACCCCAAAATTGTTGTGCCACTGGTCCTTAAAATTGACGAAACTGCAAGAGAGGGAACGGGACGCCTCACAAAAATGCTGAATGGCTTTTCATTTTATGTCACATTTTTAAAAAGCATCAATTTTTGTTTTCATTTTCTTCCTGAATATACAAATAATAAATATTTGTGTATGTTCATACCATGTATTATCGCATTATAAGATGAAATGAAAAAAGAATGCAAGTAGAACACAAGAGACAAAATCTTTATTAATAGGCTGATGACCCTCCTTTTACATGAATTACTGTTTGTATCCGACGTGGGATGGGTAAATACAAGTCATGCACAAGAGTCACAAAGATACGTAGCCACTCCTCCTGCAAAAAGGTCGCTAATTCAGAAAGTGTCCTTGGAGGTGGAAACCGACAGAGTAGCTTGCACTCCAAAATACCTCGCAAAGGTTCAATTTTATTAAGATCAGGGGACTGAGGGGACTACACGAGGTGTTGCACTTCATCATAATGTTCATTAAACCATCTCGGGCATCTATCTCGGGCAATTCCAGCAGTGTGAATGGGAGCATTATCTTCTTGATACACAGGTCGTTCATCAAGAACAAAGTTTGCATCATTGATGAAGATGGTCGGTCAGAATACTGGCATAATCGCCCTCCATGTTGAACAGTAGGGAGGAGACGGTCTACATGATAGTGTATATACAAGTATATGTGTGTGTGTGTGTGTATGTGTGTGTAATGTACGTGTGTGTGTCGCGTTAGAGAATAATTAATTACTTGGGAGTAGATAAGTTTAGAGTACACTTGGGAGAATTCGAAATATGTTCAGTTTTATATATCTGACGATAACAAAGGAAAGGCTACTGAATTATTTCGAAAGCTAAATTCTTCGGTATTAAATTATTTTTTGTAAGCTCATTCTTTTTATAAATTAAATGAAAAAGTCGATATGTAACTTATGTCACCTAGCTTATTGCGTAGCAAGAGTTTAAAATTCTAAATCCAGGAACGAAATTATTGCGGCACTTTTGTCATTTTTGAAGCAAAAATGAAAAATATGATTACATTGTAATGAAAACATTATGACATTTAAAAAATTATTCTCTAAATTATACATAATAAAATTTCAAAGTTCTTATGCTCAAAATCATATCCGTTTAGTCTTTGTACACATTTAAGTGATATATAATTTGAGAAATAATTATGGCCCTCTGGGCATTTAATTCGTATGTGTCACATTTACAAACTGATGTTTTCTAATATTTTTTCTACGCACTTTGAACATTGTAGTAAGGTTCCACTTACTAGAATGAGCTACCAGGTAAGCTGCATACAAATCTTAAATATACACTACCCGACGCAGAAAATGAAACACGATGAAAGAGCGAATAGAATGGGATGATAAAGGTAGAAATGTCATATATAACTAAGCGATGTTACTCCCAGAAGGATAATACAATACATAAATGGCGTAGACAGGGTGATAAGTAGGCAGTAGGACTATCACTTGCGGTGATACAAGGAGTAACCTTTCGCGGAACAGATGCAATGAGCGTGGGGGTAGTTTCATGAGGTATGGATGACGATATGCTTTCAACCATCCTTCACAGATCATCCTCTGTTTCAGGCGGGGGCAGGGCAATCAAACAACTTCCAATCACGTCCCATACATACTTGATGAATAAGAGATCTGGAGACAGCGGAGGCCAAAGAAACACCTGGATACCTTGCAAGGCTTGTCTGCTGATTGTTGCTGAGTGATGGTACACATTATCTTGCTGGAAAACAGAATTTTGGTACCACTGAAGATAGGGCATTGTAACCGGCCGCAGCACCTCATCCACAATCGTCGTGCCGTCATTATACCTCAGATACGAACCAGAAATGACCAACTATCGAAGCCGATGGCATCCCAAACCATGATGTCGCGTTGTCGACCAGTATGACGTTCAATAGTCGCAGCAGGATTTGATCTGTTTCAACGTCGCCTCCAGGTTCTCACACGGCGACTGTCATTCGACAAACAGATCTGAGATTCGTCGCTGAACACTACCCTATCCCATTCAGTCGCCCAAGAGGTTCGGACCCGACACCATTGCAATCTCTCACGTGAGTGTTTTGTCGTCAATGCCAGTCTTTGTAAAGGGCAGTTTGAGTGCAAGCCACTTTCGGCCAATCCTCGAGAAACTGTTCTCGCTGGTATTGGAATATCCAATGCACCCTGCTAATTCTGCAGAATGTCGTCGTCTGTGGGGCCGCCACCGCATGCCTTCGAATACGTCGATCAACGCGTGCTGACGTACGTCTGGATGGACCTGTACAACTGCGATGATTCACATGTCATTCTTCAATTTATCTTCTCTAAATCCCTTACGCAGTGGACGCATCTATGCGCGTTTCAGGGACGATATACCGGCATGACCCTCCAGCCGCAGGTAGGCCTAAAATGAATCCCCTCGCATGATCGTCCAAATGCTGAAACGGACTTTGGTGTCATCGGCCAGGCATCATTTCAACAATACGCGTCTTCTGAAACATAAAAACAGCTCGAAAAACTGGTTTCCGTAGGCGACAGACAGTAACAACTGTTAAGCTTTCATATGCAAGTCCCCCCCCCCCGGCCTGAGTCGATCAGTAACAATTATTAGGGACACGACAGCCCAGTGGTTAGCGTGCGGGAATTGCACTCGGACGACCCGGGTTCGATTTCTGCCACTGCCCAAACTACCGCCGTGTTCACGCGGAGTGCGATCACATTAAACATGTCGGTCTTTAAATCCTTCCGAGAGGTTGGTGGTAGGGGAAGGAGGGTACAGTCCCTGTGGATGCCTCCCCCACTGGGTTCAGGTCTAAATTGGGTGACACTTCCCGGCCTTCCAAACAGGTACCTTATACCTTTCTGGTAGATCGGACGGTCTAGGTCGAAGAAGAAGACGTAACAACTGCTGGCTCATCTGCCGTTTCTATTCTTTTAATCCAGCTATCTAATCACGTGACGTACTTGCATTTCAAATCATTTGCATACATCGCTACATCGTCCAGATGCGTTTCTCTAGCAATTTGCATAATTAAACAGCCAAAGCTTCACTGTGTTGCATTTTCTATGTCGGGCAGTATATTTGATATCAATAGAATTCCTCAATTCAAGAACTGTTGTTTTCAGACTGTCCCTTTCCATGAAATGATGGTTATTTTCATAAACCTTCCTTGCTAATATATACCATATATTCTGTATTATATTTATATCAGGCTATTGTTCTGGCTAAGGTGCGAGTAATTTTATTTTTTAAATCACATGTTGGACAATTTCGACATGTGAAATTTGAATTTATCTTGCAGTAAAACAACCAATTCCCACTGGCTATTTTAAGTCCATTTCCTGCAAGCTTTTTTCCTTAACCAGGAAACTTTGATTAACATTTATTTGTAACCAAAACTGTTCATTTTTTCCACCTACGAATTCAATTTCGCTTTTCTGTTTCCAACCAATTCCACTCCAAATCATTATCTATCCATCCCTGCTGTCATGTAAGAAACACTAGCAGTTTCTGTTTCTCACCCTCCCTAACTGTACATCCGAGCCATATAGATTAAACTTTTTACTTGGTCCAGAAAATAACTTTTCGTCACTCGCTATACTTCATATGGCCGAGAGTAAATTCTTTTTTATTGGCTTTGTGGATTGGTGGTTTTGGAAGGTGAACATTAGTTTCCTCCGGAGTTTTTTTTTAACGAAATCCTGATTAATTCAGAAACCATTGTCTTCGTCGAACGATAACTGGAAAATGGTTAAACAATAACTGTTTTTTTAGTTTTCTTCTCGTAGTTGTTGAGTTTCCAATTCTTTTTTTATGCTTTGCGTCTCAATATTTTTACACTTTGAATAGTCCGTCGGTGCTTTTCCATTTTCCGTATCAAGCAGGATCTTTCAGAGTTTAGAGGCATGATGTCACTTATTTAAGAAAGTTCGGCATCTTGAATGTTTTTTTAACAATTTAATAAAGTTTATCCAGAAAGTAGCGACCATTTGATTGTAAATAATTCAAGACGTTTCATTTTATAGTTACTACGTACGCTAGGCGCTTATGTTCAGAAGTATCTCAACATAACCGCCATAAAGAACTTAACACTCCATGTAATGTTCCACCAAGTTTCATTATCCAATTATCAGAATCGACAAATCAATTGACAATTGTTCCACTCCTTCCTTGAGTTAACCATTGCTTCTGAATAGCCGGAACAAGGGGTAAACCCCGATTGCCAAGTCAGGACTGTAAGGTCGGTGATCAAAAAACTTCCACACTTTACAGTTGCCGGAATTTCAGACTGTTTTGTTCATTTTAAACACACGCAACTTAAAAAAAAAATCCATAAATTACGTGGGAAGTCAACACTTAACAGAGATCAGGCGACCTTCAGTTAATCAGTGGGTATAGCTGCGTGGGAAGTATCGATATGTGCAAAGATGATTTCTTTCTGGAAGGCACTTGTACGACAGCACATGGTGTAAAAATATTTATGGTAAGCACAAACAAACACCTATTCGATTCTGTTAATATTTAGAGTATGTATATGATTAAAATTTATAGCAAATAAATTGATTAATTTCCTTGATTTTTATAATAATTTCGAATTGATTCCATTCTTTCTTTTCCAGATGTGCTTGGATCCGCCACTTCCAAAGGCACTCTGCACTCCCGCCGTAAGCGTGCCTACAACGTAAGAATTGTGTACATAGAACTGTTTGAGGCCCAACTCCCCTTTGCTTCTTGTAAAAATCGGGCCGATTTCGCTAGGCACTCTTCTCAGTTCCTGTACAAAAACATTGATAGTGCTAAAATATCGATTTGTGCGTCGTCCTCCTAGCGGCTTCGCTCTCCCGTAGTCAGTGTCTCCATCTGTTGGTGAAGAACAAAGGCTGAATACGATACGAGTCACTGCTGCCATCTGTTGGCATGAAACCGAGTGACAAACGCATACGTTCCGGAATATTCCCAGTTTGACTTCGAAAGCAATGAAATAATTTCATCAGATTAAAGAGAAAAAAGCATGTTAGGCTGTCTACGTTTATCAAAGTAATCGGGGTCGTCTTTATGAAAGGAAGTATTTGACCCGGGGCAAGCCTTCCCCAAAGGTTTATATACGCCAAACTGAAATTTGCATTCTTTAATATACTTGTCGCAAATGGGATATAAATGATGTCAACATTAAAGGGGCTCCTAAAACTCCTGACTCCCAAAGCATTAAAGACGGCTCTGAAATTAATAATTGTCTATTACCAAGAGTTATTTAATTTTTTACCTAAATGTCTTAAATATTAGGTTCATTATAAAAAAAAACATATCACACTATTGATTTTAAATGGAAAATGTTAACATTATTTTTATTAATGCTTAAAATTATAACCAAATTTAGTGTACAATTTAGTATTATTGAATAACATTTAGTGTACAATTTAGTTATTCCATTCAGTGTATAAATAATTATAAGAATTTTCAAGCTGAATTATATGATCATATGATTGACAAAATACATACGAAACTTAACGTAGGAAGTAACGTATCAGTAAGTACGACGATATTACGACGAGACAAATATTACCAAAAGTACAAAATATGAAAACGATGTATGTAAAATTATTCAGTATTATTTACTGATTGGCGTAATGGCTAAATTATATTTTACTAAAATTGTGTTTAATTAACAAAATAGTCAAAATGTGAATTAGTCTGATATAGTAGATAGCAATTCACTTCAATAATTTTGGAGTGATAATATAGTACAATCAGTATCTTGCAAATTTCGGTCTACAGAAAGATAAAAATAACTTTTAATTTTCAGAACAAAGAGTAACTTAGAGTAACTTTACACTATTGATTTTATTTACTCAGAGTTTTGTTTCCTTAGCTTTGCAACCCAAATGGAAAAAATTAGTTTTTGAATACTTAAAATATGTATCAACACGATATGCCTGAATTTAAAGTAAAAGCAAAATATTTGTTGATTTTTTTTTAGACGTGCTATTATTCATATAAAGGAATATTTTTATGATTTTATTTCTTGCATTTATAAATTATAAGCAATTTTAGAAAATAATATATATGCTTATTTAAAATGTAATTATGTTTAGCATAAAACATTGAATTTTTAATTAATAATTAGCATTAATTCATTGAATTTTTTAAAGTGTTTTGAAAGTTTTTTTCTTCCTTAAAGTTAAGTATCAAAATTTAAGGGTTATTGTGGAAATTGTTGAAATATTGTATGTTGTGACATTTCAATCTGCTTTATAAGAATGTAGAAATGCATGTTTGAACTGCTTAACGAATCAATACGTTAAGCAAGTCATCGTTGAACCTGCTTAACTTAAATTGAAAAAAAAAATATAAATTATGTGAAAGTTCGTATTTAATATTTATATTCAGTAAAAATCTCGACTGTCAATAGTCCTCGGTTTCAGCACAAGATATTTTGAGAAGATCTAAATGCTGAATCAAATGAAGTAAACTTAAATAAGTAAAACAAATTTCTGATTTCAATGTATTAAGTAAACACTACTTTATGTTTTATTTAATTAACGGGGACTTTATTACGAAAATTTCGAAACTATGATTGACACTATGACTGATATGAATAGACTATTACAAACGTAAAGTGCAATTGACAACATTTTTATATGAAACATACTTAAGTACTTCAGATTTCTTACAGAAAGAAAAGCATGTTGCAAAAGGATTATAACTTTTAATCACACAATTTAACATAAACTCATTTGTTAATAATATTTTTGTTTATCTCTATTGATGTAATTTAAAATACATTTAATATTTTGAAAACGGAGTAGTTAACACCTTTTAAACTCAGTTGTTAATAATAATTTTATTTTTATTTTTATTGATTTAATTTGAAATACATTTAATATCTCGAGAACGGAGCAGTTAATGTCTTATAAATTATGTTATTCGTTATTAAATTAAAAGTTAAATCTAAAGTATATATTTCGTAACACTCAAACTGTTGCTCAAAACATAGAGAGTTTATAAAACTTTAAAACAGCATAAAACACAAAAATAAATTTCGTTCTTTTAATAAGTAAAAAAGCACGTTGCGCAAAGGATAGGAGGACTTTAGCAACATATTTGAGTACAACTAAGATAATAATGCAGCATACATACAGCTGTTTAGAGAATACGCTGGATCCACTTATTCAATGCAAAAGAGCCAACAAATCTGAAGATAAATATACAAAATGGGCTTAAACCAAAGAACTCGAAGTCAAAATGATGACGAAATGGGCGAGAAACGTCAAAAAGACAAAATCGAACTCATGTCGTCTTTTTGACTTCGAGTTTATTGACTCCCTTACAGTGACGAAGGGTATGCAATGTACCCTCGAGACAGGTGTATGCTGCATTAAAAGTTTATTTGTGCTTCTCATTGTCTGTGCTTCTCTGTCAAATTTTTAACAGATTGTAAATATCAATGCATTAAACGAAATTTTACATTTTGTAACATTTACTATAATTTATGGTAGATAAATATACCATTTTAAATGTTTATATGAAAACTCTAGATTCGAATCTTACCTACAGCCAACCGATTTTGTTCGTTAATCTCCGAACACAGACTGATAAAAACCTAAATTGAAAAGCAAACGCTATATTTCAGATAAAATAAGCCAATTAAGATATGCACTACTACACTACATTTAAACTACCAACGGCCGTACCGTGCTGAAAACACCGGTTCTCGTTAGATCACCGAAGTCAGGCAGCATCGGGCGCGGTTAATACTTAGGTGGGTGACCACCTGGGAACACTGCGTGTAGTTGACACCTTTCGGGTACGATAGCCCGGTGGTTTGCGCGCTGGATTTGCACGCTGCCACAACTGCCGCCGTGTTCATGCAGAGTACGATCACGTTAAACATGTGGGTCCGTAAGTCCTTCCAAGAGGTTGGTGGTAGGGGGAGGAGGGTACGGTCCCTGTGGATGCCTCCCCCCTGGGTTCCGATCTAAATTGGGTAGCACTTCCCGGCCGTCCAAATTACACCTTTCTGGTAGGTCGGACGGTCTGGATCTCAACAACAACTACATTTAAACTAGTGTTTGCTGTTAGCTTTTGTATACTAACCATTTTATTTCATATTATTTGAAAAAACTCATAAAACCAGCTTGTTAATTTCATAAGAGTATGGGTGATCATTATCCGATTCAGTTTTGAAACGCTTAAGTTTGATTGCAGCAATTCTACTTGCATACATGTGTGCATATGAAAGCGTGTACATGTATGTGTATGCGTATGTATTTATATGTGCGGCCCGCGGGTCTCTAACTATCAGAAATGTGGCCCTTGATTCATTAAAAGTTGAATACCACTGGCCTAGTATATTTGTTGACTGCCGAAATCGAAACATGTTATGTATTACCAAGTTTGTAAAATTAGAACTATACACTCTTCTTTGACAAAACCAGCCACATACTTTCATCTTTTTCAGAAACACGAACAAAGGCTCATCATTTTAGAGAAAATCACCAAAATCTTCCTTCTGTTTCCGATGTTCAGAAACACTATTGAAGAGAAGTACGGTGAAACGTAATATGTTGGCATATTTTTACAAGTTGTCTATTGGTTTATATTAAGAAGGAAAATGTGAACCCTTTCAATCGTATTTAATTTTATAAGTTTTCTCTGGATGTTGAGAGTTACACAAGGTACCATCCTTATAGGTTAGCTGATAACTATAGTTGTTTGCCTACACTTTACATGAACTGTGTATTTATTTGTCCTTAGTATTTATTTGTAGTTATTGTGTTACACCTTTTCTTTGCTTAATAACCTGATCAAAATGAAGACATACTGCCCTCACAACAAAGATCGTCACATCCGTGACAATGACGTTGTAGTCACGTGACACCTGGGTCACAATGTGACATCATATTTGTGACTTCTATGCGACGTTACGTATTAGTAACTTTGTAACTTAATTATGACTATATTCTGTGACGTTTCCACAATTTAATTAACACGTAATAATGTGACCACATTACAATAGCAATTACAATGTGACGTCACAAGTTAATATGCGACGTCGTAAACGACCATGAAAATGACCAAAATGACTTCGCTATGATCTCAATATGACATTGCCGAGACATGCTGTGACGTCCTGTGACGTCCCAAAGTCACAGTGTGACGTAAATCTTACGTCACTGTGAAGAAAAATGCTGTTACGGTGACTGTCACTGCGCACAGTCATAAAATGTATTAATTTTTTATAGTATGCTCGGAATTTTATAGGAAAGACTAGCTTGAATATGATGACATAGTCATATATCCATCTCTTATTTTGTATATTCAAAATTATAATTGTTCAGTTCTATTTTTTCGTTCCCAAATAATTTCTTTAGCTCTGTCGAAGAAATTGTCGAATTTTATATACAAAAGCCATATTTTCTTATCCATTCTTTACTTTAATTGCATATTAATCACATTTGTTAAATTGCTTTTTACTTTTATATTCTTAACTCAAATAATGATATTCATTATTTTTATGTATGATCAGGAATGTGTTTTTTTTTTTTAACTCGCAAGTAACATTTTTGTATAGAACGCATTTCAAATATGGTTTTTCGTTCTAGCATCATTTCTTTAATATAATAACAAAGCCAACCACCACATGCATCTTTTTTCTCAATCTTTATATAGATTGAGTATTAGACCTTTCTTGCTAAATTACTTTTTACTTTTATATTCATACTGAAATGTAATCAGCCATTAATATATAATCAAAAATAAAATGTTAAAATTGACAAAAAGTAAAAGTAAGAACAATGAATTAACATTCCTGTATGGAATATATTTTAATTTTATTTGTCTTCACAAAAAATATTCACATGCTTTCCAGTAACTCAAAGTACAGCATCAGCATGATCTTCTCAGAATTCTTGTCTTGTACCGTTCATCTTCTTACAGTGGCAAACAGTGGGATGAAACGGACGAAGCGTGCTTCACTCACAAAATGAAAAAAACATCAATATATCCATCAATTAAAGTTAATTTTTTTATTGATTCACGCAATATTTTACTGTCACATTTCATTTTCAACCACTGCATACTCAATTGGTACAGTCACCTCAGCCCCAAGCAACTTTTTATTAAAATTATCTTTGCCAGCAGCTGCTCAGGTGAAGCATTCAAATTCCCGGTTATGTTGGGACATGCGCAGGGGACATTTCCTTCTTATTAATGGTTTTGGCTGTGTTCCAAGTGCAAGAAATTACGCTGTCAGTTTTGCAAGTGAAGGTCGCTTCCCTTGTTTCAGCCCACCGCCTTTTCTGCATGTACATATTTAACACGGGTGGTGGCATGCTCCTTTTAGAATTGCAGGGGCGTTGCGCGAATAAGCACATAAACCCGTTCACGCATACGTTCTTCAGAGGTGCTCACGAGCCTGAATGTTCGACTAGGCCTCGTTGCGGACCAATTAGAAGTTCTAAACATATCACTCGTTGTGAGTTTATCACATTTGGTACAGTTAGTTTAGCACAGTGTTTCCAGGTCTGACATTGCTCTTGCTATTGAAATTTTTACTGATAAATATGCCTGGATCTGTCTGGGAAGAATGACTAAGTCACCTGTTGTTGTAATTATTATTAATGTTATTATTATTATTACTAGTACATTTACGTTTTAATACATTTCGTTCAGGAACATTGAGAATAGTTTGTATTAATCCTCTGAATACAGATTCGGTGTTCGGGATTACAAGATCTCGAGAATTCCATAAAACCTCAAGTTTATGGTTTTGCTGAGAAGTTAAACTTTACACTACGGTAACCCTTGTACTGATAACGGTGGGGTTGCTGAAGATTAATTTTTAGACTTAGGTGTATTGCTAGCAGGTCAAAAATTGCATGAAGTGTCATATGTAGTGCCGAGTTGGAATCATTGAAAAAAATATCAATGGATGGCGTTTGACTTTAATAGTCAAATGTTTGTGATTTTGTTGAACTTCTGTTCAAATGTAACACAACAAATGAGTTGTACGTCAGTTAACAAGGGAAACGTTGACAAAATAATTCAACGTTGAATTATTTTACAGAATAAATTTCACTTAACATAATTAGCAAATTTTTATGAAAAATACTTAATTTAAAGCGAAATAAAATATGAAAAATAATTCAAATTTTATTTCATTTCATTTTAGTCTGGACATACATTGTAAATATATCATATTCTGTAAATGGCAAATATGTTATCTTTCGTTATGCAGCCAACAATAAAGCGATTTTTTTGTAAAATTTGAGTTAATGTATAGAGAAATCGTTTTTGATTTTTAAAATATTCTAAATAGTTGTTTGTGTTCTAATTATTAAAATATTATAAAACTTCAAATGTTCTGTTGTTAATAAAGTTCATACCATATGCTGTGTATGACTAATAATGCATCAATATTTAAATTGGAAACACTGAAATGGGAAAGATAGTGTATAACCGCTTATACCATTCAATACTTTGTGGCTAGCTGATGACAACCCGCTGGCAAACTGAAGTACTTCAAGGTCTTAGTGTTGATTGAATAATGTAAGAAAGCACCGAAAATTAGCATGATGAGGCTTGAAATCCTCAAAAACGCATAAATTGTGGCTAACCTTATTGTAAGATAATAAGACTGTATATGACTTCTGCTCTCAGAAGTTGTCGCTTAGTATATACAAATAAATTGTCGCAAAGCGTGTACAGAAAGAATAAGAATGTGCAGATTGTATAAAATATGGATGAAGAAAATATATTCTATGTGAGATTGTATATGTATGCAGGTATTACATTTTGTTTTTCCCAAGGATATATTTAACAACTGCTAAAACCTCAAGAACTAATTTTAAAATATTTGGAATCATAATCATATAATTTGGTTTTAAGTGACTCACTTGCTGCGTTGCCACTTCTTTGGGCAAATAAATCAAAATAACATTGAATAAGATCTTCAAAAATGTGCTCTTTATGTATATAAAGTTGAAAACTATTATTTATTTTAAATTTTTATAATTCCTCATGCATTGTTATACAGACAGAGATTCCCTTCACTACAACATCTTCGAATGACGCGTTTGCTAGTGTTTCTAAGATAAATCGTAAATAACCTCATATCTGCAAGAATAAAAAGTTAATCTTAAATTCAAGGCATAAAGTTCTCAGAACTTTATATTCACTAACAAGAAAATCGTACTATACAATAAAAAAGACACGGTTTTTTGTGTTCTCCATTAACAATACGCTGTGTTCACAATAAACAAGATTCAAACATTACATGAAAAAGTCATTTAAACTCATATTAAAGCTATATAAATGAAGATGGCCAGAATCTTAAGAATAGGAATGAGGATACATCGACACGTATTCCTTAGTTTAAAAGAAATATGTCGACAATTCTATCCTAAATATGAGGCCATTATTGAGGATAAATTATGATATGAAAACATCATAATTTATCGTCGAAAGTCCAACGTCAGAGTTAATAGTAATTCGTTAGTAAAAGTGTATCTTGTGTTTTAAATTCAATTTTTGAGTCCATGAATGTCAAAAAGTAATAAAATTCCACCATTGAATAATTTTATAAGATAATTTTTGTTCACAGTTTTTAAGATAATTTTTGTTCACTCATGCTTAATTTGAACTAAACTACATGTAACAAAAATGCATTTTACATTCTAAACTGAAATACTACCATTCTGTGAAATTTAAATATTATAAACCAAAATTAAACTGCACGTTTAATACCACTGACTGAATTAATGAAAAAATAGAAATACGTTGAATCAGTATTAGTTTTGAATGGGAATCAATTAAGAAAGCTAAACTACCAAAAAGAGCGATTTATTGTTTTCGGATGAAAGTTTTCACCAGTCATGGGCTCTTTCTTGGACGAACTTCCTCGTGAGTGATGTTCCTTCAGCGAATGAGGATTTAAAACTAAAAGTAAAATTAAAACGTTGGTGCAGTATATAAATTTAAAAAATGACATCAGCCAATTACTTGTATGCTGTATTCATTTATACAAAATCCGAACAAATTTGAAGAAAATTTTAATTATGAAGATTAGTATAACTCAAATATTTTATTTAGTTGTTATTAAGATTTAAACGTTTAACTTTTAGTAAAAATTGGAAAAATATTACACGTTATTTGGAAATTTTCAAAATCGCGGGAATATATTAAGTATATCGGGAAGTTTAACATCCACATTTAGTTTTCAGAAAGTTGAGAACTAAATATTTAAACAGTCCTAAAAATTAAAGAACCTGGTCATCGTAATGTAAGTAATACCAAAACTTACCACCGCACAGATTTTAACAAGTAAACTTAACCAAACTAAATGTCTTAAGCTATAATTGCAATTTGCAAATTCTGTTCTAAATTTACCAAGTGTAATCACTACAAAACTGGTTAGGACAAAAATGTGATTACTCATTATGGACAAAATGGCAATCTCGTCAAAATATCCACATACACTTAGTACTTATATTAATCCATTCCATAATTGCTTTGTTGAATTTGTTTTTACAAATACATATACATATATGAAGTCTTTAATAATAATCTTATCGAACATTATTCATAATAACTAATTCTATGCCTAATTATGACAAAGGGACAATTTAGAATGAATTAGAGTGCTCATTTCTAAAACCGATATTTTTACTTTCTTGTTTTCTTTTACAGCCCACGAAATCCAATAAATTGCACTTTTCATAATTGGTGCTTTTATCGATGATCGAAATTTTAGATCAAATTGAAAATCTTACTGTCATTATGAAGAGCTGTAAATTGGGGAATACCTGTAAATTTATAATAATCAATGAATATATAATTTAATTAATGCATTAGCAATGACTTTACTTTCTATTTATAAAACTGAAGTAAAATATCATGTATATTTGTTGTATATACTTTGTTCAAATATCATATCTTGTAGAATATTAATATTATAATTACTGTATAGAATCTTAGCATTTTGAATTGAAACACATAACCGTGAATAAAATAACACAAATGTAAACATTAAAAACATTTTATTGATGAAAACGTTAGTAAAGAGCTTCACAAATAAAAATATATAGAAATTATGTTATGCGTTTGATGTACAAAAAAATTATATTGGATGTAAAAACATAGAATTAAAAACTGTCCTTCACCAAGATTTATGCCCTGTTGCAAAACTATTTTTAATTTCTTGGTTTCTCAAGATGCACTCCAAGTTTATCCTTGAAGCTTCACAGACGAAAAATTATTTATAAATTTTATTGATTCAGGGATCGTAATATTGAGTAATTTTGACATGAGAAATTTTAATCTGAATTATATACGCTTTAAGAGTGGTATCACATCTTGGTGTGGCATCACATCTGTTACATATTTAATAAACCAAGTTCTTCTCCCCGATAGTTGCACCAATCATTTCCCGTTTACGCTAAGTACTCATCAAAAGTTTGAAAGTAACGGAAAATGGAACCTTCTGAATTACTTACATTAGTCAAATCTATGTAACAGCAAATGTCTCCATGAGGGTCATGGTTATAATAAGGTCTATTTACACGAGTTTTTTTGTTTTTTTGGTGGTCATTCATATATCGCGTTCCCACAGTGACCACTAAATATGGAAATTAATTGGGGTGTGGTTTTATTCGACTTTCTTATGTCAGAATATATTTCAATAGGTTTTTTTTTGCAACGTTTACAAGAACATTTGGAAAAATCTGTAACTTTGTTCCAAATAATCATAATTACAGCATGTTACCCATCATTTTAAAGGACTCGAAGAATTACTTAATTGACATCAATGTTGACAATGTATCCCTCCAAGGAGGCAACATTCTCCCCTAAGGGTGGGGCTAATAACGTAACGGACACAAAAATTGTACCGCGGCTATGTCACTACAGTGATTGAAATTGCTAAGTTTCGTGATCATTGAACCATAAATAACCCTTTGTATGCATGATTATGGCACATTTCTTCCTACGCAGCCATGTTAAGAAAATATAAAATTCCGAATAAATTTTAAGTTTTAACTCGCATTTCAAAAAAAATTATCTAGTTTTATATTTTTTATTAGCTAAGCAGCATATAAAGTTTCATAAAAATCCAATAATATTTGTGGCTGCTATCGTATACATGAAAAATTGACAATAGAGAGACAGGCGAACATCACTCTAGAAATAGTCAGAACGTGTTGAGGAAGTCCGAAAACATATATTGGCATCAAAGTTTCGAAATTAAAAATTTTGGTGTAAACAATACTTTCTTTCTCTATACTATATTCTATAGTATGAAAAAGTAAAAATAGTGTTATATAGAACTACAATTTCAGTTCTAAGCTAAAAATTTATAAATTTCATTTTTGATAGATTTGGAGACGTCCAAACTGGCTCATTATAAGATTTAAAAGTTATTTCTTTTAAGACATAATGATACAATAGTTGCCTTTAATTCTTTTCAAATGCACGTTGATATATTTTCTGAATCACATTTCAAACATTCCTGCTGATACTGGAATCATATGTAGTGCATTCTGAGAAAATTAGGGAATTAAAAATAACTTTGCTATAATGGGTAGCAATGGATGGACAGTCGTAACAGAGAGAAGATAAAGTGTGACATTGTATATTCGCAATAATTATGAAAATTTTATTGTCTGTTTTAGAATAATATTTCAAAATTGAAGAAAAATTAGATACAGCTGTGTTGTCTGGTGTATGGGTGAATCAATTTATACTTGTTGGTGATAAATGGTCAAATATCTACGGTCGACATTGAAAAAGATATGTACATATAGTGTTCCAAGAAATTATTTATATTAATTCAAAACAGTATATAAAAAAACTGGCTATTTCATAACATGCAACATGGGTTTTTAGCTTAAGTCTCATTCTTTTTGATATCTTGAGGAATAGGGAATTTTTAAAGCAACCAACTACAGGACAGGACCACATTTTCGAAAAGATCTTGGTGTACTTGGTCTATGTTCTTTGTATTTGTGAGCACCAAGTCCACAATTTGACTTTAATTTCATTATTGAAAATGACGTAATAATATCCACAATGAAGGAGGAATAAAAAAATCACCCATTTTTAAATTAATTGCAATTTTAGAGAAAGGGATATAAAGGTGTTAAACTCGAATAGAACACTTAATAACATTAACAAACCTCCAAATTTTGAAGTCATTACTGCTTTAGTGGAACAAAAGTTAAATGCTTAAACGTATGCGTTTCTTCAGAATTGAGATGGAATTTCACTTTATCCTTTATCTCTGTTGATCGAGTAATAATTAATAAAATTAGCACTTTCAAACATTCGTTTGAATGATCCTGACTGGGTCTAAGAGACAAATATAACTATGGCAGGCGATTTTGACATTTTCATTTGAAATTTATTTTTAAAAGAAATGTTTTTAATGTTTTTCTGCATTCATTTTATCCTCTGCAAATTATACTGTTTTATATCAGTAGCAAAAAAGATTTTTATAATTATGGATTTGAAGACTAATTTTTCAAAAGAACTTTTCTTACGATATTTTATATTAGCTTCAGAGTGCTATGGATAGAACCAGTTTACGCGTAGGAAATTGCACGGCATTCACTTGAATCCACAGAAAATTTTAATTCCGCTTGACATTTCGTTTAGAAAGCTTTGCAGTTTCTAGGTTTTGACCTTAAAAATAAAATAAAATACACATTTTCATGAATATATATATATATTATACATTTTTTTTAATCGCGGTATTTTAATGCTTCAAAAAGAATCACCAATTTACATTACAAGAGCGCTTCATAATTGTCATGTTGTCATGTGGCATTTTGTGAAAATGAATTTAACGAGCAAATTTTCGTTAATTTATCGATTTGATGATTAACATTACTGAGTGATTTGCATCTCTTAAACCTCATTTATTATTAACAATTAAAAGCCATTTGTGCAAAGGATAAGGGAAAATTCAAACAACGTAATTAAGCACAAATACAACAAAGTTGCCTACAGCTGTTTCGAAGATAAGTTAGATTACCTTTTTCAGTACAAGATAGATAAACAAACCCGAAATCAAAACGCCGAAATGAGCCAATTTGGCTTTTTGACTTCGGATTTGTTGGTCTATCTTGCACTGAAGAAGGGAATCCAACTTACCCTCGAAACAGCTGTATTCTGCTTTGTTTCATTAATATGTGCATAATTACGTTGTTTTGCTTACTCATTTTGCTTACTCATTTACTTACTCATTTATTAATTGTTTTACTTAGCCTTTATACAAGCATACACGTTGATTTATATTTCGTTTTGTAGAACCTTTCCAACGTGTGATTTTCAAAATTATTGAATACCTATGCAGATCTTAGTTCATCTCGGTTCTGTAAAATACTCTCAGAGATCTATGGACTGAGGTCCGTTAGTTCATCAAAAATATGATCAATGGATAGTTTGTCTATTTCTCTTATTAGCATGTTTTGGGTCATGAAGGCCACCAATATTGATTGTCTATTGTAAAATTGCATTTTAAAGACAGGTAAAATTTAAATAATATCAAATGGCAATAAACAAAATATTTCTTAACACTCAAAAGATTAGCAAACCATTCGACATTAAATATCATACTCTTATTTGAAAGTATTCTTGGAAATTTTCTGTGGATATATACGATGTAGAAAGGACAATTCCTTGCACTGCACTCAGTTTAGTACTTCATTGTAGAAGCAGAACACTTCTCTGGACCCCTTTAAAGAATGTGGATTCTCGTTGTCATAACACTTCATCTACCTGAGTGCCAAACTAAGGAACTTTTACGCCAATGTCACCTCAGGGTCTACACAAATCAAACTCTTGGCATTACAAAGGCAAGATATTTTCTTTTCGTTTTGAACGTGAATTGTGTAAAATGTTAAAATGCGCACAGATTATTCATCAAGAAGACAAACGAAATGACACAGGGTTCTAATTTTTTCCGTATCCATTGTACTTTAGAATGAGCAAAATAATACCGTAAAAGTGAAATCAGATATTCATGACGTTTCCATTAAACTACTCTGAGTACTGTTATAATTACTGAACTTGGAAAATCAATACAATAAACTTGAAATGCAAATCAGCAACAAGAAGACATAATTAACATATAAATTTCTTAACTAAATTGCTGCTATAGTTTTAAATTAAGCATAATGCATATATAACTGTATGCTTATACAAGATTGAACTTTATTTCTTGTTTCAAGTTTAATCCCAGCAACGAGTATTAAAAATGAAGTCCGATACTGTGTGTTAAGTACTGATTATCATGTATATTTTTAGTTTTTTTTTCCTGTATTTAATTTTTCAAATTGAATGTTTTAATTTGATATGATTTGTTTGTGTGTTTATTGTAATTACAAATCTTGTAATTTAAGTAGAATTTCTATGTTCTTCATTTTTATATTAATACAAATGTATAAAAATATGATATTCTTCTTTCTTAAGATACTCTTGATTTATGTGTAAACCTAATTATTTATGGGTCAAATATTTGAAATCATTAGTGAAAAAGCCACTGAATTAATAAAATATCAAAAATGAAGTTTAAATACACATTTTTAAGGCAAAAATTATTCTCTCTTGCCAGCTCATTATAACATTAACATTTTCTCATATTTCTTCATCTCATCTTTAATTGAAGTCATCCATGAAAAATGAATAGTCCCTTTGGAAATATGACCATATCCGGCAATTACTAAAAATATTCCCTCTTCCTTCCATATTAAATAATTCATTAAATCTACAATAAATGAAATGAAACACTGCAAATTTTGTCAATAAAAATGTAGGATACTCACTTCTTAGTTTAGAATAAAATATGCCATTTTATTAGACTCCATAATCGGAATTGCGTTTAAAAAATTAAAATTGCTAATCAATTAAAAAACGACATAAAAGGAGAAAATACATTATTAATTGCGTCAAGGTAAGTATTGGGATTAGTAAGAGATAGTCAACCTTTTACTTGAGCTTGTGCATCGCGAAAATCCTCTTTTAAAATCATAAGAAATTTATATTGAACATGAATTTAGAATGAAAAATTTTCATTCATAACTTCCATTTATTGATCATTTAGACTTATATTATTAATTATATATAAGTTTTATTTTAATTATATAACTAAAGGAATCTATCATAGGACTCTGGGCATAAAAATGCCTTTTGATTTTAATAAGACGGTATGATATCAATAAGCCTTATGATATCAATGTCTTAGCAGGTTATATTTTATGTTATGTCAGTAAGCAGTTCCAATATTTTAACAATATGTCAGATAATTTCTTCTGATTTGATTTAACAGCAGCTTTAGCATCCGTTTTTAAGACTTGGAAAAGTTTTGTTAATGTGTGTTGAAGAATTTTACAAATATTTGAGTATAACTTTTGTTAATTTATTAACAATTTGTAATACTTATTAATAATTTTATAATACTTATTATTTTTTATACTATTGTGTAGAACTAACTTTTATTGGGAGATTTTCACTTAAACTCTAGGGATGATATTATTTGGTTAAACGATTTATATAATTTAAAATCTTCTAAAACAATAACTTATCAAACGGAATTCGGAAATACACAATAGAATTATAAAAGGTTTATTGAAGTTCAAATAATAAGCACCTAATATCTTAACAGTGGCTTAAGCTTAGCAACAAAATATTGCCTAACAAAATAAGATAAACTATATTAAGGCTCTACATTAAGTTAAGTAAACGTAGTGAACACCAACTGGTTATACAATAATTGTAAACTATCCCACAAACGAAACCCATGCTATCTGCTAGCATTAGTTATAAAAGACTCAAATTGTAAGTTGAAGTTACATTTGTGCACAGGAATAATCTCATACTCGGGTAACTAAAATAGCCATTAAAAAATTGTCCCTTAGGCTTATGTATTGGGAGTTGCATAATGTTAAGTAAAATGATGGGTTAATTTAATGGAATTAAAATATTGAAATGAAATTAAACGAAATTAAATAATCTTGAATTTTATATGTGATCACAATACTCATTAGTATTTCCAATTGTTCCTCCCGCTTTCAAAAGATATTAGCCAGTTTTTGAGAAAAGCATAAAATTATTCATTTCTTCTGCAGTGATGCATGAGGCTATTTTTTTTTTCAAACTCAAACATTTTTTTAATAAAAGGTACATAATGAAATGTAGTTTAAAGGTAGGTATGTTCTCTTGACGTTGCATAACCGTTTCATGCACATATTGAGACTTACAATATAAAATGGATTTTGAACAAATGTGACACCCAGAGCTTGCGTTCGGTCACAGGCGACTTGGTTAAAAGGTTGACTAACTCTTCTTAGATTTGGCAATGTTATGGCTATGGCACTAAGGGGTTTGAATCTCGCAGCTGAGCTTATCTCAATAACGGAAGTAACGAAGTCGTCGGACAATCGTCGGCAAAGTTATGGACATCTTTGTTGCCTTGCCCCGCGGGACGGGCCAGAAATTTTCAAGTGTTCTGCAGATCCAGCAATTGATTTATTACAAGTGACTTGTCGTTAACATATCATTTTTGAAAACAAAACAACAAGAAGTCAGCGTAAGATTGTGATACGAATTTCAAGGTCACCTTGGCAAGAACTGAATAAAAAAAATAACCACTTTGTTAACCCTATAGTTAGATATTCCTGTTAGAATGCAACTATTGAGTTTAAGATGTTTACAATAAGTTGCGTGAATTTTGAAGTGTGTTGTCAAGAATTTTATGAGTCGATTGGTCACTCTGTATGAGGTTTGTGTTTATATGAATGCATGATGTGCGATAATTTTATATGTAACTTGGTTTGGTAGAACTCAACTCCTCAGTATCATGTCATTAATTTTTTTAAATTTTGAACGACGCGATTTCAAATTTTCGTGATGGCTAATTTATCACGAGGGTGTTTAATTTATTTGAGTAATGTAATTTTAAACCTCAAGCACAAAATTTCTTCCTTCTAACATGGGACTACTGACGTGCGAGATAACTAAGGATTTTTTGAATTTTGTTTTGTTTATTTATCCATCCGCCATGTGTTTTAAATTCGTGCAGAAATAGTTTCAACAACAGCTGTAAAGAGATTATTTAAATATACAATGGAATCAGCATAAAACAAAATCGCAAGGAATGAAAAATGCAATTGCTATTGTATTTGTGATCCCCATTGCAGAAGAAAGGTATATAAAATACTAAAGCAACTTCCTTGGCTATTAATTAAACACAATAAAGCCTGGGTTTATTTCCATTGTAGTTTTCTACTTATTTTTGGATATTGATTATTCTTTTATCAAATTCATCTGCTGTCTCTACTGCATTAAAATTAATTCCTGTCAATATTAGTCATCTGGATATAATTGTTGTTTATCACAATCCAGGGACTCAACTAAAAACTTGTTATGGAAATTATAAAAGATTTATGAAATTACCTGAGCATTTATTACTCGGTACACTCACTGTATACCATCCATTTAACGTGGCCGTGATTGTAGAAGTCACAGTGAAGAAAAAACAAAATCGTGAAAACGAATTATTTGATCTATACTAACTTATTATAAGTGGGCACCACTGTAATTCCATTCAAAAATTCCATTTAAAACATTACTTTTGATTTTAACTATTATAACTTATGCAGTCATTTCTGAATTACAGTGAATTTCACATATTTAACTGTAATGTAATTCAGGAATTATGACATTTAAAGTGATTATTACAGTGATTATTTCATGATACTGCATTTATACATTATATGAAAGTTTCATCATTCGACGTCAGGAAGATAGAGGAATTCTACCAAACCATCTGTTAGAACCGCATGGGATTCGAATCTAATGATTATTCTCTCATTTTTAGAAGTGTTTAAAGTAATAAATCCTATATTATTTGATCACCTTTTGACTAATTTCTTCTTTTGTATCTTATGTTTTTACACTGTTGTTAGGTGTGAATCCAATTTCAAATGTAAACGGTTTGTATTCAATCTCTCTTAGAATTTAGGCATCACAAGTTTAAAAATCTGATATGGGCAACACATGACTTTCCTTATATAATGTAATGAATTTACTACATTTACAGTAAAAAAATAGGTTTTTTTATAGTAGAAACTAATATTCTTTCCAAGATACTAAATTTTCGACAATTAGTTGTCATTTTCATTGATTTGGCGTCATTTCTATCCATTTGGCGAGATTTTCGTTAATTTGACAACATTTCAAAAAGTCACCAAGTTGGCGACATTCCGCCAAATTCGTCGCCAAAATTTCGCCAAGCGTTATGGACGAAGAGATAAGTTATTCTTACAGCAGATAAATGACTATTGGCATTCAAATACAAAAGTATTACTCAAAGTATTTTTTTTTTCATGAATGGAACGAGCTAGATCTACGATAATGATGTCACCCAATTTATCGCATGATATTACATATGAAAAGTGAACGTGTTTCTCAGTAGGAAATATTTTTTTTTATTTTATATGACTTTTTAATAATTTTTTTGAAAAATGTGCAATATCTCGAGAATGGTTCATGTTAGCGTTCTAAAATTTATGTCAATCGTTTTCTAATAAAAAATTACATAAGAAATGTCTATTTGCGCAACTTTATTAGCGGTTTTGATTTTTTGACGATTTTTTCAAAATTTCATTCGAAAATTTTGGGGGGTTTTGAACATTCGATTGCGTATAAAAACAATAGGCTTCCAGTGTTTACGGATTGTAATTTTTGTTCCAAATTTGGTTTGAATCGGTCCATTCGTTCGTCAGTTATCGTCTCCACAGACTCACTGACACACACACACACACACACACTTTCGCACGCACACACACACACACACACACACACTTTCGCACACACACACACACATACTTTCGCACACACACACACACATACTTTCGCGCGCACACACACACACACACACAGACATCACTTCAAAAATGTTTTATTCGTGATCAGGGATGCTTGAAACGTGCTCTCCCGTCGAAAACTCGAATTCGAATTTTCGACCCCGTCACAATACTTTCCTTGTACATTATGTATATAAGGAAAGTAATAAATTATTTACAGCTATAAATCTTGTCTTAGACGTTATATTATTATAAATTATAAGTTAAACTAGTAGTTATATACTCCCGCGTCCGCTATTTAAAATACGTGTACATTAAAATAGTATTCTAAATAACATTGTTCTTCAAAACATTGCATAAAAATGTTTAATTACATGCCCTTAAAAAAAGTATACGAATTTCCGTAATTCGCTATAAGATATACCCGTACCATTTTTATAGAGCTTCAATAATAGGCTAAATACTGTATATGAGTTTGTAAAAGCTTTGTTAAAATGTAATAGATTTACTTCGGAAATTGAAAGCATCAATAATTCAAGGCCGTAACTGATATAATCCAATCAAAATAATATCACTGGTGATTTATAAAATTTATTTTTATATCCATTCTTTTATTATTTTAATCGAATAAAATAAATAAAAACCGCCTGCTATATAAACCCATTTGATTTAATTACGTTGCTGAGCAGCATGATATATATATTTTTTTCAAATAAATTTTCTGAAAAAATATCGTCTGCATAAGGCTATTTTTATGGAAGGTTTAATTACGCCATTTTCTATAACTATAGCAATTTTCAACACACTTTGACCCTAGAAACTCGAAACATAAACTGGTTTACCCTCAATGGAATAGAGAATATCCATGCTAAATTTGAAAAAGAAATCCCATAAAAACTGTGGATTTGCATACGGAACAGACAAACAAATGAACAGACAGACTTTCCGTTGTACGAGTATGTATAAATATATATAAATCTAAGTTTGTTAGAAATTAATGAAAATAAAGTCATTACAAAATCGTTTCTTATAATGAGCAAGGTAGGAGTAATTATGAGCAAATTAGGAATTCAATTTGTTTTATGTTTATCTAAATACTTAACACTAGACGTCAGTACATTAAATCAAACTGCTGCCTGTAAAATAAAAGCTTGACAAACTTCCTTGAATAAAGCAGGCGTACTGACATATACCTGCTTTATTCAAGGAAGTTTCGTAAGCTTTTAACTAGACAATACGTCCGTTATTAAACATGGTACAAAATTTTATATAACATTCCATCACATCTGCTTGTAGCTCTTGCTCTCAAAAAATCTTAGAACAGGCCCTGGCCATGCACTTCTTCCTATCAGTAAGTACCATGCATTAATGATACTATGCAAACCTCTAACAAAATATAATTACTATATAACTCCCAACGAAATTCTACTTCGACTCCATAGACCCCTCCCCCCTTTCCGCTTACAAAACATACTAATGTCATGTTCATTATAATATGTTATATTTTTAATTAAGAACATTGAATTAATAATTACTATTTTAATTTTCCAAGATATTGAATTTTCATCCATTTTGAAACATTTTCATTAATTTAGCGCCATATTTTCATCAATTTGGCAACATTTTCATCCATTTGGTGATCTTTTTTTCAATTACATTTTCCAAAAGTCTTCAAATTCGCCGCAAGGTTTTGAATTATCGTCAGTTTTCCCAAATGTTTTGGAAATAACCGTATTAAAAAAAAATCATTTTGCTTTCTAAAATGGTTGTCAACATTATAATTTTGCTTTCAGATGATTGATTATAAGGGAAATTTTTCGCTGGTCTTTTTAGCACAGTTTGAACGAATGATTTTAAATAAACAGAAGAAAATAATTCAGACATGAAGCCGTATCTGAATGTCTGTTTCACACACGAACTCGTGTCTGAAAACATTTTTCAGACACGATATCGTAGCTGACGTGAGTTTTTCAGATGCGTCAGCGGATGAATGTTCGATACTTGTATTTACAATATGTGTATTTTAAGCTGTAGTACAAGTATTTTATAATAATTCGTCCAGCCCGTTATAAAAATACATGCAGATAAAAATATTTGTTACTAAAGCATTTTAAGTCACACATTTAAGGCTAACAGTGCGCCACTGACATCTACACTGACCTTTATATTTTTTATAATGTTTAGACAATAAAATTTCTATTTTATAGTAACTATCAAAATTATTACTTTCTAAGCGTTGCATTGCAAGTTTCACGTAAATGATCAAACTACATTTAACAAAATTCTTAATAGTTATTATTTAAGAGTTTAGCCTATGATATTTATTTAACAATTCAACACAAATATACATATTGTACCAATAGTTTCAGCATTAATTTAATTATCAATATTTTAGTACGATATTTTGCATGTAATGAAACTGAATTGTACTGAAGTCCAATTTTAGGAATATATTACGAAATATGAAAAGGTTAAGAGTATTTAAATAAACTTTCTTATTAAAAACATAGAGGATACATATTTTATAAATAAAACCTGTTAATATATAAACTAATAAAGTTTCACTATTTATACTAAATTCTGAACAAACATTGCACACAAACATATATATATATATATATATATATATATATATATATATATATATATATATATATATATTCAAAAGCTCAATATATACATTTAAAATATACATTCAAAAGCTCTAAAAATGTATTTTTTCATCAAAATCTATAGAATTTAAAGAAGGCTAAAATATAAGATAAAACTTCAAACAGCGTATAATATTCATACATATGCTTATATCGTTCAAGTACTTCTGAATCATTATAAATAGAAAGTTTGAAATGCAAATCAGTTATCATTTTATGTTTCTGATTAGGAAATACACCGGACGATGAAATTTGAAATTTCTATGTAAAAACAAGTAGAAGTCATTAATTTGTATTTAACTTTCTTATTAAAAACTAGAGACTGTACTCCGTGGTGCTCGGGATTTAAATCAGGGATTAATTAAATTCAAAATATTTTTTGAAAAGTTTAGTCACTTACTCTCCTGAGCACACGCTTAAATTACAAAACACACTCAAACACATGCTTTAAATCAGCACCTAATCACACCTTAGATCACTGATCGGATATGTAATACGTCTTTGTTCCGCGCTGGGCACATTAATATTTTCGATTCTAGAAAATATAATCGGCTTTTCCCGGGAGTTAAAGCAGAGATAAATTAAATTTATTAATTTAAAAAATAACAAAAGAGAAGTTATTCATATAAAAATAAAGAGATGCAATCAGTTTGAATCAAAATTAGGTTCTCACAAAACGTCCAAAGGCGAAAAGATATACCTCAGGGGAATTATTTTTTGGAGACAGAGTTATCTTTTTACGCACATCCTCTCACTCCCCTAAACAAAATGAACATGGTCCATTACTACATCGTTTCGACCTCTGTCGAAGTCCGGAGCCTGTTAGATTTGTTCAAAAATCACATACCTCGGATACAAAATTTTCAATTAATCAATGGATTACTTTATGAAATTATTTTTTTCTGGAGTGGTCTGTGATGTTTTAAGCATCTGCTGCAAAAATAAATGAACGTTGGATGGCGCGGATGTGTAAAACTCACGAAATGTATAAATGTTTCAAAAATTCATTAAAATTTGCCTATTCATCGAATGAATTCCTTTCAAAATGTGTTTGATAGTGAATGTTTCGATCTTTCTGATTATGTCTAAATGGAAATTGAGTACTTTAGGTCGTTAAGGAATCGATTTGTGTAAATATCGGTTCAAATCGATGTAAAACATAAAATAACTAAACTATAAATTATAAAGATAACACCGTTTTGCGACTCTTCGAGTTCTGAAAAAAATCTGTGTACCAAATTTGATGGTCACATGATGCTTCGATTTTCCGCTACAGATTGCACACACACACACACGCAGCTTCCTTCACTAGGTAAGATGAACAAGAAAAAATTTTGTACTGTTGTATTTTGCATTGAAATTTCTGAAATATTACGACAAAAGTCACATTTTTGGATTCTGCTCTCCAATTAAGCAATGCAAAAAAAATTGCCAGAATATCAAATTTAAACCTATTATTTAAAATTGTAAAATTAAAAATATCTTAATTACCATTTGACTTTAAGTTCTTTAATCAGTGATCATTATCAGAATAAAAAGTATGTTTGATTTTCAGGTTTCGTATCAAAGTTATTCTTTTTAAATATTTTCTAACAAATATTAAAAGTTTCTTCAGTCAATTTTGCAATAACTATTGAATAATGAACTGTCATGAGGCCAATGAATTTGATGCATTTGACTTATTTGTGCCAATATAAAATGTTTTGGTATTATTAATAAGCGCGTAGTTCAAATTATCTATTTCCCCAACATACTATGTACTACCATCATTATTCAAGGCATAATCGTTATTTTCTGTAGGAAATAGTGCTAAAGAATTCAAGCATTAATTATGAGAATTACCAAATAATTCTGTCTAATCCTAGTTTTCCCCATAACGTACCAAAACACATAAAATTTGATAATAGTAAGTTAATTGTAGGAATTTTCATGTCGAAACCTCACACATATACACGCATAAACACAAAAAAAAAAAAACGGCCTTCAAGCTGAAAGTGTTCGAAATGGTCTTAAATTGTTCTTATCTCTTTGCTCTTATCCCTTTTCCAGATTTTCGGGAAAAAAATTGAATTTATCGAAAATTTTCGGGAAAGCAATTATTAGAAGATAAGAATTCATATTTAATGTTGTAATTACTTATCAAAATTACTATCTAAAAAACGAATTGCTGACGAATGCGTTATACAAAATTTTATCACAAGAGAAACTAATGCATTAATTTATTGCACCTTTATGGCCTTGCATCCTCTTGCATTTAAAGATATATCTTCCAATATTTGATAGCTGTGACGTGCCACGACTAACTCCAAGAATTTGCAACATTTCTCCAATGAGGTTTGTACCTCGGAGTGATGTTCGCATTGAAAATTTTCTGCAGTCGTGTCTGCAATCGCATCTCAGAGGGTGTTGTCCTTCCAGAGAGTTTTGTAACTATATAATAAAGTGTTTTTACAAAATCAGATTAATTATTTGCATTATTTGTGGTTGCAAGCATGAACAATTAATTGAACTAGTAGGGTAAAAAATTTGTTTTCTTTATCGGTATACTTTTCTGCCACACTTACATTAATTATAATAATGTTATTTTTAATCCAATAACCTCTTTTCCAACAGTTCTCATTAGCCTTGCAGTTATCTAGCGTAAAGAACTAGCAGGTGATAAATTAGTTATATATTTGATGTGAATCTGGTTATCTGCCGTACAAAAGTGTTCATCTGCTATACAAAAATTAACAACAATAATTTTCTTCCTAGATCCATATCCTTTTCTCCAACATTCTTACAATTAATTTTAACTTTAGAGTATTTCATATTTAGCTATTAGATTTTCTTAATAGATCTGCTACTTGCTTTTATCCCATTGATTATTATCTCATTGCTTTTGTCCCAACTGATGTTTTTGCGAGTGCTTTATTTACTATAATTAACATTACATTTAATATAACTCTTGTTAATTGCTATTTCCAAATTTATTATTCTAATTTTTCAAACAGAATTTTATTTTATTTTTTGGTAGTTCTTTGTTATTTTTCATACACTGTGTTTCTTCTATCTTCTTGCATTTCCTATTTTGTGTCATTTTATTTATTTATTTTTAATTCTTACGTTTCAAATAAATAGCTTCAATCTGGTAATTTGCTGTAAACCAAATACTTTCGTCAGCAACTCCTGATGGTATGTCTGACATGCTTACTTTTCGTCAACTTGTGTTGCCTTGTCTAAGAGTGATTGCCAATCCTTAGACGAACCGCACTGTAAAGGGTGTTTTATTTACAGCTTGTTGAGCATTTGGGTACTGAATGTGTCTTATTACAGTGAAATTATTTCAGGGGTGTCCGTAATATTCAGCCACTTTATTGTTCAGTTAGATGATACTCGATGTGACAACCACCCATGTAACCAATTTCCGATTTATAATATCCGAATATAATTGTAAGATATTGTTCTATTAAAAGATACATATTGTTGATTGCCTTGTTTTTATTATTGCAACACACACACACACACATCTACTGCTGTTTTGCATTCTGTCTTAATAATTATTCTGAATTGAACTCTGATTTTATGTGTAAACTAGCAGATATGTGCGTCGTTGTTTTAATTAAAAATATGAAAATTCTAGTAATATTAAAATATTTAAAAAATAAAAAATATCTTTACTATCTTAATTCAAAGTAAGAAAATCCATGAATATCCACTCCTAAAAGATAACCCTATACAAGGAGATGAGCAAACATTGCAATTATAGTACCATTACATGACATAAAAACAGTTACAATAAATCATTATAATATCTAAAGAGATAAACATAGACAATAAAAACGGTAAAGATGACAATAAAAGCAAGTAAATAATTAGCTATCAATACGGAAAAAATTCTCAATTTCAATTGAATTATAAATAAATAACCAGTCTTTGATGGTCTTGGAAAATATACGATAGGTAACAATGTTTTTAAAAGATTGAGACAGAAGATTGTAAAATCTGGGAACTAAAAAGAAATGAAATTTCTGAAACTTAGTAGAATTGACTCTAGGATATCTGATAGTACTCCGCCTTAGCCCGAAGTTGCATTGACTACCACCCGCATTCTTATTTCTAATATATAACATATTAAGAATTTTGTAAACATAAAAATGGCTAAATGGCATAATTATAGAATGGGGGAAAAGAGGAAAGGATAGTGCCTGACGATGTTTACATAAGACAGTCCTAATAAATGTACTAAATGATGATCAGAAGTTTTACTGAAGTTTTAGTTGAATTTAACTACTGTTAAAAAGATGAGTCGAATCGTATTTCAGTCCAGTGCTCTACCAACTGGATTATCTAATCTGAGAGCTCTCACATTCTCCTTCATCTTATTTTGACCCCAAGACTCATACTAGGTATTTTTTTTTCTTATTGAAGCGAGGAAGCGAGGTGACTAAATTTTGTACGACGACAAATCACTAAAATTTAATTTTTTTTTTTAATTTGGACACATAGTGTGTAATAATGTTTTACAGGGCGAATTCGTTGCTAAATGTGGTTGCGACAATTTGCACGTACTGTATCCCGGATCCTTTACTGATATTCATTGTCCAGTGATAACCCCCACAAAAACGTACCAATTTTATTTTATTTGAATATAATGTGCAAATTAATGGCTTATAACTTGATTTCATTGCTGAACGTAGTTGGAAAAAATTACATGTATAGTACTTGCCTGTACAGCATCCAAGTTAGATCAGAAAATAATGGGGGTGGCAAGCCCAGGTACCGTCCTATTTTCTAACCAATCACCTCTCGGCTGGACTTCTGGACCTACAGATTTAAAGTCTTCTTACTCAGCATAGACATAAAGATAGTTTTGGGCGGCGTTGAGGATCGATCAAGTGTTTACCGTGTGTGATCCTCCCAAGATAGATTTTCCCTACTCAGATCGCTCTACTTGCCCGAAAGTGCATGGTAACTGTTAGGACGGCTGGGCAGTGGCACCCACTTTAGATTAGAACACAATGACAACCACAGGGACCATACCATCCTTCCCCTAACTCATCACCTCTCAGTTAAACTCTTGGACCTATCGATTTAACATCCCCATACTCCACTTAGACGCTAAGATAGTTTTGGGCGACGTCGAGAATCGAATCCGCGTCTACCGTGCGTGATCCTTCCAAGATAATGTCTCCCTGCTTAGACAGCCCTTCCTTCCTGAAGGTGTTGTTGTTGAGACCCAGGCCGTCCGACCTACCAGAAAGGTGTAATGTAACTGTTTGAACGACCGGGAAGAGCCACCCAATTTAGACCGGAACCCAGTGTGGGAGGCGTCCACAGGGACCGTTCCCTCCCACCCCTACCACCAACCCGAAGGTGTTGAAAACCCAGACCGTCCGACTCATCCAGTGGACTTGAGCAACTATTTGGACGGCCGACAACCCGAAGGTGTTGTTGTTGTTGAAACCCAGACCGTCCGACCTACCAGAAAGGTGTAAGGTAAAGGTGTAAGGTGTAAGGAAAGGGTAAGGTAACTGTTTGGACGGTCGTGAAGTACCACCCAATTTGGACCGGAACCCAGTGGGGGAGGCATCCACAGGGACCGTACCCTCCTTCCCCTATCACCAACCTCTCGGAAAGACTTTCGGACCCACATGTTTAGCGTGATCGTACTCGGCCTGAACACGGCGGCAGTTTTGGCAGCGGCTGGAATCGAACCCGGGCCTACCGAGTGCAACTCCAGCGCGCTAACCAATGGGCTACAGCGCCCAACCTGAAGGTGTGGAAACCCCTGGCCGTCCGACTCGTCCAGAGGACTTGAGTAACAATTTGGACGACCGGCAACCCGAAGGTGTTGAAAACCCAGGCCGTCCGGCTCGTCAACAAGGACTTGAGCATCCATTTGGACGGCCGGGGCAACCCGAAGGTGTAAAGTAACTGCTTGGATAGCCGGGCCAGTAGCATCCATTTTAGACCGGAACCGAGGGTATCAACCACAGGAACCTTACTATCCTTCTCCTAACCCATCACGTATCGGTTGAACATTTGGACCTATAGATTTTATGTGCCCATATTCCGCGTACACACGAAGATTGTTTCGGATGGCGGGAATCGAACCCGATGTGCTATACTAACGCCTTAACCATCTGTCTCAGCCCAAGAGTTTGATATTTTGAATTAAATATTACTAAAGACATATTTTACTTTCTAACCTGAACATTCACTGTGCAACCTATAGTAAGTTTACACCACTCATTAGTCAATAAATCTGCCAAATCTATTTGCAGATTGATGTATTCTGGAAAGTATTTATCATTTATATTATTTTAGATTTACGTTCAATTTAATTCATTGAATTGATTTCAATTTAATTCGTTTAATATTGAATTTGTTCAATATTTAATTCGTTCAATTTATTTCGTTCATTTTAGTCTTTCAGCGCTAAACACTCAGCATATCCCAGTGTTAGCATATACATTATTCTTAGTATATACATTATTCTTGTATTAGCAACAGAAGCAAAAATTTTTTTAATTACTCTGTGCCAAAATAGCGAATTGAGCAAAAGCCGTCATTTGTCATAGGACTACATTGGTCATGTGGCGTCCGCCCCATCAAGTTCTGGTCTTTCTAGTATTTGGTTATGTCCACAGTGTACGTGGCCACGCCCACCTTTTACCACGCCTATTTTTTACACTGGAGTTCTCATAAGACATTGAAGTAACGTTTAATTGCAATAAATATGATATATGGCTGCAAAAAAAAATGTAAGACACATGCCATCATTCTAAATTTCAATTTCTACAAGCTTTACAGTGATCAAAGAAAAATATTGAAATTTAAATAATTTTTAGAATTGAATGTTATCTAGGTACTAATTCTGCCATTTCAAGTCAACATTTTATTTATTTTATTTACGGTCCGCTAAGTCAGGGGTAAATTTTTTCGACGACAGTCATTTGGACAACCCTTGGTTAAACTACAAGTGAAAGAATAATAGATAGTATTATTTTTTCACTATACAGCATTTTGCGATTGCGAAAATTAAAAGGAAAATATTTTATTTTATTTTATTTTATTTTGTTTATTTATTTATTTTTTCAAACCATCTATATGTACCTAAAATATTTTATTACTATATTTTACATTAAAAATAATTTTGTTTAATATTAATTTAAATGAACTTACCCTGAAATCCGGAAAGCTGCCCCGAATAAGCAGCTAATAGAAATAGATCGTATGATCCTTGACACCGTCTGAAATCAGATTGTGTACGAAAGTTTCGTTAATATTGTAAAACTTAACTAATTCTAATAAAGTTTTGTATATAGTTTGAACTAAGCTTGTTTCAGGTCAGGACGAAACCCATATTTTAAATTGTGATCCAGTTTGCGATTGCGAAAATTAAAAGTGAAATATTTTATTTCATTATATTTCTTTCTTTATTTTTTTGCAAACAGTCCATATATACCGAAAATATTTTATAAGAATATTTTATATCAGAAATAAATTTCTTTATTTGCAAGTCTGTAAAATGGTCATTAAATCCAGAAAACTGCACCGAATAAGGGAGCAGCTAGTTGAAATAGTAGATTCGGCTAATTAGGGTGGATTTTTCTTAACCTTGTCTGAAATCTGATTGAGCACGGAAGTGTCTATAATAAAGTAAAACTCAATGGATTCGAATGAAATTTTGTATATAGTTTGAACTAAGCATATTTTAGGTTAGGACGAAACCCATATTTTAAATTTTGATACAGTTTGCAATTGCGAAAATTAAAAGTGAAATATTTTATTTCATTGTATTTATTTCTTTATTTTTTTGCAAACAGTCCATATATACCAAAAATATTTTTTTTAAATATTTTATTTCAAAAATAAATTTCTTAATTTGCAAATCTGTGAAGTGGAAAAAATGAATTCCAGAAACCTGCACCAAATAAGGGAGCAGCTAGTTGAAATAGTAGATTCGAGTAATTAGGGCGGATTTATCTTAACCTTGTCTGAAATCTGATTGAGTACGAAATTTTCTTTAACAGAGTAAAACTCAATGGATTCGAATAAAATTTTGTATATAGTTTGAACTAAGCATATTTTAGGTCAGGACGAAGCCCACATTTTAAGTTCCGATCTACGTATAATCTGGGGTTAAATGTCAAATTAAAAAAAAAAAATCTTTCATGAAATTAATATATCAGTTATTGAACATGTAGCTAAAAACCCTGCTCACTTCAGTTTCTGGTAGGGTTGACAGTCTATTTAGACAATGCTCCGAAACTTTGCAACTCGCATTTTTTGTCGTTGTTTCCCAATTCGCTATTCTAACTCTTTAAATTCTCCTCTAGGGAGTCTGCAATCCCTTTTATTCGATCGGGTGTGGTCAAATTAGTATAGATAGACCTAACGTTTATGCACATGAATCTTTCCTTTCAGTGTTAATAGGGTACTTAATGACATTCCTAGATATGCAAACGTTTTAACGTTTTGTAATTGACTGATTGGTCATTTATACTAGATATTCGTGTGACTCAAAATGAAGGATATTTATTTTAATTCGATTTAAAAATTATTTTTCATAAATTAATAAAAAATAAAAAAAATAGTAATTCAGAATTTTCGTATACTCACTGCAAACATATAAATTCAACTCATAATCCAAATTGTATTAAAAATCGATTGAATTTTAGAATTGTTATTGTTGAACATACAGCAAGAGAGCGTAACACGTACAGTTTTTGTCCGATCACGTTCAGTTACGAATTTGGCATGTAAAACATTAACGTACACAGTATATACATAAATATAAGGAAGAATGCTCACATTAGTAAAGAAGCGTAGCATAGTTATTCAACCATATTCATCAACGAACTCGAACTGTAAATAATAATATGTACATATACAAATCACAGTAAAATTGGTTAAGGGTGAGCGTCAGTAAATTTTCTGCCCTATCCGCGCTTTGTTAACTTTCGCGGCACACATATTTCGCTGAAATTCTGCTCAAACAGTTGCGAAATATTTTCTTATAGATAAACTGCTATGCTTAGATTATATTAAAACTAAATTTAATACCCAATAAAACATAGAATATATGTTTTATTTTAATTTAAAATATTTTTGGTGCTGCCATCTGTTGTCGTAATTTAATTCATACCGACTATTTTTATTTTTAATGAACATTTTAAAATGTCTATTCCTTCTAATACGCTATTAAATACAACAACAGATCATATATAATGCCATAATCACGGAAACGTAATTGAACTTGGATTTGAAGACAAAGGAACTTGAAGACAAAACTGCAGTCCTCAGTGATGTACATTCAGATCCCTTATCAAATTTATAGAATGATAAATTACCTTTCCGTTATTGTGGCATTATTATATATGATCTGTTGTTGTATTTGACACTGTATTAGAAGGAATAGATATTTTAAAATGTTCATTAAAAAATAAAAATAATCGGTATGAATTAAATTACGACAACAGATGGCAGCACCAAAAATATTTTGGATTAAAATAAAAATATATTCTATGTTTTTTGGGGCATTAAATTTAGTTTTAATATAATCTAAGCATTGCATTTTATCTTTCAGAAAATATTTCGCAACTGTTTGAGCAGAATTTCGGCGAAATATGTGTGCCGCGAAAGTTAACAAAGCGCAGATAGGGCAGAAAATTTACTGACGCTCACCCTTATAATACATATCAGAAAAGGGGTGAAGGGCGCAGCACGCGCGATATCTGTTCAACCACGTTCAGCAGAGAATTGGACTAGAAAATCATATATCTTCACTATAATATCCAAATTCTAAAATAATCGGTAAAGTTTTAGATGAGTTATAGATGAACATGCAATAAAGGAGACGTTGCACGTGCAATTTTTGCACGTATGCATACAAACAGACAGCAGCAAATCACGTCTAGTAGTAAAAACCGAGTTTACTCATTTCGTTCTCTGGCATTAATTATTTGTGGCTGCAAACTTGCGAAATTACTTGAACAAGCCGGCATAATAAAATCGTTTATATACATGACGTGTGATATAGCGAAGTATTTATCCGATACTTTAACTTTATATATCTATATTCTTAATCTACAATTCGCTTCTCTACAACTTAACGAGTTACATGTTTTTTTCCAGAACTTTTTAAAGATGGCGGTAAATAAACTCATCATCGTTCAGTTGGTTGTTGACGTGGTACCAGTAAAAATATCTTTTAAACATACAAACCCAAATGCGTTTTTTTTTTTTTTCGATTATATATACCTTTTAAGCTGTATTAAAAAAAATCTGGTAGAAAAGCGTAAAAGCATATATTTTTCATCTGCGCAATACACTAATGGACCACACATTCACACGTTGGAGATGTTACGGAAAACGTTACATCCAAACGTTTCATCATCTATAACTTCATCGTATGTGGCCCTCTTCAAAAGAAATAAACTGCATTCTATTAACCTGTCAAAACGGTATACATAAGAAGAAACTCGAGAAAATCGGCCATGGTTTCAATAATCCGGCCATAGTGAATAACGTCTTGTGAAATAAAACTTCAGTAAAGTTCAATAATTTTATTCGATTTTTTCAAACTCATTTGTTTCATTTACAGACTTTCAAAGCACTGCAAGTTACTCGCTAACGTTTTATAACTGGCTACTCGTTTGCACTTCTAGTATTCTACCTATTTACACTTCCAGCAACCTACTTACACTTCTAATTACCAATTCACATCTCTAGCTACCTACTTACACTTCTAGTTTTAGCTGCGATTTCATGTGGATACTCCGACCGTAGACTTCACATCAAAATTTCAAACTATTTTAGTAACTTGCTTCGCGGTATATAAATAAAGCTTATACAATACATCAGACGAGATTTTAGATTGAAGTTAATTTGTGAACTTGCCTGGCGGTCCATAAATATGTACTTGAATACGTATATTTCCCGCTCTTCTATTCAAACATCATCAGTCATTAAACATCTTTAGAATCTCCAAGTTCATTCAAATTCGTAAGTTTTTAGAATACCCGTAAAACAAAATATCTTGAGTTTGTTAGCCAATATTTCACGAAGGAGTACGTAAACGGATTAATCTGCAACGATCGTGACATTTTAAATATTACAGCTTTCCCACCCATTGCAAAACCCAGGTTAAAATATTAAAATATCGAAATTATAATCACTATATTTCGAAAACTACGAGCTCGATCCAAAATTCAATTATATACATTTGTAGGGCTATCAAAACGATGCGAATTTTTGCTTATTGTTCATTTTTACTTAATCATTGTTATTTTAGTTTTTCAGATATAAGCATCACAATCTTGAAAACCGGAAAATTTTCGATCTTCTTCGACTTTACAAGATGATTCCTCGAAACTATAAGACCTTTATTTTTAAAATATATAGAGAGAGATTTAGAAACTGAATTGCCTAATGCATATTTTTGTCGCTTGCTATTTATATCTAATTTTCATAGTTTCGAAGATATACAGAATAAAAATAAGAAAAATGAAAAAAATACGCGCTCGGACAGATATCTTTTAAAAATTTTAAATATTAAAATTATTTTATATATTCATATTCTGAATCTCCAACAAAATCTCTACAAAGAATCTCTAACCCTTGGACACCATGTAAGACTTGGAGGCCAGCTAACCAACCCGAACCTTCTTCCGCAGTTTCTTGTTTCTAATATTGAAATTGTGTTATCGAATGAAAACTAGCGCCATCTATCGTTAAATAGGATCATTATTTCTCCATAACCGTGTGAGTCATCCTTTCAAATTCAGGTAGGAATGTTCAATTCATTGCAGCTCAAGTTGTCCATTAAAAATTTTTAAGGGTTTTTTGGCAAATAAAAAAGTGGAGGTGTTTACAATTGGTTCAGATATTCGTAGTAGTGTTCTCTGGATCCGGAGAATATCATAAATCGAATTTTTAATAATGTCACTGTATGGCATGGTTACAAATCCCAAGACGGCCAGGAATTTCCATGAATTACAAATTGGAACTTGTCACTGCTAAACATATCGGCCTAAAACGGAATATCATTAGATTTTTCAATGCTAATAACCATACAGTCAAAATTAATTGAGACGCAATCTCATGAGATTTGTCAATGCTCAATATACAATGAAATTTGTTAAAGAGAAAATTTCTTGGCGCCCCATAAACATTCCATTTTACTCATATTTTCTCAAATTATAATAGGATATTAAGTTCATTTCTTAGATTCTTAGACAAAATTTTTAGAAAATATTTTATTTGTTATGAAACTGACATTGTGTGTGTGTATTTCAAAATTTAAATGCCTTAAAATAATAATTTCATTTTAAAATTGAAATAATTAATAGCAAGCAAAAGGTATAAAAAATTAAATTATTTAAAGTAAACAAAAGGTTTTAAATTGGTAATTCATCAAATTTTCATCTATTTACGTAATTTTGTATTTCGTTATTGGTTAATACATATTTTTCACATTTTTCTGGCAGCCATGTAGTTCCCGACCGAAACAAAAGTTCGCACCAAAATGGTGGTAATGTTTCAAGTACGCCAAAAGAGGTTGCTTACCTGTCTAAATACCACGTAAATATCTGCAGCTTTAAGCTATACTGAATTTCCGTACTGACTGTATTTATACCCCAGATATTGCTTTGGTCAACTTTTATGACAGTCAGTATCAAAAGAGAAAAGAAGAAGCTTAAGGATCTACATTTTTAATTTAAAAAGCACTGAAACGAGAAAAAAATTAACTTACTCTCTTATCTCATACAATAAAAGTGGTTGGCTAGAAATTTTCGAAAACTAATATCTGATTTTAAATAGGTCTACTCCGAAATATTACGAATAAAGTATGGAATTAATGATTGAATAATTTCATACAGCTAATGAAGATAGTTAGGGGTATATTTATTTATAATGAAATACTACTTTTATAAAATTTTTAGCCACCCACTTTAACTGTTTAAGTTAAAATGTGAGTTATTTTTCTTTTGTTTTTGTGCATTTATTTTGTGCCTTTGTTTTGTTCATTTTGTTCTTTTGTGCAGTATGGATCCTTAATTTTTTTTTTGTTACCTTTTTGAACGTTTCCTAAAAATATACCTTTTTATGGAGGGACCAGGACAAGCTGTACTGATGATAGTCAAGATTCAAAAAATGAAAATGTACCAAACAAAGCGACAACATGCTTAATTTGAGCTTTCTAGCTACTTTGGTCCTGGAGTTAAGCCCAAAAAACTTCTACATTCCTATAACGAGTACAAGAGAAGTTGAACCGGTAAGTTCAAAATCCAAATAAATGATATGTACAAAAAAAAGTGACAACGACAGAAAAAATTACATTTAGCTACGATTAGTGAACCTAAGAACAGTAGAGCTTTTGTTCACATATTATTTTTTAAAATTGTCTTGAAATTACTTCTTAAAATTATTTTATTAGTTAGTTGTATATCAGTCACGCAGAGAATTTAAATTTATTCAGATAATATGTGATTGATATGTATATTAATACTACTTAATTCCATGACGCAGTTCAGATTATAATTTTTCTTCATAGAACAGAAACTTTACTATCAACGTTGCTTCGGGAATAATCCTTTGTTTTCTTACGAAAAAATCGGCAGTGTTTCCAGTTCGATGGAGCCGAAATGGTTTTGCGCGAAAAACATTTTTTTTTTTTTTTGCGAATGGTATATCTTCTTGAGACTCGGCACTTTCAAAACAGTTCAAAATAATAAAATATCGAAATTAGAATCACCGACATTCAAATTAGAATCAATCCAGAGGCATCCCAATTACAGATGTTATTTACTTCAAAAAATCTTAAATGAATAGCTATGAAAATCTTAAATTTCGAAAATACTTTAGCTATGACCGTGTGTTAATTATAAAAAATTATCTCTCGTTTTAATTTTTATGTAATATGTACAAACGTGGAATATTTTGCAATCGTTCTGGAGTTATCATGTCTTTGATATACCAAATTATATATATCTTTTGTATACCATCTTATATATATCTTTGGTATATATTTGGTATGTCTGTACTTCAAATGCACATATATACTAGTACATGCACAAACACAAACATGTTTTATAATATGTTCAAAAAGTGTCTAAATGGTTTTGAAACGTAATTTTTCCTAAAAGTACTGATTTTATAACAATGCTTCTGAGAAACAGTTTTGAATTGAAATGTTATTTTGAAAATGCGCAAAAGCGGTTTTAGGATGGATGCAACACTAAATATAAAATTAAAAGAACTTTAAAAATCACGATTTTGACACTGGGAAAAAAAGATAGATGCCATATTTTATTTTGAAGTAGGTCACGTGATCTCTTATTATAATATGAGTGTAATTACTATTTAAATTTTTATTTAAAAAACTACCAAACATATTTTTTTCAATTTTTTTTTATAAATTTTATGGGAGATCTTAAATATTTTCTAAAATTTTTAAAACAATTTGCGAATTTTAACTTTGCTTAAAAAATGTTTGAAGAATTAGGTCACATAGGGTTCAATGTATTTCACTTTTTCAACCCGCGTTTAATCCAAAACTAATCGGGTAATATTATTAATTTACATTCCCATATGTCCCACTACCCGTCTCAACAACATGCTAAAATTTCATTTTGATAAAATCAATTTTACGATACTTATCGCGCGAACGGACAGACAGACAGAATGACCAAAATCATAAACACTCTTCAACTATGTTGGAAGTGTTAATAAAACTGAAAGAGAAATAAATTAAAACCTTTATATTATTAGCAAAATCTAGGGAATGGTGAGAAACTAGAATGAGGAAGAAATATATATACCCATGTAATGAGAAAAATATAATAAAATTTCCAAAAATAATATCAACATAGGAATGAAATATAATGATAAGGGGCATAAAAATTGGAATAACTATATACCACGAAAATAAACAGTGGATAACAAAATGAAAGAAACAGGCTGTTTCAGGATTACATGAGCTATCTCTGTCAAAATAGGAAACTTTACCACGAAACTGACGAAACCATACACAAGAAAATTAAACCAGTTAAATCATAACTAAACAGACAGCAATACTTAAAGAAATAACAAATTTGTAATAAACAATCAGTTTGGAGGCTTGTCTGTTCAATTTCTTTCGCTTGGCGCAATGTGTAGGCTAGGATTAGGCCGCTTTATCGGCTTATATGTTTATAGTTAGGGTCTCGATTTCAATGTCGGCTAACCTCGTTAGGAATTCTCAATTTGATGTGCAAGATCTATATATTCAATTATTGCTTTGTCTGCTACCTTGCGGTTCTTTCTTAGTGGTTGTTAAGAGAAAACACTGTTTGTGACCGGGGGAAGAGGGTTAAAATAGCCCTCAAAATAATTGTAGTCAACTAATTTTAATATGCCTGCTTTCTTTAAAGAAGAATTGGAAAGTTAAACTCACGCAAGTAGCAGTTTTATTTATTGTGAATAAACTTCATAGCCAGTGTATCTTGATGTTTTATTAACTTGTTACTTTTCCTGCAATACATGGTAATGTATAGGGAAAGTATTGGAATCATGTCGAAAATCGCAACTCGAGTTTTCGACGGATCTACACGTTTCGAGACCTCTAGAATACGAAGAAACTATTTTTAGCGTGGCGTCTGTGTGTTGTGTCTGTCTGTGTGTCCGTGCAATGTATGTATTCACTCTAACTGAAAAACTAATGGACCGAATTTCATAAAATTCGGTAGGTAAGTCACTTGGGTGAGACCCTGGTGCTGATTAGTTTTTGGTAGGATTCGTAAAAGCAGAATTTGCCTTTTTTGCGAAATGGCCCCCAAAAATTTCATGTATCCACTCTCGCTAAAATACTAATTGACCAAATTTCACAATATTTGGCAGATAAGTTACTTGTAGGATACTTTGGTGCTGATTAGATTTTGGCACGATTCGGAAAAGAACAACCTGCTTTTCTTGCGAAATGGCCTGCAAAAATCGCAAAAATCTAAAAAAAAAAAAAAGTCTACGTATGCTCAAATATATCATTTAAATTCTTGTTTTATACTCAATTTTTGACTAGCAAAAGAATATAACGCACTCCATTAAACTTTAGGAGTAACCGTTCTCAAGATATCTGAGATTTCTTGCATTTTTGTCACGCCGATTTCAGAAAAATGTCAAATTACCAAATAAAAACAAAACTTGAATTAAAAATGCAAATTTAGTGTTATTTGGTACAATTAAATTCAATTTAATGAATTATTAAAGAAATAAAGTAAATATGAATTTGAGTCTGCAGGGAAAGTCATGTGCTGCCCACATCAGAATATTGGTGTTGTTAGTAAAAGTTATAATATTCAGTATATGAATTTCAACTAATTTGTATGCACACACGACAATGATATAAAAAAATCTGATGTGGGCAGCACATGACTTTCCCTGCAGACTTATATACACATTCTCTTTATTTTAATTAAATTTAATTCACTATTAATTCAATTTCCGTTCTCATTTGGTAACTGGACTCATTTTCAAAGCTGGCGTAGAGAAAAAACGAAGAAACTAAAATATCTCGAGAACGGCTAGTCCTAGTGTAATGGGGTTGGTCTTATTCTTTTTACTTTCCCTGCAATACATGGTAATGTATAGGGAAAGTATTGGAATCATACCGAAAATCACAACTCGAGTTTTCGACGGATCTACACGTTTCGAGACCTCTAGAATACGAAAAAACCATTTTTAGCGTGACGTCTGTGCGTGTGTCTGTCTGTCTGTCTGTCTGTGTGTCTGTCTGTGTGTCTGTCTGTCTGTGCAGATTTTGTATCCACTGTAACTAAATAACTAATGGACCGAATTTCACAAAATTTGGTAGGTAAGTCACTTGTGGGCGGGGCTAGTGCTGATTAGTTTTGGATACGATTCGGAATAAAAGAACCCGCCTTTTTTTGCGAAATGGCCCGCAAAAGCTTGTATCCACTCTAGCTGAAAAACTAATGGACCGAATTTCACAAAATTCGGTAGATGAGTCACGTATAGGTCACTCTGGTGCTGATTAGATTTTGGTACGATTCGGAAAAAAATAACCTGCCTTTTTTTGCAAAACGGCCCGCAAAAATCTTCAAAATCTAAACTAAAGAACTAGGTATACTAAGATATATCCATTAAATGCCCGTTTAATACGTAATGTTTAACGACGAAAAGAATAAGACCAACCCCATTACACTAGGACTAGCCGTTCTCGAGATATTTTAGTTTTTCGTACTTTCCCTACGCCACCTTTCAAAATAAGCCCGGTACCCATTGAGAACGAAAATTGAATAAAAGTGAAATAAATTTAATTAAAATAAAGAGAACGTGGATATAAGTCTGCAGGGAAAGTCATGTGCTGTCCACATCAGATTTTTTTCGTTAAAAATTACGTATAAAACAAGCATTTAAAAGGTATATATCAGCATACGTAGTTTTTTATTTTAGATTTTGCCAATTTTTGCGGGTCATTTTGCAAATAAAGGCAGGTTATTTATTTCTGAATCGTACTAAAATCTAATCAGCACCAGGATGATCCACAAGCGACTTATCTACCAAATTTTGTGAAATTCGGTCCATTAGATTTTCAGCTACAGTGGATACAAGCTTTTGCGGGCCATTTCGCAAAAAAAGGCAGGTTATTTTTTCCGAATCGTACCAAAATCTAATCAGCACCAGGATGACCCACAAATGACTTACCTACCAAATTTTATGACATTCGGTTCATTAGTTTTTTAGTTAGAGTGGATACAAAATCTGCACAGACAGACAGACACATAGACAGACACACAGACACACACACAGACGTCACGCTAAAAATGGTTTTTTCGTATTCTAGAGGTCTTGAAACGTGTAGATCCGCCGAAAACTCGAGTTGCGATTTTCGACATGATTCCAATACTTTCCCTATACATTACCATGTATTGCAGGGAAAGTAAAAAGAACCAAACACAACTTTCCTTGAAATAACTTTCGATTATACGTTTTGGGATTTATACGTTTAAGAAATTATGCGATTTCTCCCCTGGTTCTTTGAGAAGCGTATAAGCGGTACATTTCTGTACCACAAAGACTGACACATATGCTAGCTATTTCGAAAATGTTGAATTAGTTAGAATACTAAAAAATCTGATGTGGGCAGCACATGACTTTCCCTGCAGACTTATATCCACGTTCTCTTTATTTTAATTAAATTTATTTCACTTTTAATTCAATTTTCGTTCTCATTTGGTAACCGGGCTTATTTTCAAAGGTGGCGTAGGGAAGGTATGAAAAACTAAAATATCTCGAGAACGGCTAGTCCTAGTGTAATGGGGTTGGTCTTATTCTTTTTGTCGTTAAAAATTACATATTAAATCAGCATTTAATTGTATATATTTGAGTATACCTAGTTCTTTAGTTTAGATTTGGACGATTTTTGCGGGCCATTTTGCAAAAAAAGGCAGGTAATTTTTTTCCCAATCGTACCAAAATCTAATCAGCACCAGGGTAATCCACATGTGATCCATCTACTGAATTTTGTAAAATTCGGTCCGGTAGTTTTTCAGTTAGAGTGGATACAAGCTTTGCGGGCCATTTCGCAAAAAATGGGGGGTTCTTTTATCCCAAATCGTACCCAAAACTAATCAGCAACAGACACGCTCACAAGTAACTCACCTACCAAATTTTGTGAAATTCGGTCCATTAGTTTTTTAGTTAGAGTGGATACAAAATCTGTACAGACAGACAGACACACGGACACGCACACAGACGTCACGCTAAAAATAGTTTTTTCGTATTCTAGAGGTCTCGAAACGTGTAGATCCGTCGAAAACTCGAGTTGCGATTTTCGGCATGATTCCAATACTTTCCCTATACATTACCATGTATTGCAGGGAAAGTAAAAAATGCAAATTCTTCAAAAACTCCAGTTCGATATTTTAACTCTCATAATATTTTAACTCGTGTATTAGCCATTATTGTATAGTATACCAAGTATTGTAGACAAAGTAAAAATGACCGCTAATAAGTAAAAGGGAACTGTAAAAAATGTATTTATTTTGATTTGATACATTTACATGTTAATTTCTTATCATGCTGGTATTAACTTACATCTTCTATGAGATTTCACAAGATCAGACAAAAACAAAGCATTTAGGAATTATTTCTTTCAAGGAATCCATTTTTCTAATTTGCTTCGGAATGAGTGATATAACAGAAGTTCCTGAAATGAAATACAATTTATGAAACACTCTGTTGCATATATGTACCCATAAGAAATCGAGTTACATCTGCGAAACTCGGCAATGTATCGTATGAGGAGATATGTAAATGATTATAATTTGGGAGCAGAAAAACGTTTTATTAAGAAATGGTGGCAACAAAAAGATGACATTTTAACGAGTGGTAAATCCTCCCCTGGCAACTATAAAGGCCGATATTTGGTGCGGCATAGTTAAGTTGCTTATGTCTCTCTGCAGAAGATACTGCCACAAATGTTGCAACTGGTCAGCTAATTCAGTCGTATTCTGAGAAGGCTGCAATTGCCTTCCCAGCATGTCCCGAACATATTCTATTAGGGATAGATCTGGGGAATGGATGGCCGTAAGAAAGTATTAAATCCTCGAAAGCATTGTTGAGAAAGTCTAGCAGTATGTGGTTGTGCGTTGTCTTGTTAGCAAATGGAACCTAGATGGCTTGTCTGCATAGGCAGAACAATGAATTGCAGAATATTGTCGACTTACAAGAAAGTCGTCAGGTTGGCATGCAGCGCTACTACAGAAAATCGGCTGCCTCAACAGATGGCTCTTCAGACTGTCATACTACGTGTGATGGCCATGTGCCGCTCCTCCACACACGGATACAGCGGTCATCAAAACTGAGAGAGAAACAGGATATCATTGCTAAAAGAAACATGCTTCCAGTCAGACACTGTCTAGGCTGACCGAGTTCATCGCTAGTCCAGACGGCTCTGCCTATATTTAGGGGTCAGTGGTAGACGCCTTAATGTCGACACCTAATCCCGCCTCTGCCAGTCGTCTGCAAAAAGTATCCCTTGATACAGGATCCATGTGGGATGGCAACTGCCTTCGATTGGTTGATAGCGATACCACTGGTGTGGACGTGATTCCTTTCTTAGCTAAATGATTCTCTCTAAAAGTTTTCTATCTGGTGCGTCTAGGCGTCTGCGACGGTTACATGTGCTTTCTCTAATCCACTGTTGCCAACACCGAGCAACTATTATATCACTCTGACCAAGATGGCGACTGATACATCTATTGGATTAACTAGCTTCCTTATATGCCCCTCTATAAATACAATAATTGTTCGTATCGCCCTCGAGTACGTCTCAATAGCATATTTTACACAAATTGCAGCAGTACCAATTGCCCGTGAGTCAGAACACCGGTAGTTATAATTGCTGCAGAATGTGGCATTCCTATGCGTGTTATATGGCCTATAACATCATTGGAGCCGACAGTTGGATCATCTACATAACTCTTAAAACGACATTTGCATGTCGAGTATCGGGGCTGTAGCTTAATCTTTTATGAGGGATTATATATTTTTTGCAACAGAGTGCAACAGTATTTTTCGTTAAATTATACAAACATAACATAAATTGTATTATTTAGAGTTATGATTTAGTTTCACTTCTTATGTCTTAACTATTGTTAAAGAGCATATGTAAAGAAATGCAGAGTATGTGTAAATACAGAATATACGTAAAAAAAGTATTGTAGGTTGCAAAAAATTGACTTTTACATTTTGATAAATTTATACGTTTTGCGTTTTTAGTTAATATGAATCAGCTATTTTTACTTTCCTTATATGCATATAATGTGTAAGGAAAGTATTGTGACGAGGTCGAAAATTCAAATTCGAGTTTTCGATGGGAGAGCACGTTTCAAGCATCCCTGATCACGAATCGAACATGCTTGAGGTGATGTCTATGTGTGTGTGTGTGTGTGTGTGTGTGTGTGTGTGTGTGTGTGTCAGTGAGTCTGTGGAGACGATATCTCACGAACGAATGGAGCGATTCGAATGAAATTCGGTACAAAAATCACAATCCGTGAATACTGGAAGTCTACTGTTTTTAAACACAATCAAATGTTCAAAACTCCCCTAAATTTTCGAGTGAAATTTTGAAAAAATCATCAAAAAATTAAAACATTTAATAAAGTTACACAAATAATCATTTCTTATGTAATTTTTCATTAGAAAAGATTGAGATAAATTTTAGAATGCTAGCATGAACCATTCTCGAGATTTTGCACATTTCTCAAAAAAATTATCACAAAATCATATAAAGTAAAAAAAAATATTATCTATTGTGAAATATGTTCACTTTACATAAGTAATATCAAGTGATAAATTTGGTGACATCATTCTCAAGGATCTAGCTAGTTCTATTCATGTGAAAAAATACTTTAGGTAATACTTTTTATTTGGACGCTAACAGTCATTTATCTGTTACAAGAATAACTTATATCTCCGTCCATAACGCTTGGCGAGATTTTGGCGGTATGCCGCCATTTTGGCGACATTTTAAATGTTACTAAATTACCGAAAATGTCGACAAATTAATAAAAAATGACTCTAAATAAATGAAAATGACGACTAGATAATGAAATTTCAATATTTTGGAAAAACCATAAGCGTAGACTATAAGAATAACACCTTTTTTCGACCATCCGTAACGTTTGGCGAGAAATTTAGCGGGATGTCGCCAACTTGACGACTATTTTGAATGTTGCTAAAATGACAAAAATGTCGCCAAATTGACAAAAATGACATTGAATCAATGAAAATGACGACTAATTGAAGAAAGTTATGTCTCCTGTTAAGTTATTCTGATTTCTTTCTCGTATATAATATATATATAATATATATTATATACTATATATATATAAGTATTTAACATAATATAGCATACCTTCTAGTATAAAAGAAATACTCTTCTCTCCGTTTGTCTGTAACCCTTGGTGATGCATTTGGCAAACACAGCGAATAATTTATAGAAGCATTTCCAACTTGGTGATAGTTCGCCCCAGATTGACAAAAATATCGTCAAAATTGCAAAAATAACGTTAAATTAATGATAATTACGCCTAATTGATGACGTAATTATTAAGATATTTTAATATATGGACTATATCGCTTATTGAGGATGCTATCAATATTGATATCTATTTATTTAGAGTTGCGCGAAGTATAAGTTAATTGAGAATTTGAAACAGTTTTACATGTTGTCAACCGGAAAATCACCAAATGTACAATTCAACGATAAAAACACACCGCCGTGGATCTTATACAATATTTTTTGACTGTAAAACTACTAAATTCATTGCATTATATAAGGAAAGTCATGTGTTGCCCATATCAGATTTTTTAATGATGTCACTGTATCCTGAGTCTGAGTCTGTAGATACAAATTGAGCAATTTGATTGACATTTGGAGGTTTGATGACTTGTCACAAACCGTTTTACGGGAATCTCAGACCTGAAGGACATATGTGTATAATGTAAGTAAATTCAAACTGTTAATTTTTGTTTGGATCTCACTGAACCAGAATATTGACGTTATATTAAGCACACTATATATGATGTATTTTTCTCTGCCAGCTTAACTCCTTTTTAGCCAGAAATAGTCGTCTGACAACTTTCAATAAATTGTTTTTATAGAAATCAAGCCTATGACGTACGGTTCCCATATCTGGAGTAACTCTGCATAAATATAAATGTGGAAACTTTACAGTATTCAGAATAAAACTCTCCGTTCTATCATTAATGTTCCTCATTATGTTAGATTTAAAATCAGTTATAGATCTCAAGATTAGTGATTTTGAACTTTCGAAAGTTATTTTGAAAAGTTATTAGTTATTTTGAAAGTGCTTATGACCCGCGAGCTTGGTAACTTCCAGAAGCGTCACAGGGTTGATATCTGTGCGGGATCAATTTTAAAATTTTTACCCAACCCGACCAGAAAATATTAAGATTTGACCAGACCCGAAACGCTAAAAGCCAGGTTCGACACGGCCAGGTCCCAATTTTTATAAATACATTGAAATCTGGCTAAAGCTAACACACTATGGTCTCGCGTCATGATCATAATTTGCCATTCAAAGCATTAAACACAATTTATATTACATGCTACATACAACAACTTAAGTCAACAGATAAATGTTGCGAAGAGTAATGTGTTATTTTGACTTCCGAATGTTTTCTAATAAACAAGTCTTCAATTTCCTATTTGAAATTATTATTTTTCTGTACCCGATTCTAATTTACCCTTCTGCTTTCTCCGTACAGAAAAAACTTTTATTACTTAATATGGGACAAGGAGACTTTCATCATCTCATTAAGATATTTTTTTCATATGCAATTTAAATTTTTTTTTTCGGTTTAAATTTTTCTCTTTAAATTTTGATCTAATTTTTTTACTTTTTTATTTGCTTTTACCAGCCCCGACTCAGCCCATTTTATTTTAAACCGGACCCGAGCCAGGGCTAGCCCAAAGTAATTTCCTTAAAATCCATCCAGACCCTTGGGCTGGATCGTCTGGCGTATTAAAAACAGCAGGCGATATTTCTGATGTATGTTTGAGAAAAAAAATCTATTATTTCAATTTCTAGGTATATTATCTATTCTGTACGATTGAATATAATTTTAAAATTTGATACTCGAGGCTTTATGAGCATCTTATACTCGTATTTTGTTATAACTTCTCTGCTACGCTCTTGAGACCCACCCGTTTGAGAGTTAGTTTGAAATAAGAACTTCCTCCCTCAAAGAGAATGCTGTAAAATATTTTGAGCATACTCCTGGCACAGACTGATATCACGTTAAAAATGGCATATTTGAATTCCAGAATGTCCTAAGCTTATAAATATATTAAAAACTCAATTTCGACTCCTTAATAATAATGCTCTTTATATATAATGTTTTGTAAGAAAAGAAATCAATACATAAAATATTACCTTGCTACCGTATGTATAGCACGGATTTTCACTTACCTGCAAAGGAAAATAGAAATAAATAAATAAAATTAGTAGCTTAAAATATATAAAAATTAAATGTCATTTAAATAATTGAATCAAAACCTACATAAGGGTCTAACACATAAAGCACCTAAATGTGAAAAAATTGATATCAACGAAGCATTACATGTTTCCAGTGAGAGTTTTGGCCTCATATATTCTGTGGTCTCCTTTTGCTGGCAAAAATTTTACCATAAAAAAATTCCTTGGAACCTATTTTTCAGGATCTGCTATAGATATAGCTTAGATGATTTTGGTCCATCATCAAATTTTGGAGGAGGATAGGGGGATTTCCATTTCCGATTTTGGAAATGTCACTTCTGATTTTTCCGAGAACTTCCCATGACAGTGCATACACCATTCCCCCAAAATGAAGGCTTCATAATTTTTTTTTATTCCACTTTGTATTTATCAAGGGCCCTATTCACATAAACACATATAATCATTCAGTCTCGAAAAATCCACACAGTTTAATTTAGACCAAGTATGGGCAAACTTGCATACAGCAAGGTCAAATGAAAAAAATTGGGGTGGGCCAAAGAATTTTATTCGTCATTTCCTCTTAAAAATTTAATTTAAAAATGTTAAAGTATTCAGAATACAAAACAATAGTAAATACATCTTGTACTAAATTGTTTAAGTTCATTCAGAGGGGAAATGCTGGGATACGAGAGGAGATTGAACTGTGATTGAACGTCTGGCATTTTTTCATAATCTGAACTAAATCGTGAAGTCGAGAGGAAGAACGCTGTTCATCAGTAAGTAGGTTTTAGGGTCACTTTTTCTATGGTAAATAGCTGAAAACACGTATTCGCTTGAATATGATACAAACATTGCCATATATTTTTGGGCATGATTCGACAAAATCACAATATCCCGCCAGAAAGGGCAGTTTCCAAAAATGGATACTGTTATCAACAAAGGGAGTGTTTTCTTTTTTTCTTGAAAACGCCCCTTTCTGGCGAGCTATTGTGAATTTGAACATTGACTTTAGCTACATTGTGAACAACGTCCCTTTGTGATTGTCCAAGTTAAATTGTGATCCTCCTTTTGCACTACCTTTTTTTAACTTCAGTTTCGTATATTGGTACAGAATTTGTACATTCTCAGCTTGCCTCATTATTGTCGTCTCTCCTATTCAAAAGCCTATTCGAAAGTCGAGTCAAATTCAAGAGCCTATTCAAAATTGCGAGACTGTTCTCTCCGACGGAAACATTGCTCTGCCCCGAGCTCGGAGCATTCATTTCCAACCTTCTTAATCCGAATTAAAAAAATATTTTTCTGTGTCCTCAAAGATCACAGGTTAAAGCTAGGAATTTTCCAGTTCAGGAACCCCAATAATTGCTCAATTCCTTGAGCCTTTTGAGAGCAGAATTTAATACGGTTGCATTTCTCGAAAAATTCAATTCACATTTGTCACTGTGAATTACAAAAAAAAAAATAATAATAATAAATAAAAATCATAGCCAGGCCCGGTCCTCCCTGAAAAACTTTAGCCCCAGAGCTCCAGGCCCAGCTCCCCCCCCCCCCCCCCCCAGTGTTTCTTTCAGACAAGTCTCCTCAAGACGATAATACTCAAGGCGAGTTTCCCCCCCCCCACCTCCCGAGACATTTTATGTTAATCTAGTCTCTATTTATGTGACACAGCATTTAGATATATTTATATAGGGCAAATAGAAAACCCGGCCAAAAGCCCTTTAATTCATTTACTGTATCTATGTAAGAATCTATTTAACCCCAACTATTATTTATCAAAAAGTTTTTAGTGCCTGTTTATCGCTGCTTTTGTGAAACTTTTAAGATAGATACTCACCAAATAAACGCCTTTTCTTTTTTAACAATACTGATTCTTCATTTCAAAAATGCATGACTGAAAAAAGAAATACAAAACTATTTATTAAATATTTTTTTTTATTTTCTAATTTGAAAAACATGTATGATTGGGGCGTCACTGGCTGAAATCGGAGCATTACGAAAAATGTAAACATTTTGGACGCTTACATCTTCAAACTTAATGGATGAACGTGTAAACAATATTTCCTTATTTTTTTTCTGAAACATGATACCATTTAGGAATATATAAAAATAATTTCAAAATTTGAATATTTTGAACTATTTTTTTTAACTAAAATGTTTTAGTTCAAGTCAGCCTTGCTTAACTTTTCTTATTTTCAGAAACCTAAACTATAAAAAATAAATATAAGCAATAAATATAATAATTTGTCAAATTGGAGATCATCCGTGTCCATGCCATTTCAGATCTATTGTCAGTCCGTGTCCATGCCATTTTAGATCTATCGAAAGTCCGTAACCATGTCAGTTTAGATCTTTTGTCTGTCCGTGCCTATGTCATTTTAGATCTATTGGCAGTCCGTGTTCATGCCATTTCAGATCCATTTTCAGTCCGTGTACATGCCATTTTAGATCTATTGCCAGTCCGTGTCCATGTCATTTTAGATATATTTATTGCCAGTCTGTGTTCATGCCATTTCAGATCTATTTTCAGTCCGTATTCATGCCATTATAGATCTATTGCCAGTCTGTACCCATGCCATTTTAGATATATTGCCAGTGCGTGTCCATGCCATTTCAGACTTATTGTCAGTCCGTGTCCGTGCCATTTTAGATCTATGAAAAATCCGTGCCCATGCCATTTTAGTTCTTTTGCTAGTCCATGTCCATGTCATTTTAGATCTATTGCTAGTCCGTGTCCATGTCACTTCAGATCAATTGCCAGTCCGTGTCCATTCCATTTTAGATCAATTGCCAGTTTGTGTCCATGCCATTTTTAGATATATTGCCACAAATGAAACATTATTTTCATTTGACGCCTTTATTTACGATAGTTTCGTTTTTAAATCCCTCCCGTCTTAACCGTGATGGAACATACTTCGAGGTAGAAAACTGCGAATAACTGTTTCGTGGTTTCTGAAAATTGTGAGTTTCTGCAAAAAATTATCCTTTACTAGTGAAAAATAAATCGCACTCCTTAGTTAAATTGATTGGTCTAAACCAGTCGTGCACAACCCGCGGCCCTTGGCCTAATCGTGTGCGGCCCGCCGCCGCCGATTGGCGAACACATAAAGAAAAAAAATTCCACGTCTTTCGCAAAAAAAAAAAAAGAAAGAAAGAAAGAAAAGAAAAACTACATCATAAAATTTTATGAAAAATTATTTTTTATATCAAATTTTCTTTAAAATTTCGACTACAAAACAAATAAAAAAGAACAAATCAAACAGCTTTAAATTAAAAATTGTCTATTTTTTACAATGAGAAGTGGAATGTTTGAATTCATACCCTGCTTCATCCCATGGTAGTCCTTCGTTGGCTTGCTGTTGGCGAGAATTTTCCATACGGCAAACTTAAGCCGGAAACTGGAATGTGTTTGTTGTAGGAGAAGAATTTGGAGAAAAATTGAAAATTCACCCTCAAAAAATGATAACATTATTCGGGAGCACCTACTTATGTGAACAATCATTTTCATTAATGAAACAAGTGAAATCAAAAGGTCGTTCTCATCTAACTGAGGAACACTTGGAGGGAAACCTACGAATCGCTGTTCCAACATTGAACCAGGCATTGAAAGAATAATGAAAATCAAACAATATCAAATTTCCCACTAGCTCTACAAAAAAATAAAAGGATTTTGGCGATGTCTGTACATATTTGAAGCAAGTGAGTTGTTTTGTTCATTTCTGTATTTGTTTTTAATTTTCATTTTGAATTTTTTGTTTCGGTTTTTACTAAATATATACATTGCTGGGTGGTGTCCCCCTCCCCCCCCCATTGGGGCCCACCGTTGCTTAGTCTATGTGAAATTGGCCCGCAGGTGCTAAAAGGTTGTGCATCCCTGGTCTAAACCATCCATCTCTTTGTCGAATACTTAAAGTGAACTGCAATTTCCGAATCTAACGTCTGACATAACTGATTGGCAACTATCAACTGATAGACTGTTTCAAAGTCTTTAGCTTTTCTTAAGTTACAATAGTAATTCCACATAGTTGTTAATCTGGAAGCAAACTGAACATGAGTTTCGTCTGTGTGACGTCTAATCAGTCGAAAATGTTCTAAAGAAATCTAAGCGGAAGGTTCATATTCCCTCGAAACTATGGTTTTCACAGATTCATAGTTTCTTAACTCTTCACCACTTATATAAATAAGTATACTTGCAGCCTTTTTCCCTAAAAGATGAATTAAAATCTCCACTTTCACTTCGTCGGGTACATTTTCGGTTTCAGAATGAAACGAAAATAAATTCCACAGTTCCGGTTTAGTAGGAATCGGTATAGTTAAGGTTCTAACAGTCTTGATCAAACATTCGATTGATATTTCGTCTTAGGAGCTCGAGCGATTATCTGCGGATGTAGGTCTTCTACCGCTATTCCTGTTTTGATTTAAACGCGTAGCGTCAATGCGCGCTAACTTCATGTTGTCTGACTTTTTCCCTGTTCCTCACGTTCTAATTTTATTAACACTTTACAACATAGTTGAAAAGTGTTTATGACTTTGTTAGTTTTGTCTGTCTGTCCGTTAGCTGTGTTGATCACTAACGTCGAACGTGTAATCCAAATTCCAAGTGTGAATAAAAATCGACGTAATCCAATATAAATGCACTATTTTTCTTATTCACACTTTCCTAATTATTCCTTTTTTTTTTCTCGCGGCAAAATATTTCGTTGAAATCGAAATCATAACCAGGCGTCACTGTTCCAATGTAGCGTCTCGTGTTTTCAGTCCATCTGTGTAGTATAATAAAACTCTCTGATCGCACACAAAACGCTATTTTATTTACAACATATAAGCTAACTTCTTCATTAGCCGAGAGCTCAAATTAATCTACACTTAATATTACCCAAAAATATATAAAATAGTACCGGCCAGGCCGCTTAGTAAGCCTCCATACTTAAAAGTTCCAACCCGTTCTCTCTAGAACGTCTCAATTAATTCTTATTCCTTTCTTCTCAGCTAGGGTTGCCATCCCATATTTGGCGGCGTAGCGCTCAAGGTGAAATTCTGTTCATTACAAAAAATTTGTTCCAATTTTGATATTTTAATATTTTGAACTTGTTTTTATTACCCAGACCGCCCCCGTCGCCTAAAAGGCGTAGAGCAGTTACAAGAGACGGCCGAAAAAATGTAGAAAAACAATACACAAATACATACATAGACATACTTAGATAATATACATAGATATATACATAGACAATATACAAAATATATGGTCAATTTTTGTGAAACAAAAGCGGTAAAAAAAAAACCCAAAAATATAAATAAAGTTACAAAGTAATTATTGAACGTTTAATTTTTTTTTAATTAGAAACCATTTAACCAAAATAAAACCAAAAATAATTAATAAAATTTGAAGTTTAATGGAGCAGCGATGTAAATTTAAATTTAAGTGGCAATAGAAAATGAAAAATACATAAACAAAATCTAAGGAAAAGAAATTTAAAAAGAAAAGTCCCCAAAAATGGCAATGGAAGAGGATAATAAAAGAAATAAAATGAAGGAAAATTTTTAAAGATACGAAATACTTTTAGATAAAACACTATTTTTTCCGCACCCGAGTTGGTTAATCAAAACGTCAACTATGTTAATTTCTGTCCGATAGCGGTTACTCGTTAGAACTGTTTTGAATGATATGCTATTTACGCAAACAGATGTGTTATTAACGTTAAATCATTTCGGCTCCATCAAACTGGAGCCAATGCCGTATTTTATTTATTGTTTTTAAACAATATCGAACTCTGTTAATCTGTAGGGAACATCTGAAGTGTCGGACAGATCATATTTTTATTTTATAGAGATACCAAGAAGATAACACTTTATAAGAATTAGAAAGAACACTTGGGGTTAAATCATGCAAAAATATTTAAACACAAGCACATATAATAATATAGATACTTACAATATAATCAGCTGCTTTTACTTTATCTTCCTAAATGACGAAAACGTAATAATAAAACCGTTAGAGATTTGTTACAAATTATAACATTTATAAACATATTTAAATAAGAATAACAGAGAGTAAGTTACATCTTTTTTCATATCCCGTATTCTTGACACAAATCTAACCTAATTAAAATTAAAATCTGTAACTATTTTTACATTTCGTAACTATACATTCAAAGTAAAATCTGTAACAAACTTCACATTCAGCTACAATGCATTGAAAGTAAATTCTGTAGCTTCCTTTACATTTCGTAGCAATACATTGAAAATAAACTCTATAATGTAATTTCCTTTACATATCGTAACAATGCATTGATAGTAAAATCTGTAAGTCCATTCACATTTCGCAACAATACATTGAAAGTAAAATCTGCAATTCCTTTCACATTTCTTAACAATACATTGAAAGTAAAATCTGTAATTCCCTTCACATTTCTTATCAATAAATTGAAAATAAATTATGTAATTTCCTTTACATTCCGTAACAATGCATGGAAAGTAAAATCTGTAATTCCCTTTACATTTCGTATACAAGAGTCTTCCCAAAACTGTATTGCAGTTGATTATGTACAAACTACATTTTCACTCAAGGAAAAGATTAGAGAATAACTAAACTGAAAAAAGAAGTTATAAAACAAGTCGTAAGGAAGATATTGCTGTAATAAAGTATGTTTTTAAATGTTTCGGCATACAAAAGAATTATGCAACTTGGGATCACGTATTCAATGTAACAATCAGCATTAAACCAGTTTCTTGCTTGATATAGCGATCCTTAACACCAATTAACTGAAAACCAAAAATGAATGAAAAAAATCGGTGGTATTTTCAGATCGATAGAGTCGAAGTGGTTTTGTAACTTCAATAAAGTTTAATAATTTTATTCGATGTTTTCAGACTCATTTGTTTTGTTTACAGGCTTTCAAAGAATTACAAGCTACTCACTAAACACTTTATAGCTAGCCAATACATTTACTTTTCACCCCGATTTCATTTAAAAACGCCGACTGTATAGAATTTACGTCAAAATATTCAATTGTTGTATTAACATGCTTGGCGTTATATAAATTAAATTTATACAATATATCTGAAGAGATTTTACATTCAAATTAGTCAATAAACATGCCTGAAAGCACATAAATACGTAAATTTCCATTTATTCTGTTCAAACCTCACCAATCATTAAACATTTTTAAAAGTTCCAAGTTTATTCTTCCTAATTCTTTTTAAAACAAAGCAAGATATATTGTGTTTGTTCATCAATAATTCACCAAGGAGTAAGTAAATATATTGAGCTTCAACAATCGTGATATTTTAAATATTATAACTTTTCCACCCATTATAAAACCCAGGTTAAAATACTAATATATAAGTTATAACGCTATAACCAGTATGCTTCGGAAACTAAAAGTTCGATTCAATAACCAATTATGCACACTTGTAGGGATCACCGAAGTCAAGCAGCATCGGGCGCGGTTAGTACTTGGGTGGGTGACCACTTGGGAACACCGTGTGCTGTTGGCATATTTCGGGCGCGGTAGCCCGGTGATTTGCGCGCTGGATTTGCACGCTGCCACAACTGCCGCCGTGTTCATGCGGAGTACGATCACGTTAAACATGTGGTTCCGTAAGTCCTTCCGAGAGGTTGGTGGTAGGGGAAGGAGGGTACGGTCCCTGTGGATGCCTCCTCCACTGGGTTCCGGTCTAAATTGGGTGGCACTTCCCGGCCGTCCAAACAGTTACCTTACACTTTTCTGGTAGGTCGGACGGTCTGGGTCTCAACAACAACAGCACACTTGTAGGGATTTCAAAGAGATACAAATTATTGCTTATTGTTCATGGCTAGCCCTTTTAGTTTTTGAGATATAAGCGCTAATATTGAAAATCGTAAAATTTTCAATATTTTTCAACTTAAAAAGACGTTTGAGCAAAAATTATAAGAGCTTTTTTTTATTATATTATAAATTATTAAAAAAAAAAAAAGATTTGGAAGCCGATTTTCTTTTTATAGTTTTATTGCAACTTACTATTTATATATATCTTTTATAGTTTCAAAAATATTTCGAGTGAAAGTAAGATTTTAATCCCAGATGTTGTTGCAATAACATAAATTGTTGGCAATGAATACCTGCTAGTGACGATTAAAATTTTTCCTTTTGATCGATTAATTACTTATTAACTGTTCGTTCATTCATTTTTTACTTATATTCTCGTGATTGTTTTACACATTACGTTATAGAGACTTTTTCTGAAAATTTAGTGAAAATCAGCAAAATATTCACAACTTTAGAGAGAATATCGCGAGTGACTTCGGCTGATTTCTTTCCTTCCAAAAAAGGAAACAATTTTAAAGTTTATTCATGAGGTTCGTTGCAAATAAATAATAAAATCTAATAATTTTTTGAAATCTTGAATTTTTTATTCACAAACCAAGATATTTTGCCCTCATTTGGCTACTCCCTGAAATCAAGAATTCCAGGAGTTTTTCGCTGTAAACTTCAAAAATTTTAAATTGGCAAAATGCCAGGAATTTTTTTGGTTAAAAAACAAAAACAGATAAATAAAAAAAAAATTTATTAAATTGACGAACATTCAAGCATAATCCCAGATATACGTATTGTAGTGTAGAGGATACAATGTATGCTTTCCCTTAATTTTATTGTATAGTACTAAATTACTTATTAATTTACATACATAGTAGTTGTTCTACATCAAAAATTGTTTTCAGTAGTAAAAAATCTGATGTGGGCAGCACAGGACTTTCCTTATATAATGCAATGAATTTACTACTTTTACAGTAAAAAAAAAGGTTATTCTTATAGTAGATACTTATATTCTTTCCAAGATATTGAATTTTCGTCAATTAGTCATCATTTTCCTTGATTTAACGTCATTTTTATCCATTTGGCGAGAATTTCGTTAATTTAGCAACATTTAAAAATGTCGCCAAGTTGGTGACATTCCGCCACATTCGTTGAAAAATCTCGCCAAACGTTATGGATGGAGAAGTAAGTTACTCTTATAGCAGTAAATGACTATTGGCGTTCAAATACAAAAGTATTACTCAAAGTATCTTTTTTCATGAATGGAACGAGCTAGATCCACGAGAATGATGTCACTAAATTTATCGCATGATAATACATATAAATAGTGAACATGTTTTGTCAACAATTAATATATATTTTTTTTAATTTATAGGATGTTTTAAAAAATATATTTGAAAAATATGCAATATATCGAGAACAGTTCATGTTAGCGTTCCAAAGTTTATGTCAATCGTTTTCTAAGAAAAAATTGCATAAGAAATGTCTATTTACGTAACTTTATTAAAAGTTTCGATTTTTTGATGATTTTTTCAAAATTTCATTCGAAAATTTAGGGGATTCTGAACATTCGACTGTGTTTAAAAACAATAGGCTTCCAGTATTCATAGATTGTAATTTTTGTACCAAATTTCATTTAAATCGTTCCATTCTTTCGTAAGATATCATCTCCACAGACTCACTGACACACACACACACACATAAAGACATCACCTAAAAAATGTTCTATTCGTGATCAGGGATGCTTGAAGCGTACTCCCTAGTCGAAAACTTGAATTCGAATTTTCGACCCCGTCACAATACTTTCCTTATACATTATACTATGTATACAGGGTGTCCCAAAAAGATTGAAACACGATTTAATTCTTTACCTGTTGGAGATAAGTGGGCAATGTAAATTGCAAAGATGTTGAAAATAAGGTAGGAAATAAGACTGCGTTAATGAAATAGTCCTCCCATTCATTTTCAAACAGTTACACTTTTTAAATTTTTATACGACCCCCATTAAACAAATTTGGTCAATCAGAAAATTTTTATTTTTATACAACAAAATCATTAAAAAACCCAGCGTATCTGAATCTTTAAAATTGAGCGAGTTATATTTAATTGAAAATTGAACATTGTGAATGGGGACCATATATCAAATTAGAAATGTAAATTTGTGACATATCACAAAAACGATAAAACTGGATGATAATACATAGGATACCCAACCGCGTAGTAAGTACCACTGCTTTATATGATCTCTCTCTGTGTAATGCTTTATTTAGATGCATTTGTGATAAAAAATGTTGATACATATTAAACGTATTTTTGATCTAAACACTTTCCATCGTCAATTTGTTTATGATCCCTATTTTCACTGATGAAACAGCCTTTCACATGGTACGGGAACTCAAACTGCTACTGCAAGCCCTGGGGCCAGTCGAGTGGTCTGGGTTTTCGACATGGTACGGAAAAGTGGCATAAATCAGATTTTTTTTCTTTATCATAATTCAGTTGATTTTAAAGTTACAGATATGCCATTTTTTTAATGATCTTGTTACATTAAAATTAAAAATATTCTGACTGACCAAATTTGTCTAAGGGGATCGAATAAAAATTTAAAAAGTATAACTTTTTGAAAATTAATGGGAGGATTATTTCATTAACGCAGTCTTATTCCCTACCTTACTTTCAACATTTTTGCAATTTACATTGCCGACTTATCTCAACAGGTAAAGAATCAAAGCGCGTTTCAATCTTTTTGGGACACCCTGTATAAGAAAAGTAAAAATCTGATGTGGGCAATACATGACTTTCCTTATATAATGCCATGAATTTACTTTTTTTACAATAAAAAATAGGTTTTATAGTAGCTATTTATATTCTTTCCTAGGAATTGAATTTTCGTCAATTAGTAGTCATTTTCACTGATTTAGTGTCATTTTTATCCATTTAGAGAGATTTCCGTTAATTTGGCAACATTTAAAAAAGTCGCCAAGTTGGTAACATTCCGCCAAATTCGGCGCCAAAATCTCGCCAGGCGTTATTGACGGAGAAATAAGTTATTCTTATAGCAGATAAATAACTATTGGCGTTCAAATGCAAAAGTATTATTCAAAGTATCTTTTCCCATGAATGGAACCAGCTAGATCCACGAGAATGATGTCACCCAATTTATCGCATGATATTATGAAAAGTGAACATATTTCTTAACAGTTGATATATATATATTTTTTAATTTATGGGATTTTTTGATAAATTTATTTTAAAAATGTGTAGTATCTCGAGAACGATTCGTACTAGCGTTCTAAAGTTTATGTCAATCGTTTTCTAAGGAAAAATTACATTAGAAATGTCTATTTGCGTAACTTTATCAAAGGTTTTGATTTTTTGATGATTTTTTCAAAATTTCCTTCTACAATTTAGGGGGATTCTGAATATTCGATGACGTTTAAAAACAATAGGCTTCCAGTATTCACGGATTGTGATTTCTGTACCAAATTTCTTTCGAATCGGTCCATTTGTTCGTCAGTTTTCGTCTCCACAGACTCACTGACACACACGCACACACACACACACACACACACACACATCACCCCAAAAATGTTTGATTCGTGATCAGAGATGCTTGAAACGTGCTCTCCCGTCGAAAACTCGAATTCGAATTTTCTACCCCGTCACACTACTTTCCTTATCCATTATGTATATAAGGACAGTAAAAATAGTTGAAAGACAATTTCAATGGGAAGACAAATTTAAACAAATTGATGAAAGATGGCAGCACTAAAACGAAATTTACAAATTCTGTTTTGAAAAGTTGTAAATAGTAACATCTCATCCCGCTAGAAGTCACCACTAAAAGTAGAATACATGAACAAAACATTTTATATGCCTGGTGGCCATAATTAAAGTAGAGGTGTTTAGAGTCCGATAGTCAGAAAACTGTTATGTCAAACTCAACCAAATTTGCAGTAAATGCTATTTAGATCAGGGGGCCAAATGTAGCCCTCAAGCTGCTACAATCCGGTCCGCGGTATAATATGTACATGATTTAATTGAGATTGAAAACAGATACGAAATGTATGCAACTTTTATAATAATTTAAGAGCATCCCGTTTACATGTATTTCGTTGTTTTTATTCTTTCTGTATGAAATATGTTGCTGTTATCGAGAATTTAAAATCAGAATACAATATAATTACGGTGCCACAACTACAGTATATATATAATTTTTATTTTCATCTTTTCATTTATTTTTTCGCCTACTCCCACTTGTAGTATTGGAAAGACTCGCCTCTGGCACTCTGAGGCTCAGATTTCTAATACATTTTTGTTTTTTATTTTTTTCCAAAAAACGAATTTTTATAAACTGAAAAGTTTGCACACACTGCTGAATTGCTCAATAAGCATACTAAGCACGTGTTCTGCACACCATATATCATCTTAGGGGGCACTAATAAAAATAATAAAAAAAATTGTACATTTTTACTCATAGCTTCACTAAGATAAATACCATCTCCTCCATTTAAAAATGTGATAAACAATACCTACGGTAAATGATATACCATATATAATAATTGAGGACAATGAATTTTCTAGCATTGGCTCCATTAAGCTTATGGGGCCCAAGCTACCTTTAAAAATTTTCTGTCTTAAAGGGTCATATGGGTTATTTGCTGTAAGCGGGAGTTTTACATGTCCCAGGTATTTTAATAAAAGTTTGCATGACTGACTTGGGGCAGATTTTGGACACTGATCAGTTTTATTACATTGTAGTTCATATTTGTCATCCATTAGCTAAAGAAACAATTTATATTTTTAATATTTAAAAATTTAGTTTTTTTAATTAAATGCCATTCCCCTGTGTGTCCCAACAGCCAAATAATTAATCACAACTTCATTTACAAGCCCTCATTTTCCATTTTTCTTCTAATTTGATGTTTTATATTAAATTAGACAAATTAAAATACGAACAGTAATAAAGAATCTACTATGCATTACAGCAATATTTTAAATTAATTTTTTACAACTGTCCCTTAATTTTTTTGTCATTCACCTGTTTTTAAATTTTAACACCTCTTTCTGTGCATAGATGACAACAAAATATAATTAAAGTATTATTATTTTTTACTACAGTTCATATTCACCATATTTTAAGTGTTCGACTATGTACTAGCTATCATTCTGCACTGAGAAATATCATAAAACTGAAAAATTTTGGGTTCGTATTTTTATTCCTTTCCATTCACCTGTCTTCGATTATTCTCAGAATAAAAATATAAATATTTATTTTTTAACATATATATATGTGTCTAGTTAGTATAGCAAACTGAAAATCAAGTTAGGCTTAAATACAAATAAAACTCATATACCCAGAAAGTAAAATCACATGATTTGTCATTCCCCTGTCGTCATTTGGCTGTCTTCTTGGTAGACAACAGAATGACATTTAAACTAGATTTTCTTTAAAGAAGATAAAATAAATAAGAAGATAGTTCTAAATATAAGATTTCAATTAAAGCAAAACATTTTTTTTTTATTTTTCTAATGATATACAGGGTGTCCCAAAAAGATTGAAACGCGCTTTAATTCTTTACCTGTTGGAGATAAGTGGACAATGTACAATACAAAAATGTTGAAAGTAAGGTAGGAAATAAAACTACGTTAATGAAATAATCATCCCATTAATTTTCAAAAAGCTACACTTTTTAAGTTTTTATACAACCCCCTTAGACAAATTTGGTCAATCAGATTTTTTTCATTTTTAATGCAACAAGATCATTAAAAAAAAACAGCATATCTCTGTCTTTAAAATTGAGCGAGTTATATCTAATTGAAAATTGAACATAGTGAATGGGGACCATATATCAAATTAGAAATATAAATCTGTGACACATCACAAAAAAAAAATAAAACTGGATGATAATACATAGGATACCCAACCGCGCAGTGAGAACCACTGCCTTACATGATCTCTTTCTGTGTAATGCTTTATTTAGATGCATTTGCGATAAAAAATTTTGACACACATTAACGTATATTTAATCTAAACAATTTCCATCGTCAATTTGTTTATGATCCCTATTTTCACTGATGAAACAGCCTTTCACATGGTATGGAAAAGTTGCATGAGTCAGATTTTTTCGTTTACCATAATTCAGTTGATTTTAAAGATAGAGATATGCGGGGTTTTTTAATGATCTTGTTGCATTAAAAATAAAAATTTTCTGATTGACCCAATTTGTCTAAGAGGGTCGTATAAAAATTTAAAAAGTGTAACGTTTTGAAAATTAATGGGAGGGCTATTTCATTAACGTAGTCTTATTTCCTGCCTTACTTTCAACATTTTTGCATTTTACATTGCCCACTTATCTCCAACAGGTAAAGAATTAGAGCGCGTTTCAATCTTTTTAGGACACCCCGTATAAGGCTAATAGTAACTACTCACTCATATGTAAACATTACTATATAAGTACCCTCCAGTCACACTTAATTAATAATCAAATCTATAATTTACATAATATTAACTTTACAATCTTATCTAATAGAATTTCAGCCAAATATAAACAAATCCATCTAAAAAATAATTGTAAAACCAACCATCCCATATCTTGTTTTAGTACCCAAGTTTCATAAATCCCCAGTTGCTTTTCGAACTATTACTAGTGGGCATAATTCCTACATTACTAATGTTGGTAAATTATTATTAAAAATATTAAATGAAGTATCCTTGTCAGATGAGATTTCAAATAATTGTCATATTGTGAAAAACAGTTTTGAATTAGTTAAGAAATTAAAAACACTTACCAGTATTCATAGTATTTATACTTTTGATTTCAAAGATTTGTTTAATAATATTGATATAGATGATCTGTATATAACTATTTTAGGAATTTTTGAAAAATATAATATCAACCTAAAATATTCAAATTTTCTATTTAAAAAATTACTTAATTTCACTCTCTATGAGAATTATATTCAACATGGTGGTACTTTTTTTAAGCAACAGTTTTGTATCCCACAATCCTATGTCCTTAACTGTTAACTTATTATCATACCTTAAAACATAGGTGAAATATTAGGGCTTGTAAAATATTACCGGCACCTAGGTGAAATATTACCGACTAAATATTACTGCTTATGATGAAATAAGAAAACTATTTTTTTATTGAGATGAACTATTAAAATAATCCAACATGGTTTCTTGGACATATGTCTTACTAATGATGCGATTTTCAGTTAAAAATCGTTTATTGATTAATATATCCAGCATTGCAGAATCCCCCTGATTAACTGATAATAGCTTTTAGAAAATAGCTTTTAGAAGTTCTGAAATAGGTTTTAGATAATAGGTTATAGAATTCTGAAATAGCTTTTAGAAGTTCTGAAATAGCTTTTATAAAATAGCTTTTAGAAGTTTTGAAATAGCTTTTATAAAATAGCTTTTAGAAGTTCTGAAATAGGTTTTAGAAAATAGGTTATAGAATTCTGAAATAGCTTTTAGAAGTTCTGAAATAGCTTTTAGAAAATAGCTTTTAGAAGTTCTGAAATAGCTTTTATAAAATAGCTCTTAGAAGTTCTGAAATAGTTTTAAGAAAATAGTTTTAGAAGCTTTGAAATAGCTTTTAGAATTTTTGAAATAGCTTTTAGAAAATAGCTTTCAGAAGTTCTGAAATAACTTTTAGAAAATAGCTTTTAGAAGTTCTGAAATAGGTTTTAGAAAATAGGTTATAGAATTCTGAAATAGCTTTTAGAAGTTCTGAAATAACTTTTAGAAAATAGCTTTTAGAAGTTCTGAAACAGGTTTTGGAAAATAGGTTATAGAATTCTGAAATAGCTTTTAGAAGTTCTGAAATAGCTTTTATAAAATAGCTTTTAGAAGTTTTGAAATAGCTTTTATAAAATAGCTTTTAGAAGTTCTGAAATAGCTTTTAGAAAATAGCTTTTAGAAGTTCTGAACTAGCTTTTATAAAATAGCTCTTAGAAGTTCTGAAATAGTTTTAAGAAAATAGTTTTTAAAAACTTTGAAATAGCTTTTAGAATTTTTAAAATAGCTTTTAGAAAATAGCTTTCAGAAGTTCTGGAATAGATTTTAGAAATTGTAAAATAGCTTTTAAAATTTCTGAAGTAGCTTTTAGAAAATAGCTTTTAGAAGTTCTGAAATAACTTTTAGAAAATAGCTTTTAGAAGTTCTGAAATAGGTTTTAGAAAATAGGTTATAGAATTCTGAAATAGCTTTTAGAAGTTCTGAAATAGCTTTTAGAAAATAGCTTTTAGAAGTTCTGAAATAGCTTTCATAAAATAGCTTTTAGAAGTTCTGAAATAGTTTTAAGAAAATAGTTTTTAGAAGCTTTGAAATAGCTTTTAGAAGTTTTGAAATAGCTTTTAGAAAATAGCTTTCAGAAGTTCTGAGATAGATTTTAGAAATTCTAAAATAGCTTTTAAAATTTCTGAAGTAGCTTTTAGAAAATAGCTTTTAGAAGTTCTGAAATAACTTTTAGAAAATAGCTTTTAAAAGTTCTGAAATAGCTTTTAGAAAATCCTCATGTGATTTAATAGAATATTCTGTGAAAAAGGGTTTTCTTGAAAATATATGGTTGGGTGATTTTTCTGTTCTTTGTTCGTCACTACAGGTGTTTATTAGCAAATTATTTTAAATTTGTCGTTCCACTTCGCACAGGGGAAATAACATGAATTTCCTATATTTGGGGCGGGGATAAAATATTTTCCGTGTATGACAGTGTTCCGTTTCCTGCAGGCTCCGTTTCGAACAGGTTTGACTGTATTTAGAAATATTTTCGAAAATAGTTTTCTGCCGTGGATCGCGGCTAAAATCTTCCGGCACAGTGAATAAGATTTGTGTTCTTAAAATTATTTTAAAGTCTCGTAAAGTTTTCTTAATTTTATCCAGAAAAGCAAATAAAAAATTATTCTCAAATTGGGCCTCAAATTTCCCACATTATAAGATATCATTTTCAATTTAATAGTGATCATAATAACTAGTTTCCAATCATGAAATTGGCGTGTGGAGTACCGATTTTGACTGTTATTTGTTTATTTTTCGATCATAATTTTTATTTTCCCTTGGTATTTGATAGTATCTTGTCTATATAGCCAGAGCCGTTTTTCATCACACACAAAGCAGGCAAATGCTGGGAGTCGCAATTATTCAGAGGTCAATTTCTTTTATCTCATCAACATTTCGTATAATTTTTTTAAAATATTAGCTTTTATTACTTTTTAATATCACTTTTAGACTTAGCTTATCCTTCTGAACAGGAAAGCATATAGCAATTTAAATGAGTTTTGAATATTTTGGTGGGCGATGCAATCCTATTAGAAATCAAACAAATTGAAAAACCTTGATAATTATGTTCAATTATAATGAAAAATATTAGTCAAAAAATATCGACAAGATTTAAATGGAAATAGACGGGTTAACGTGTATTAATACAAAAATTTTGGCCACGCCCATTTTTTATTTTCGTTCAGGTTCTCTTTAGGAAACAGCGCTTATTTTCATTGAATATGAAAGCGGGGAGCGTGGAAGACCCAGACCGTCCGACTCGTCCAGAGGACTTAGAGTAACTAGTTGGACGGCCGGGAAGGGAAAGCGGGGAGCGTGTAAAATTTTAATTAGATGATTTTATTTCGAATCATTATTTCAGCAAGTAAAACGGTGAGCAAGGAAAATTTCAAAAATTGAAATTATTATCCGGTGTGGATTTCGTATCGACATTAATTCTACCATATCAAGTATAAATTATAATTTATTTATGGGCGAAAGGTCATTGGTGATATTTTTAACGGTTAACATCTGGACAATTATTTATTAAGTCCTAAAGAGCTAACAATTATCGACCTACATATCATGATATTGCTGAAAGTATAAAATAAAATATTTATGCAGACTGTTAATATGTATCGATAATATTTTATTGATATATTCTATATAAAAATGTGTTATTAAAAGAATGTTTTCAGAGAATGACAATACATGAGGAACATTGTACCAAATAACGAATGCAGTTAGTTAAAATGAACAACAACAAAAAAATCATACTCGTAATCGATGAGTAAAAGTTTAAACAACTTAGATACTAATTATAAATAAACAAACTTTATCAAGGATGCATTTGTTGTGATGAGTTTATATTTTAATCTCAGCGCCAACATTCTTGTTTTTGTTTTTTTAATATGTACTTAAATCATATCACTTTATTTATGTACATAGTATAACGAAAGTACTGTGATAGGGTCGAAAATTCGAAATCTAGTTTTCAACCAGAGATCAGGTTTCAAGCATCTCTGAACACGAGTCGAACGATTTTGACGTGATGTGTAACTTGTTACCACCAGCGCAGTAAATCTGTAGGAAGTTTGCTACTAGTAAGCTGTAATGTTTGTTAAAGAGGTTTGAAATTTATTAAAGATTAATTTGATTAAAATAATTTTTTAATTCCTGTAAAATAATTCTTGCTTTAAGAAGTTCAAATATAAAAATTATATTGTTACTTTCGTTATATACGAGCATAATGTATAAGGAAAGTATTGTGACGGGGTCGAAAATTCGAATTCGAGTTTTCGACGGGAGAACACATTTCAAGCATCCCTGATCACGAATCGAACATTTTTGAAGTGATGTCTGTGTGTGTGTGTGTAAGTGAGTCTGTGGAGACGATATCTCACGAACGAATGGAGCGATTTGAATGAAATTTTGTACAAAAATCACAATCCGTGAATACTGGAAGCCTATTGTTTTCGAACATAATCGAATATTCAGAACCCCCTAAATTTTCGAGTGAAGTTTTGAAAAAATCATCAAAAAATCAAAACTTTTAATAAAGTTAAGCAAATAGACATTTCTTATGTAATTTTTCCTTAGAAATCGATCATAAACTTTAGAAAGCAACTACACTTACCGTTCTCGAGATATTGCACATTTTTCAAATAAATTTATCCAAAAATTCCATAAATTAAAAAATATATTAACTCTTAAGAAACATGTTCACTTTTCATATGTAATTTCATGCAATAAATTTGGTAACATCATTTTCGTGGATCTAACTTGTTCCATTCATGAGAAAAGATACTCTAAGTAATACTTTTGTATTTGAACGCCAATAGTCATTTATTCACTGTAAGAGTAACTTATTTATCCATCCATTACGCTTGGCGAGATTTTGGCGACGAATTTAGCGGAATGTCGACATTTTTAAATGTTGCCAAATTAACGGAAATCTCGCCAAATAGATAAAAATGTCGATAAATCAATGAAAATGACGACTAATTGAAGAAAATTCAATATCTTGGAAAGAATATGAGTATCTACTATAAGAATAATTTTTATTTTAATTGTAAAATTAGTAATTTCATTGCATTATATAAGGAAAGTCATGTGCTGCCCACATCAGATTTTTTATTATTTGAAATCAAATTTGTGGAATAATGTTTTAAAGTTTAAGAGCATTAAAAATATTTAAAAATAAAGTTATTCAGATTTTTTTTTTATAAATAATATTTATATAGCACATAAAATTTCAATTTTTTTTTAAATATACTTCAAGTATTTTATGATAGATATTTCTAAGTTGGGTTATTCATGTAATTTAAAGAAATTATAAAAGTAATTTGTGATGCCAGACATTTTTACTAGGCAGATAGGAGAGAGGTCAATTTTGGTCTCTCAACTAAGTAAAAGTTCGTTTTTTTTTAATATATTGCCCTCATTCTAATAATGCTACTGTAAATATTCTGAAGTGCTATGTATAAAAGCATTTAATTTTGTTGTATTCATGAGAAAACCGTAAATAAAACTGAGTTTTGAAATACATGATAAAATTCAGAATGCCAGCTTCAACAGGAGGAGCTGAGTCCACCTTCTCACTTCCATATAGCCTATGTAATATTTATGCAGGTAACTTAAATTAAGCAATGTTTTCAAACTCAGGCTCTGCCTCCCTTCACATTTCCTCATAACCTATGTAATATTTATGCAAGTTGCTTAAATAAAGCAATGTTTTTCAAACTTATTCTTTAGGATCTCAGTCCCCATACACACTCCCTCATAACTTGTGTAATACTTACGCAGGTTACATAAATTAAGCAATGCTTTCAAACGCATTCTTCAGGAGCTCAGTCCCCTTTTACATTTCCTCGTAACTTATGTAATACTCATGCAGGTCACTTAAATTATAAGCAATGTTTTTTTAACAAATTTTTAAAATGCCAAAACTTATAATTACACTAAAACAAGGCTGGGCAATTCAAATACGTTTCAAACACGAAAATCGAGAAAAAAGTATAAAATACGTACTGTAGGATTTCGTCGATCCGTCTTCCTGGAAAAGGTCCCCCCCCCCCTCTCCTTTTTCCTCAAATTAAAAAAAAAATCAGAAAAATTTCATGAAACCAGCCCCTTCTAAACATCGGAGAAAATCGAAAAAACAAATAAATAAATAAAAAATTCGTCAGCCAATTAAATAAATTTATTGATAAAAATATCGTTATTTTACATAAGAGAATCCTAAATTAATTCAAGATTTCCCCCACCACCCCTGCATGCTCCTCGAATTTCGTTGCATTTCACGGGAGCGGATCTACGAATTCTACTTGTTTCATTTAGCAGATTGACAGATTGACGGAATTCTACGGAATTTTGTATCTTACTACTCATTGCGTTTTCAAAGGTATATTGCATTTACTTAATTTTGGAACATATTGTACAATTGCATCAAGTCTGTTTAATTTTGCCATTTTTTTTTCTTTTAGGAAATATTCTCTCATAGCCTCTATTTTTGAAAATAAATTTTCGTTCAGCAGACCGATTCATTTTTCTGTGGAATTCTATTAATCCCTCATTAACCAAATTTAAGATTACGAATTGTTTTGATTTGACCTTCCGCAAATCTAATTGTTATCCATATACTTCAAAAGCGAAGTTAAAAATATTTGCCCCGATGTTAAATATCACTCATATTTGATGGAGCTCAAGAAAATACTCGAACTGACAAACAAAAGAAATAAATGCACTTATTAAAACCACGTGATATGATTACGCAGGACCGACTGATATCAACATGAAAGCAATCTCCAAATATTAAAAATGGCCGAGTCTGCCTTTTGTTTCATTTATGGAGTAGTGTCATGTCAGCCACTATTCGTCGTTATTAACAACCTACACCTACGGTTAACCAATGGCCTTAGGATGTTTGTTTCCACATGTCGTAATTAGCTGCAACCTGATTCGGTTCAGCTTTCTAGAATTCGTTATGGCCGAAATACATACAGAAGCCAAACCAAAATCATTTTTTAAATGAAATGTGATTTTGAAACATTATTGGTACATATTAATAGTATTCAAATTATTTAATTTTTAATTTTTCACAATTGCATACTCTGTAGGGCGATTGGTTAGGCTTAAGGGATGTGCAAATAGTTACATTCGAAAAATTAACAGGTAATCAAACATTCTTGTTAGTGAAATTTTTGTAAGTTTTAAAGTCTGGTTTTAGAGTCGGTACCTTGGCGTGGCCGAGGGGTTTCAATTATTGAGGGCCTAAATCTGACTCCAGTGTTGTTTGTACCAGTACTCATGTACTATGTGTCTTCCCCGCAACAAACTTTGGTTAGCGGTCCATTCTGATTTCTTAATTATAAGCTCAGTTCTTCGTGACCTCTATTGTTGTGACTATCGATCTGAAGGGTATTGGGTATGGCTAATACAGATATTACTGAGGAGCAACTGTATCTAGATCTACTAGTGGTTGAAATAGAAATTGATGTCAACGATTATGCTAATAAAGCATTAATTGCTCAAGAAAACATTATTGCAACCATTGTCTTTCAAAAAGTTAATGTAGGGCCCTAAATTAAAATTTGAGATGAACTGAGTAACCTCATAAAAATCATAATTGAGTAACAGATAATTATAGCTATAGAATAAGATATAGCAACAGAAAAAGCCATAGCAAAGGAGAAGAAGAGGAGCGTAGTTCCAACTTATGTCCAGAAAGCTATAGTAGAAGAAAGGTAGATAAGAAGGACAAGGTCGAAGAGTAGACCACCATCACATGTAGTAACAATTTTGCCTAAAAATGTAAAGGGCTCAGAAGTTACTAAACAAGGTGTCCATAATCGTATAGATCCCAAAAAATTTAATATTAGTGTAAAAAGAGTGCAAAAATCAACAAAGGAGGAATAGTTATTGAAACTAGTTCCAAAGAAGATATTGATAAATTAATTACTGAATTTACTTAGCAACACCAATTAAATACTGAGTTCACTACTGAAAAGACGAAAAAGAGACCGCCATAGCTTATATCATAAGATGTGGATCCAGAATATACCAAAGAATCTCGAAAAACTGAAATTATAAATCAAAATGAAGTGATATTGGGTACAGCTGAAATAGAAGTAAGACATCAATATACAGGTAGAAGAGAAAATAATTGGTTGCTAGCTGTCGATTCTACAACTTTCCATAACCTGATGAAACAGAAGAAGGTACACCTTGGATCGAGCAGGGTAGATTTGAAAGAATGCATGAAAGTTAGCATATGTTATAAGTGCTTTAAGTATGGTCATATTGGGAAATATTGTAGAGGAGATACAACGTGCAGAAACTGTGGAGAAATAAATCATAAATCTGAGGCTTGTGAAAATAGAACAAATTTCAAAAATTGTATTGGCCATAATAAGAAATTTGGGTCAAGATTCTGTACAGATCACAATTGTTTGGACAGACTTTGTTCAGTCTACTTGAAAGAGTTGAGATTTGTTACCTCAAAAATTGATTATGGCGAACAATAATAATTTGATAAACTCAAACCCTGCTGAACTGTCTTGTCCATTCCTAAACCTCAATCATGCAGAAGCAGCAAACTTTCAATTTTCCCAAGACATAATTAAGAAATAAATTGACTTTAACCATATTTTCATATTAATCAGATTATTAAGTTTTCCTGAGCTATCAACTATGTTATAGTCCCGATAGACAAAGATCAGCAATTGTGATCAATAATAAAAACACACAATTAATAAGGTTCTCATAAATAAAGATACAGTAGTCATTCAAATTGAATGGGAAAGAGAAATATATGTTTTGGTGGCAACATTCTGTCACCCATCTGAAGATATAAATTGTAAACTACAGGAATTGTAAAACATTATTGCAAGATACATAGATTAGAAAATCATCATATGCGGGGATTTCAGTGCGAAATCCCCCGCATGGAGCAGATGACAGCAAGATCCAAGAGGAGATATTTTAGTGAATCTTATAGGAAACTTTGATTTTAATATTGAAAACAATCCCTCCAGTAGACCTATCTAATGTAGCTCTAAAGGAGAGAGCTGCATTGATTTATGTATCAAGAAAGGATATGGAGAACATAATATTTTAGAATACATCACTTTGAGCGATCACAATCTGATAGTTTTCAAAATAAACAATACCTTACCAAAAGGACAAAACCCACTAGATGGAAAATATTTTAGATCACATCACTTTGAGCGATCACAATCTGATAGTTTTCAAAATAAACAATACCTTACCAAAAGGACAAAACCCACTAGATGGAAAATATGCAACTTAAATTGGTTAGATGTCAAGATTGAAATAATGGAATTGTTGGAAAAAATGGAGAGAATTGAAGTCACTCCAAATAATATAAACATTTATTTAGAGAACATAGCGGAAGAACTTGTTGATATTTGCAGAAGAAATGTAAAGAAGGGTAGGAGAAAAGTTAAACCAAATGCAATATGGTGGACAGCTAGGCTGGGTACTATTAAAAGCACTATGGGTACTATTAAAAGCAGAACCCGCGGTATAAGAAGACTCCACAAATCGGAAAAAGATGACGAACTTAAGAAAACCCAGAAGTTGACATTTAAACAACAATTTGCCAGCTATAAGAAATACATCATTAAAGCTAACAATGAAAGCTTTAGAAGCTACATAAATGGAGTAATGAGCTGTAATGCTTTTGATATCCATTACAAAATTACGAGAAATAAGATATCAAATCAGGCTACCACCTGCTGCATCTACAAAGAAGACGGCACCAAAACGGAATACCTTTTAGAAATCATGAGAGTACACTTCAGGTGTGTTGAATTAAGGGAAGTGATTCTCACACGGTATATCCTCCTGGCTCTGTCTAGGATGCCCTTGGCGAGGTTTCCAGACAGGACCACCTCCCTTCCTCCATCGAGGGAAGCTACAGCTCTCAGCTTCTTGCTGAGTCCTTAATAGCATGCCCTTTGGGAGTGTGAGGGCGAGACAGTGCATTCCTCTTGGTGTAGCTCCTGCAGCTAGTGAGGCAAATGAAGAAGTATATTTCTAGCCTGAATTTACGAATTACTCAAAGTGATACGTAGTATGAATGAGAACAAAGCATCTGGAAAAAATGGTCTAACATTCAAGATTATCAAAGGACTTTATTATAGCAACAACGACTGGTTCTTGAGTATTATGAATAATTACCTAAGTTTTGGATGCTTTCCAAAAATACGAAAAAGGCGAAGGAAATATCATTATTGAATGAAGGAAAAGATCCAGAACGTATAGTCTTATAGACCCATTTGCTTGCTGACCACATGGGGGGAAATTCTTGATAAGTTAATAACAAATATATTAACCTATGCTGTCAGAAATAAACTCAATAAAAACCAATATGGATACACGAAGCACAAGTGTACCGCAGATGCTCTGAAGAGTATTATCGACCGAAGACAAATCAATAAAGATAACAATGAAATCCCCTGCTTAATCTCCTTTGATATAAAGAACGCTTTCAATAGTGTTAGATGGAGTGAGGTGAAGAAACTACTCTTAACATATAACTTACCAAATCAATTAAGAAAGCCCATTTTAGACTACCTGAATAAACGCACGATTCATAAAACAGGCAAGGATGAAATGATTGATTACAATATTGGAATCCCTCAAGGGTCGAGCATAGCACCTATACTGTTGCTATTGGTGATTGATGAAGCACTGAACATGGGATAGACTTTAAAGACAATAGAGTTCAAGTGCAAGCATTTGCAGATAACATCGCCATTACAATGAATGCTACTGCCGCGTACTTCTTTGGAGATATGGGCACGATATCTATAATTAAATTACAGGAATGGACCAGTAAATACAGTCTGACCTTCAGTAATGAGAAATCGATGTACATTATATTTCCTTTTGGGAAATTTATTACTTGCTTGCCAAATATCAAGATGAACAACAAAAGAATCTCCTACACCAAAGAATTAAAATGTCTTGGCGCCACATTCGACCACAGAATGTATTGGATCTGAATGGACAGAAGGATAAAGCAGACTTCCATTATAAAATGACTAGATTCTCTAGAGCAATCTGGGGTCTTAGACCATGCACCATTAAAGAAATCTATAGAATTCTTGATATATCAAAATATATATCTCTAGCTCAAAATATAATCTCTAGTATATCTCTAGCTTTTTGATATATCAAAAAGCTACCGAAAAAATTAGTAGCTATGGCGCAGAGATTTTGTATATTGACCTAAGAAGATCGAATGAAAAATTGATCCAGATTCAAAGAATAGCGTTGCTATCGATAACCAAATGTTATCGAACTGCTTCTACTAACGCTTTATAAGTATTGAACGGGTGTGTCCCATTGGATATCAATATCAGAAATGAAGTAGCACTTTATAAAGCTGCTCATTGGAAAGAACTCATTATCAATAATGATATCAATATTATGTCACAAGATATTGAAGCTGTAGTTTACACTAGAAGGCACCTGGGGAAGAAAGAAATGCAAATTGGGCCAAAGAACATCCTGATGCGAACATTTCTAGAATCTATACTGACGGATCAAAATTAAATGATAGAGTGGGCTGCGTCTAAGCTGTATACATTCAAGAGCATATTATTTTGGATAAAGCATATTGCTTAAATGATGAAACTACGGTATCCAATGCTTAATTATATGCACTATAAATGATTTGCCGCCATTGGGTTAAATCCTAAATCGGCATTGCTGGAAATGAGAGGGAAGACACTAAGGCTAAAGATGCTATCCGCTTAGATAATATTGATAATTTCTTCTGGTATTCTATAGCACAAATCAAAGAAAAATTATTTATAAATAGTATCAAAGAATGGAAAATCGATGGGAATGTTCAGTTGAAGGAAGCACATCTTCAAAAAGTCCCAATAAAGAAAACCTATGGAAACAACTTCATAAACCAGATTTTGACCGCACGTGGTGTTTTTGGAGTGTATCAAAATATATTTCTTAGCAAAGATGATGCTGCCATTGTAATAAAACCGTTGGCGCTGTAACGCATCATATATATGAATGTGAACTTTGGGTTTATATCAGAAAGAACTATTTTCCTTATAATTATAGAGATATGTTTTATCTAAAATGCATCATATATATGAATGTGATTTTTGGGTTTATATCAGAAAGAACTATTGTCCTTATAATTATAGGGATATTTTTATCTAAAATGCATCATATATATGAATGTGAACTTTGGGTTTATATCGGAAAGAACCATTTTCCTTATAATTATAGGGATATTTTTATCTAAAATGCATCATATATATGAATGTGAACTTTGGGTTTATATCAGAAAGAACTATTTTCCTTATAATTATAGGGGTATTTTTATCTAAAATGCATCAAATATATGAATGTGAACTTTGGGTTTATATCAAAAAGAACTATTTTCCTTATAATTAAAGGGATATTTTTATCTAAAATGCATCATATATATGAATGGGGAGTTAGGGTTTATATCAGAAAGAACTATTTTCCTTATAATTATAGGGATATTTTTATCTTAAACGCATCATATATATGAATGTGAACTTTGGGTTTATATCAGAAAGAACTATTTTCCTTATAATTATAGGGATATTTTTATCTTAAACGCATCATATATATGGATGTGAACTTTGGGTTTATATCAGAAAGAACTACTTTCCTTATAATTATAGGGATATTTTTATCTAAAATGCATCATATATATGAATGTGAACTTTGGATTTATATCAGAAAGAACTATTTTCCTTATAATTATAGGGATATTTTTATCTTAAACGCATCATATATATGAATGTGAACTTTGGGTTTATATCAGAAAGAACTATTTTCCTTATAATTATAGGGATATTTCTATCTTGAACCTTTGTACCAACTCAAAATCTCGAACTGGTATTATTCAGATTGTAAGCAATTTACTTGCTGAGGAGACGTATATATATGGAAATTGTAATTCTCACTTTCGTTCTACTCCAAGTTGGAGTGATTTTAACATTTACTGTTACTGGTTTTGATGTTTTAAATTTCCTTATATGCTGTGTTAAATTGTACCTGTATTGAATCTTAAACTTGGATTTCAACCTCAGGTAATTGTGTGATAAATTTGGAAATCTGTTAAGTACACCTTCTTGAGTTATTGTATTGAATTCTAAACTTTGATTTTAATCTTAGTTGTTTTGTGATGAATTTGAGAAATTTTCTAAGTACGATTTTCTGTACTCTACTTTCATGCATTTGGATTTCTGCAATTGTACTGTCTTTGATAATGTTACAGCTGCTCTTACTGTCACCAGTGTAAACGCATCGAACTCTACATGGATTTTAATCTTGATTTCATTTGTGAAAATTGTTTAGAAAATTGCTAAGTACTATATTTTGCACTTTTTTTTTTCGTGTATTTGAATAAATTGTTTTCGTTGTAAATTAACTCAAGCAATTCTTGAGATTTTTGTTAAAATATCTCTTAGGAGATTAGAGCCAGAGGCCACTCTTTGTAATAGGTAAAGTGAAAACGACCTCTCCGCTTATCCCTTTGGAATCTACGGATGGAGACGGCTGGTAATTGCGGAGGACTGTGGAAGACTCCTTCAACTCAAGTTTATGAAACCCGCAATTCGATCTGTATTGACGATCTGTTTCCATCTGTATTGAGTGCTCTTTTTGTTTTTGGGGTGTTGCTCTTTTTTAAATAAGCATTTTGTGTTAGGGCTCTGGTCAGAGGAGGGCTTTCAATAGATCGTAGTATCTGTTTGTCGAGTTGGCCTTGCCTTGTTTGTTGCTTGTGCGGGTGTTTTGTGTAGCTCGGATGTTGTCCGGCGGGGTGGCTTCAGCCACTGACTGGCCGATTGGGGCAATGCCGAGTGTCCCAGCATCGATTTTTACTCCTTTCCGCATACCTTCGGGTAGGGCGGTGACTCTTGTAGATTACCTAGTATGTTCGATGTAGACCTTTCAATTCTTCAATAGTAATTATCAACGTTGTAAAATAAGCCAAAAACACCATATAGAACAAGGTTGCCGAAATTTTGTGTATTTTTAGTCTACTTTTTTATATACCGTCATCGATATCTACTTTTTTTATATAGCTTTATCGCAGTTTGCATATATACGAAAAAAAATAAGAAAATGATGTATAATATTAGTAAGACACTTCAGTGGAAACTTTATAATCATATCACAAAGAAATAAATATAGAAACATAGTAAATACTAACATAAAATATATAATATTAATAAGATCGTTAACATCTCCCCCCCCCCCACACACACACACACTCAGATTTGGCAGTCTTTTCAAAGTCGGGATTATACGACGAAACAGATAATCGTAATCAAACAGATATCCGATGATCAAGATGTTCATCATGTATAGAATTCTTATCTCTGATTTCAAAATATTCATAAGTTTGAGTATTTATCTTTAATTATTTATCACAATTTTTATTATTATTATCTTGAATTATTTTTTTTAATTACATATCATTTTGAAGTTTCATTATTTTCAATTTTAGTTCATTCTGATTTGCATCAAATATATTGAGGAGATTTTATTTGCAATTTCTTCTATGTAGATATATAATAGAAACATATTTGAAAGAAAAAAAAATATTGCAATATGTTCAATCTGACCAAAATCGAATCTTGTCTGAAAATTGATTTTCGTATCAAAATCAACTTAGTGTTTTAATCATGGGGGGGAGGGGAGGAGGAGTTAAAACTTCATATTAAGAAAACGCCAATATAGCTTTAGACATGAATTCAGGTGGCGCTGGAATAAGATAATTAGTCCTGTATTGTATTCATTTCCATGGCATAAGGCCTAAAATATTTTTTAAATTATCAATTTTGTAAAAGTAAATTATGAGCGCAATGCAAAGTAGAATTGAAACACTGAAGAATATTCCTGAGTATTCAAAATTACTTTACCTTTCAATTTATTTTTATCTCCATATATTCTGTACTCTATCCTACAACTATAGGAAATTACGGGTTAATTATACTTATAATTTGGGAACTCTGAAATTAAAAATAATCAAAAATACGTATATTGCATACTACTACGTATTTCTGTTAACTAATAATAGCGACTACTTTACTAATACTAGCGACACCTAGATATAATTCTCAAATCATTATGGCATTTTCAAGCGTTTCATCCATAGGAGTTATTACCTTATATCCTTCTTTCTAACTCCATGGTTTTAAGCATATGGAATGGAGGGAAAAGGAAATGCTGACTCAAAATCATTCCACAATATATCAGTAGATCGAGAACGACTGGTTGGGCGACATTTGAGATATAATATTTAGATACACCGATAGCTACAAATGCATTAGTTAGAAAATCATTGATATAATTTAATGACAAATGTACATACCTTATTAAAATTTGAGAATTTTGCACATGTCAAGATCTAAAAAAACGAATAAAAATAGTCAGTTGTGGACTCAATTCCGTAATTATTCTAATGCAAAATACATATGCAAACATTATTGCAACATTGCTACATTATTGTAAAACATGTAATATTCCATTATTGTAAAACAATTAATATCCATTATTGCAAAACATGTAATATTCCATTATTGCAAAACATGTAATATTCCATTATTGTAAAATATGTAATATTCTATTATTGTAAAACGTGTAATATTCCATTATTGTAAAACATTTTATATTGTGCAAATGCATTATTCAAAATATTCAAAAGAAAAATATATATATAAAATTATTTTAACAATATCATGAAATTATGATGCTACCTTTTTTCAGATACAATAAAAGTTTTCAGTTAAATAACATAGCCTCTTGCACAGAATTTTCATATCAATGAAAACCTCCCTATAGCGACAACTTATTTTAGACTCGAGTAAACGTCATAGAAAGGTTTCATCGTGTATTTTAATGAGCAATAAATGTTCTTACAAATAAAAAAAAATCTGATGTGGGCAGCACATGACTTTTCTTATATAATGCAATGAATTTACTTCTTTAACGGTGAAAAGTGATGAAAAGATCCACAGCACAGTGTTTGTAAATTTAAAGTGCACATTTGGCGCTTTTCCGGGTCACAATATGTAAAACTTTTTCGTATCCAATTAACTTATATTTTACGCAACTCTAAATTAACAATTATCAATATTGATAGCATCCACAATAAGCAATATAGTCCATATATTTAAATATTTTTATAATAAATTCATCGATTACATTTAAAAACTCACAAAGTTGGCGATGTTCCGTAAAACTAGATATCGTCAAGCATCATGATCGGAGAAATAGTAGATAAACGGCTAATCCAAATGCAAAATTATTACCCAAAGTATCTTCTCTTATAGTAGATTTTTATATTATTTCTAAGATATTGAATTTTTATCAATTAGTCTTCATTTTCATTGATTTAGCTTCATTTTTCTCAATTTGGTGACATATTTATCAATTTGGCAACATATAAAAATCTCGCCAAGTCGGCGATATTCCGACAAATTCGTCGTCAAAATTTCGCCAAACACTGTGTATGGAGAAATAAGTTATTATTATAGTAGATAAATGACTAATATCGTCAAATTATAAAGCCATTCCCCAAAATTTCTTCTCTCGTGAATGGAACGAGCTAGATCAACGAGAATGATGATAATAAATGTATCGCATAATATTACATATGAAAAGTGAACATATTTTACAATAGTTCATACTTTTTTTTTAATTTTATGTGACTTTTTGATACATTTATTTGAAAAATGTGCAATCTCTCGAGAATGGGTCATGCTAGCGTTCTACATGTTATGTCAATCGTTTTCTAATAGTGAAAAATTACATAAGAAATGAGTATTTACGTAACTTTATTGAATGTTTTAATTTTTTGATGATTTTCTTAGAATTTCATTTCAAAATTTAGGAGGGTTCTGCACATTCAATTGCGTGAAAAAGCAATAGGCTTCCAGCATTCAGTGATTGTGATTTTTGTACTAAATTTTATTCGGCTCGCTTGATTCGTTCGTTAGATGTCGTCTCCACAGACTCACCGACACATACACACAGACATCACCTCAAAAACGTCTGATTCGTGATAAGGGATGCTTGAAATGTGCCCTCCCGTCGAAAACTTGAATTTGAATTGTCGATCCCATCACAATACTATCCTTACATATTATATTATGTATATAAGGAAAATAATATATTAAACAATTATAAAAATATTTCTTAATATTTTTTTTAATTTGATGTATATTATTAAAAAAAATATGCAAAATTTATCTTTAAAATGACATCCAGCCCGATATCAAACCCAGGCCTCGTAGACTGCATCCATGTGTGTCAATTATTGCGATTACGAGAGCCATGACAAATTTTTAGACGACTGACGAATTTTTGTTATTGCCTTACATTTTATTCGATTATATTTAAACATCTAAAAAATAAAATGGTGCAAAATATGAATTTAGTTTAAATAACCATAAAATATTAAAAAGTTCAAATTTTGTAATTTTATTGCATTTCTTTTCTAGGGACAATGAATATACCCAATTTTCAAGTATTTAACTTGGTGGGAAGTGTTCTTAAAAATTTAACCCCCACCCCCACTTTTTTACTTTTCTTATATACATAATGTATAAGGAAAGTATTGTGACGGGGTCGAAAATTCGAAGTCGAGTTTTCGACGGAAGAGCACGTTTCAAGCATCCCTGATCACGAATCACACATTTTTGAGGTGATGTCTGTGTGTGTGTGTGTGTGTGTGTGTGTGTCAGTGAGTCTGTGGAGACGATATCTCACGAACGAATTGAGCGATTCGAATAAAATTTGGTACAAAAATCACAATCCGTGAATACTGGATGCCTATTGTTTTTAAACGTAATCGAATGTTCAGAATCCCCCTAAATTTTCGAGAGAAATTTTGAAAAAATCGTCAAAAAATCAAAACCGCTAATAAAGTTACACAAATAAACATTTCTTATGTAATTTTTCATTAGAAAATGATTGACATAAATTTTAGAAGGCTAACATGAACCGTTCTCGAGATATTGCACATTTTTCAAAAAAATTTTCAAAAAGTCATATAAAATTAAAAAAAATATATTTCTTATTGAGAAACATGTTCACTTTTCATATGTAATACCATGCGATAAATTTGGTGACATCATTCTCGTGGATCTAGCTCGTTCCATTCATGAAAAAAGATACTTTGGGTAATACTTTTGTATTTGAACGCCATTAGCCATTTATCTGCTATAAGAATAACTTATTTCTCCGTCCATAACGCTTGGCTAGATTTTGGCGACGAATTTGACGGAATGTCGCCAACTTGCCGACGACTTTTTTAAATGTTGCCAAATTAACGAAAATCTCGCCAAATGGATAAAATTGACGCTAAATCAATAAAAATGACGACTAATCGTCGAAAATTCAGTATCTTGGAAAGGATATAAGTATCTATACTATAAGAAAAACCTATTTATTTACTGTAAAAGTAGTAAACTCATTGCATTATATAAGGAAAATCATGTGTTGCCCACATCAGGTTTTTTTAGGAAGTAGTGACATATGGGTATTTTTTAAACTTTTAATAGTCGACGATTGCTTAAAAACAGATAAGTTGGAATGCAGTACTTTCTCTTTTAATAGTAGCTATAGTACTCTCAGCATACCTATATTTAAGATAAATTTCATCAGACGATCCTTATAAAAATTTAGTACAAAAGTGGCTATTCGATTGCAAAATGCAATCAGCTTTGCCAATAAATAATGGGTAAGGAACAATAAATGGATTTAGGTATAGTCCGGCTCCCATGAGTTGGCAGATGACCTTGGATGAGTCCATTTAGTTATAGGGAAGAAAGCTGGCAAAACAGACGATCTGTGCACTACAATGAAAGGGTTGCCAAACGCAGAAACTTGTTTGGCGATCGCATTTGCTGCGCGTATTTCGCCAATTGTTTGAAATTTATATTATATTATTTTCGCCAATTGTTTGAATAGTTGGAATGCTTTACTAGCATTGCGCTTGCGACTAAGAAAATGTCTAACATCTGTTCCAACTTCTAACGTCTGTTTATTTAATTAATTAGAATCTGATATTTGTGAACCGTGCTTTTATCGACAAAATGTCTGTAGAAGTAAAAGTAATTCATTCCAAGGAACGAAATGTGGTCCACAAAGTCCTCGATTTTTTTTTTAGGCTGAAGCAAATTCAGAAAAGTTATGCACCCCCATCCGACAGCCCTTGCCAGCATTACAAAGGAGCAGTGAATTAAATATTGTGAGCACGCAGTAAAAGTTGAAAATAAATATTGGGAAATTGACAATTTAGTGGAAGAAACCATAGAAGAAATCAGTTTTGTGGTAGGTGCCGACTCCTCTTCATAACATGACTCAAGAGTCAACTGAAAGTATAGAATCAGATTTGGAGAAGGGCGACAGCGGTACAATTTTTTAAATATTTTATATATAGAATATTATAAAATAATAACAAATATATATATAAAAATATAAAACAGATATTTTTTATATATATTTACATTTTCCAAATTTTGTAACTCGGGGGTGGGGTGGGGGGGGATATATTCCTTAGATGACATGGCCATGCAATGTAATCTCTAATGATGAACTGACTGTCCGAATAGTGGCCCCCAAGCAAGGAAAATGGTTAGATAACATATTTAAAATTAAATTACTGAAATTTATTTTAGAATTAACAAATATTAATACTTTATGAAATATGTAACTGTATAAAATGTGATTCATAGAACTTACTGAAATGATTTTCAATGGCAGCAAAAGTATTTAGATTGAAGCGTTTTCTTTGTATTTTATAGAAATTAAACAACATTATATAAAAAGTAAAATACACAATGACAAAAATATAAAGATGTGTGTATGTCAAGGTATTTTTTCCCCTTTTATAGATGGATCGAGGGTCTTTCCTAAAGAAAATGTCTTATTACACAAGCGAGCAACCCATAAATTACGGGGGGAGAGGGGGGGGGGGGGGTAATCTCAGCCAACAAATTTTTGGAACTTTTAAACACAGCTTTTCAGTAATTTTACAAAGTTTCCAGGAAAAAATTGAATTAAAACTGCAATTTCAGTGTAATTTCAAATAATTATTCGTGCTGATTTGTGCATATAACTCAAATTAATGAATTATAAAAGAAATAAAGAAAATAAATATGAATCTGTAGGGAAGGCATGTGCTGTTCACATCAGATTTTTCCTTTTAGGAGATGAATCATTCATTCATACGCACGAAACGCATTGTGCATTTCTCCTAAATAAAATAGTTTAAGTTACAAGAAAAGTATTACAACCGAACTCTTCAATTTTAACAAAACATTTACGATCATTATTGTTTTATTATAATATAATTTTAATTATTATGAAGAAAACATTTCCACCACATCCCAACAGTAACACTGAATGTACTTATACATATAAAGCTCTTTATCGTTCTGCATAAATCATTTTCGTACTGCACAAATTGTGCATTATTAATTCGCACTAAAGGCGCCAATACTGGAAACCCGTTCTTCCTAGTACGTTTCTACCTGTCATTGAATTTAACTAATGGATTCGTCTAAAGTCACGTGACTCAAATGCCTTCTCGTTGGAGTCGCACTATACGTACATGGAGGTAAAGGTAAGGAGTTAAAACTGCATGCTGAGAAAATTATAATATTATTTGAGGCAATAATTCAGGTGGCGCTGCGGTAGGATAAGCGCCCCTTGCATTGTATATATTTCTATGGTGAAATGCTTAAAATATTTATTTAAACTGTCAATTTTTTAGAAATAAATAAGCAGCGTAATGCAAATTGGAACTGAAACAATAAAGAATATTTCTACGCATTCAAAATTATTTTGCCTTTCAATTTGTTTTAATCTTCCTATATTCTGAATTCTGTCCTACAACTGTGAAGAAATACTGATTCATTACACTGATAATTAGGGAATCTTAATTTTAAAATAATCAAAGCATTATGGCATTTCAAACGTTTCATCTAAAGGAATTTTACCTCCTTCTCTCTAACTCCATGGGCACATATCTCTTCACATCCATTTTCCAAAAAATGTACACAATTACTTGATTGGGTTGTCATGCAATACAGATAAATAAGTTCATTCAACATACCTTAACTATGACCTGTCTAGAACGGCACATTGCCTTGAACACGTTCTGGTAAATAGTTGAATTTGTGTGTTTTTGGACGCACTGCTTAACTGCAGCTGAAACCTGAAAAAAATCAAAAGAAAACACGAAATTTATAAGGGGGCATTCATATGGTGTCAAATGCTTTGTACATCTAATTTTTGGTGCAACTATTAAACATTTTTATTCTCTTTTGCAAGCTTGTTTCGTTAAGCAAGTTATGAAAAAAAAATAAACAATGGGTGGCAAGTCATTTTCTGTATATCGTAATATAAAAATCAGAGAGGTTTAAAACGCACGAAAAGTATATACTTTTGAAAATTTCAGTAAATTGTCTAATAATCGTATGGATTCCATTCACAGTTTGTTTTAAAGAAAATTTTTCGACCTTTCCGAAGGAATCAAGAGGGGAACTGTGTGATAATATTTTAGGTCGCCCAGGAATTGATTTTTGTGAATATCGCACAAAATCGTTGTAAATCGGGCTAAATCATAAAATAAATATAATACTAAGTGGAAATTAGAGAAAAAAAATAACGCTACGGTTCGAATCCTGAAGTACCTGTGCACTGAATTTCATGGCCGTACGACGTTTAGATTTCCCGCTACAAACTGCACAAACACACACATACATATACATTCATTTTCCTTTATTATACAAAAAGATAAGAAAGGCGAGAGGACAGCTCCCTGGGGAAGTCCAAAGTTCAAAGGTTTGAAGTTAGTCTGAATCCTATCCATAGCACATTGACCTTCCAATTTGAAAAGTTTTCTATCAAGGGGATTATTTATTCATCACACTCTTAGTTTGAGTCAGCTTTTGTGTATTTACCTTGTTGTAAGTACTTGCATTTAATGTCCAGTGATAACATTATGATGTATCTTTTTGGTCCCAAGTACCTTTTATTTAATTTTTATAATCTAATTCGATTCATACTTTCATACATACATTGTGAGAGTAAGACTTCTTTTAATACTCCAGTACTAATACTCCAATATATCCAGTATCCATTATACTGTAAAAGTAAGGAAAATTAAAATGTACATAAAATATAAAAACCGATAAATATGCTTCCGCTTGGCCTCCTATTTATTTTTATTTCATATTTTGAAGCCTTCTTTTTTACTTTATTTTATTAGACTACTAAAGGTTTAACTTACCTAAAATTCCAATTTTATAAACGTGTGAAATATATAAAACTTATAATACGTACATATTATACAGTATTATACATACATTGTAAAGTATGCGACTTTAAGCTCAGTTGAAGTTGGTCATTATACAGCCTTGATCGGGTTTCATTAAAGTATTCCCTCTGTTCGGGGGTCATTAGGGAGTTTGTAACTGGTCTCGTGGCCCCGTAAAGATTGGTTATCTAAAAATGGCACAACTACAAACTTTTGTCTTAAATCAAAGTTGACTTACGGCCAAGAGAAAGCACACAGACTAGTATTTCAATCTATAGGCTGTTTATTAACAACACGCATAACTGATACAGCAACTGGGTATAAAATCAAACAGGTCTGTATACAAAACCGATATGAAATTGCGCATGCTCATATAGTGACTGAACATGAATACGTATTAATATAAACTCGTAGCTTGGGGATCTATGAAAGTTGGACTACTCCTAATAACAGAACACAGGCGGTGGGGACTTACCAATTCCCAAGTGGACGTTGGGATACTTCAAAAGGCACTCTTACGGATTAAATCCTGTTGATCATGATTGTACACATCTTGGCTAGTACCTCTTGCTAGCTCATCTGTCACACGCTCGATATATAGAAGCACACTATTCTTATAGTTTGCGAAGGCGGGAACTCGAAACTAATATTGTTTATTTTCTAATATTTTTCTTTGTTACTTGGCTCAATTAATCTTAGATTTCCAAATTTAATAGTTATTTGTTTTATTTATTTTAATTTTACGCTTCTCTTTGCATAAACTAGATTTCCAAAAGTGTTAGACGTGTGTTAGCCAGGTCTTCCCAGTTCGACTGGACGATTTGTACAATTTAGTTGTCTGTTTTAGTTGTTATCTTTGTTGTTATGGTTATTATGTTTTATTTTTATTCTTGTGCTATATTGTTTTATTTTTTTTCTGTGTTGTTCTGTTTCATTGTTATTTCAGTGTTTTTCTCGGTCGTCTGTTGTAGTTCGACACCCTGTTTTATTTTTGCGGTGGGCTGGACGGCCTGGGCAATAAAATAAAAGTAAAACATAAAACTAATACACACATACACTGTACCGGGCGCGGTAACCCATTGGTTAGCGCGCTGGAGTTGCACTCGGTAGGCCCGGGTTCGATTCCAGCCACTGCCAAAACTGCCGCCGTGTTCATGCGGAGTACGATCACGTTAAACATGTGGGTCCGAAAGTCCTTCCGAGAGGTTGGTGGTAGGGGAAGGAGGGTACGGTCCCTGTGGATGCCTTCCCCACTGGGTTCCGGTCTAAATTGGATGGCACTTCCCGACCGTCCAAACAGTTACCTTACACCTTTCTGGTAGGTCGGACGGTCTGGGTTTCAACAACAACAACACATACACTGTACATTCGTCAACTCTCTTATCCGAACCGAAACATTTCCCTGTTCTATTACAGGATTGCATACATTGTTATCTGACTCAGGATTGGTTTATCTAACGGAACCAGATAGAAACTGTTAATTTAAAATAAAACATAATATAGAACGTAAACTAACAGAAATCATAACCAACCGTTATATAGACCTCACAACATATAACGTTTTATATGTTTTACGTATTATAAACGCATCATCCCCGACCAAATACATCACATCTTTTTTAGCAGATTGCCGAGCGTCATTCCCTGCGATCATCACCATTCTCTGCGATGTTTTTTCCAAACGATCATCTTGAAAAGCAGTATCAATCAAGATTTTGTATTAATAAATCAATCTGCGAAGTGTGGTGTTTATTAGACTACGCCTTTAAAAGTTAGCGTGCATAGAAACGAACTAAATGATTGGGGGGAATAGTAGTATTCGCATGCTTTGATTGGTGATAACAAAGTTATAGAATAGAAAAGTTAATAAACACCTCATATTCTGTTTGAAAGTAAATATACTTACATATGTACTAGTACATAAAGTACTAGTACATATACTTACAAACGTTGGTAGCTTCTCGTGGCATTTTCTGTACTGGTTCAAGACATTCTCACCGTAAGCTGAAAACAAACGGCATATTAAAACCTGCTATGTAACACACCTATTCTATGCTATGTATCTACAAGTATACACCTGCTATGTATCTACACGTATGCACCTGCTATGTATCTACACGTATCTAAGTAATTATTTACACGTAAATTTATTTCAACGTATATCTCATATAAGTCAATGACGGTGTGGTCATGAACGAAATTTTCTCAGTTAGGTACAGAAATGTGCCTTTCCTTTCGTTTTCCTTATATACACAGTATATAAGGAAAGTATTGTAGGAAAAATGTTGTGACGAGATTGTAGGGAAAGTATTGTGCATATAAGGAAAGTATTATGACGGAGTCGAAAATTCGAACTCGAGTTTTCGACGGAACAGCACGTTTCAAGCATCCCTGAAATTAAATTGATCGATATTGAGGGGATGCCTGTGTGTGTGTGTCCTTGAGACTCTGGAAATGATGTCTCCCGAAAAAGTGGAACGTTTCGAAAATTATTTGGTACAAAATTTACAATGAGTGTATACTGGAAACCTATTGATTTTAAACGCAATGAAACGTTCGTACGACCCTTGAATTTTCACATTAAATTTTGAATAAATCATCAAAAAATCAAAACCTTCAATAATTTTACGTAACTGATTATTTTTTACCTAATTTTTCATTAGAAAACGATTGACCCAAATTTTAGAAAGCTAGTATGATCCATTTTTGAAATATTGCCATTTTTTAAAAATAAATTTATCATAAAAAAACACATAAAATTAAAACAAGAAAGATCAATCAAGCATAAAGCATTGAAAAAATTCAGCAACTCTTATACAACTCATCTTACAACCACTTGTTTACATTCTGCATCCATTAAATTTAGGCTTCGTTGTAGAAATATTCAAAGTTTAATGATTATTTAAACTAAAAAACATTGTAATTGCTTTGGTACAGAATATCGGTACACAGAAAATACGCAAAAATAAAGCGGTTTTAGGACGGATGCAAAACTAAATATGAACGTAAAAGAAGTTTTAAAATAACGATTTTGACACTGGGAAAAAAAGATGGGTACCATATTTTATTTTGAAGTGATCTCTTCATATGAGTATAATTATTATTTTTACTTTTATTCAAAACACTAACGAACATATGTGGCTGAGATTTATTTTTATATATTTAATGGGATAATTTGATTATATATATATATATATATATTCTTCTCTCCATTTTGTTTGTAACACTTGGCGATAAATTTGTTAAATTGGTTATTCATTTTGCGAAATGTCGTCAACTTTGAAAACTTACTTTTGGAAACTTGCTAGTCTAAGCAGTGTAACTTACTCATACTCACGTGCAAAATCTTCAAAAATTTATTTGACATTTAATAAATTTTATCTGTATCAACCCTGAGCATCTGAGTTATTAGTGTATTTTAATGCTCAGCATCTGTGGTGCTTACTGTCTAATCTCTGGAGTGTGAGTCTCCATTCGACCTCTTCAAGCATTAGTCTCCCATAGTGTATAGTTCTGTTTGTTTGAAGAAGTTTAATTATGTTTGTTAGAATGAAGGTATAACTTTTGCACTCCTAAAATCCCCCAAAACAGTCTAATTAAACGACAGTCTACTAAACATACATCTCATATACTTTTTTAGATTAAATTAACTTCAGGTCAAATAGCATATAATTTGAAGTGCAAAAAAGGTTACAAATAGTTATAATAAATCCTTGCTCATAAATTGGTCATGATTAAATAACTATCTGTTTTGAAGTAAATATATTTTTCATTGATAAGTAAAAACCTGACAAAAATAACCGGTAAGTATATAGATATAACTTGCGATGAAGATAAGAAACCATGGAAATGGTACTTCCATTTTCCTTTATATTTTAAACAATGCGATTAAAGCTAAACTCGATGCCATTCGGTAAATCATAATTAGGCACTATTTCGCGGTATGCAGCAAAGCAAATTACACCATAAGATAAAAAAAAAATCGAAGCACCAAGAAAGAATTATCCAATTGAGACAAAATGGTACGTGTAATGTGGATATACAGAAAAAGGAAAATGATTAGAATTTCAGAACAATTGGATGATTTATTGCACTAAAAGATCTACACAAAGTAAGCAAGTCAATATGGCGTTGGTCAAACTCTGGCCTTGATACAAGCTATTACCCGACGTGGCATTGATGCATAAAGTTACCGGATGGTGTTCTGAGGGATGTCGTTCCAAATGACCTGCAATTGACGAGCTAATTCGTCTACATTCTGGGATGATCGCAGGCGACGCCCCATCTCAGCCCATATGTGCTCAATAGGTGAGAGATCTGGGGATCTGGCTGGCCAAGAAAGTATATCGTAAGCATGCAGGTAATCAATAGATAGAGGCATGCCGTGTGTGGCCTGGCATTATCTTGCTGAAAAATTAGCCTAGGATGTCGCGACGCGAATGGCAATACAACTGGTCGTAGAACAGCAACGTACCTCTGTGCTGTGATGGTGCCATGGAGGACTATCAAAGGGGTCCGGCTATCAAACGAAATGGCTCCCCAAACCATAACTCCCTGTTGTCGGGCCGTGTGGCGTGTGATAGTAAGAACAGGATCCTGACGATGTTCGGACTGTTACCAGACATATCTGCGCTGGTCGTCGGGACTCAATTCGAAACGGGACAAATCACTGAAAACAGTTCGTTTCCAATTCGAACAATTCTAGCCGCGAGTATAGATTCCGCTCCCGTAGTCTTCTATTAATGGTCCGGGAGGTGACTTCCTTGTTTGTCACACGTTGGATGGTTGATAACGACGAATCTCATGCTGTCACAGCTGCTCTGAAAATCGTTCTATCTTCCCATTCTGTCGTCGACCTAGGCCGTCGGCTGCCCGCTTGTCGCTGAAATCTGCCATTCCGGACCCATTCCTTCCAACATCGTCTAATTGCTGCATCGCTCCTACCCAAATGCCGAGCGATTCGTTGGTGTGCCCATCTAGCCTCATGCAGTCCGACCGCACGTCATCTTTCAAACTCCTTCATATGCTCGTAGTGGCGGCGAATTCGCCGGAGAGGCATTGTTACAATCAAGGTATGTAAACGCAAACGAAATCCACTGCACATTTTGTTCCTGAAAGCGAAGTTCGTTCCTTATATACACCAGCATGGTGCTCAGTTTCAATGCTCAGTTCCGACTTTTCATTCATTGGCTGCGAATTTTTGATCATTTGCCTATTCGGTCGAAAGGTGTTTACATGTAAAGTTTCATTACTATCGGATTATTTTGCGGAGTACGTCGATTTTTTTGTCTTAGAGTGTATATATACAGATTCAGTAAAATAAATTTTGGCGAATTCTTTGGCTTTAAAATGTGAAATTATTACATAAAGTATCTTCTGCCGTGAATGGAACGAAATAGATCCACTAGAAAGATTTTAACAGAGTTGTTACATAATATTGCACTGGAAAATTAACATATTAGGCGATACTAACTGATGTTTTTTTTTGACTAAATTCATTTATAAAACGTGCAATATCTTAAGTGAGGTTCATAACGTTTTAAAGATTACGTCTTTCGTTCTATAATGAAAAATTGCTCTTGGAATTATTTTTTATGTAACACCATTGAAAGTTCGAACATTCCAAGGAATTTTTTAAAAACTCGTTTGTAACTCGTTCAATATCTTGAGAATGGTTCATACTAGTGTTCTAAATTTTATGTCATTAGTTTGATAAAAAATTTCGTCTGAGATTGCTGTTTATTTATCATTATTGTAAACCGTGAATTTTTGAAAAATTCATTCCAAAATTAGGGGGGGGGCGGAGATACCGAAAACATAAGAGTCAGTTTAAAATTAACAGGATTTCTGTATGAACTGATTGTAATAATCGTACCGAATAATTTTCTAAACGCTCTATTCATTCGTGAGATATCGCGAATACAGGTTCACGGACACACACTCTTCCATACAAACACACTAACATCCATGCACATAGACACACTCACACGCATACTCATTCTAACATACATGCCACAGACTAAAATGCATAAACACAGAGATATCACTCCAAGAACGTTCGCTTCGAGTTCATGAATGCTTAAAACTTAACCACCGAATTGTCGCATACGATTTCTCGCCCCGTCACAATACTTTCCCTATACATTATAATATGTATATAAAGAAAGTGTAAACGCTATTAAACTTTATAATGTGCGATGTTCCGATCCGTTATTTTTTGTTTCAAGGATTTTTGTTATTTTTTTGTTAGATATTCTGCAAAAATCACATTTTGAGACCTGCACCTATCTCAACATGCTGAAAAAGTCTGCGTTTGTGGAATTCAAGAACGATCAGATTATCATCATAAAATATCGCGTGTAGATACATTATTTAAAACATTAAAACGATATAAAAAATGTGTTTACATCTAGTTCATAACTAATACTGTTAAAAAATTAACCTGTGCAACTGTTTTAACGGGTTTCATTTTGTCTATCAATGTATGGTGCTTAGCTTCGAAAACTGCTGTTGCAACTGAAAATGGCCCAGTTAGGGGCTGACCCGTGTTTGAGCTTCAGCCTTTTACGTCCCCGGTGAGGCTTTCGGGAGAGTACTAATAGACTCCCCACAGACAGACAAATTCTAAAAACGGCTTATCGAGACCCGTTTAAACGGCAAGTGACATCCGAAACAGCCCGCCATCATCAACGATTTCACCTGCGTGCACCCAAACCATTCGCAACAGGTTGCATAAAGTACAACTGCGCACACGGCTGCCAACCACTGGATTGCAATAAGCGCTCGACACATGGATGCACGTCTGACTTAGTGTCATTGTCATCGCAACTGGACCAATGAATGGCATCGGGTATTGCTTCCGGATGAGTCTAGCTTCTGTCTCTTAAGGAATGACAGCCGTGGGCGGGTGTGGCAGCTTCCGTGTGGCGACTAAGGGTAATAAGGGTAATAAAATAACATGTATTAACACAGATCAATCAGATGTATACTTTTATGGACTTCACAGACCTATTGGGATCTTATGAAACTAGCTACAGATGTTAATACATTTGCTAAAACTGAAAATTTTAATAATTTGCTATTTAAATTAATGGTTTGCAAACAAAATTTAGATACATGTTTTTTTCTTTAGCATCTTGACGTTGATTATGATATTAAATTATACTGTGATGCTTTAATAAGATATGCTGATTATAATAAGATTTGTGTTGTCATAATGATCACCAGAGTGACGGAATAAGTTGCGGACGAAGGTTCAACAAATATTCACTATTAAAAGATACTTGTTTCTTCCTTTAGCATTCTGATAATGATTATGATGTGGTATAAGATAAAATGATGTTAAGATTATGAAATTATTACATGATGATAAGCTGATTATGGTAAGATTTGTGTTCTGGCAATGATCGTCGAAGTGACAGACCTGTTGACAACATTGGGAAAGAAACTTTCAAAGAATTTTTAAAAGAAAGAAAGCACTTAATTTATTCTATTTTAACACTTTGCTGACCGGTCACGTGTATAATCGTGTTTGCATGGCCGGACGTAGCTAATCGGTCACGAGTTTTCCAGTTACATTTATTTGTAGTAAGTATATGAAAGCTGTCGATAGATCAGACCAGTATTTGGCGAACGATAGTATCTTACGCAAATATAAAATGGTATAAAACAGTTGTTCTCCTTTTTCTCAGTTGTGCCTTATTCAATGCATTTAAAATGCACTGTCATTATAATCTGGAAAATCCCCGTATATAAATTCTCCTTTGAGGCTTTCAGGAAAATTGCAATACCATATTTAAGAAAAAAATAGTTACTAGCGGGGGGGAAATCCCACTAGAGTAGTATATTCTTCCAAAGGAAAGCGCAGAGAAACTCGATATGCTTGTAAAACTTATGTACCATTACACGTAGGTAAATGCTTTACAGTATACCATACTCGAAAAAATTATTAAATATATGTATCGTAAGTTTCATTTCATGCTGTGTAAATAACGTTTATTTAAGCTTATTTAGATGTTTTCATTTTATATTCAACTGCGGAAAAATAGCCGACTGCATTGAATAGCCTTGACTTGAAATAGTCGGTCAGCAATATGTTAAACGATACCTATTACTTCATCCTGATGCTGATTATGATATACGATTGCTATAAGATTATTGTATGATACGATTATGATAAGATTATCATATAAGATACGCTTGTGATAAGATTTGAGTTTTGATAATGATCATCAGAGTAAAAGATCTGTTTACCAACTATAGGAAAAACTTTTAAAGTATTCTCTATACGAATAACCCATTTCTCCATCTGCCTGTTGCTTGGCATAAAATATGGCGACTTTTTGTTTTAATTGTTGTCAAATTGACGAAAATATCGTCCAATTGATAAAAATGTCGCCAAATTGATAAAAATAACGCTAAATATTTTTAAATGGCGTCAAATTAATGAACATTCAATACCTTGGATAAAACATGAGGAATTACCTTGAAATGCTTCATTCTTCCGTTACAAAATAAATCTGGGACCATCAGAATTTTTCAGGGCAGCCGTTAATTGTAGGGGATGAAATTTAATCTCTCTGTATGATGCCGTCGCCGCTGTTTGACAAATTTTTCGTTCCTCGAATTTCTTTGCTTTGTACCACAAACACTACGGCATATAAAAACATAAAATTTCGTACACTTGTAGAGAAAGGTTTGAGGAACACGCTGAAATACACCGTTTTTCGATTTAAACTTCAGTCATAGGAATATTTAATATTAAAGTCAAAGACAAAATCCTAAACAGACTAACAATAGCAATACCACGAATTTTGACAGGCATATATGCCTACATAGGTGAACTTTTGTAGGACGGAGTCCTTTGCTTAAATTTCGATTTAGTGTACTTGATTTAGTTCAATCGATTTAGTGTCACTTCTGAAGTAAAAAATGTTCCTTATCGGTCTCTCGAGTTTCTCTGTCTCGTACCTCAAAAACTATAGTATATAAAATATGAAATTTGGTCCATTTGTAGAGAAATAATAGGGAACCACGGAGAAATAAACCGTTTTTCGATTTAAACATTAGTTTGGCTTGAAATAGAGCATGGGCACGTGACGTCAAACGGAGAATCTTACCCTTACGTTTCCAAATCAAAATACACATTTTATTAGAAGTATGGAAATTTTCATTATTTCTGTATTAAAAACGGTTATTTTAGAAACAATCGTTTAACTTCCAATTTTAGTAGGAGGATATATCTAAATTTATCTTTGATGAATATTTTTAATTAATCGAGACAAAAAATATTGATTTTCATTAAAATATAGACACGAGAGTAAGAAAAATCGTTGTGTATCTTTTCCTTCTCGCTCGCATATGCAGGGGCGGCATTTCAGCATTTCATTTGGGGGTGCGAGATTTGTATGAAAATCCCCAATATGAAATAAATAAAATGTTTATTAACAGAGGGGAGAGGGATCACAAAATTAAATTGATGTTGAGAAAAATAATTGCTGTTAACATAATTTTTGTACATAATTGTGGTAACATAATTGTTGTCAACATAATTTTTCTAAATACAAATATCTATATTTATTTACATTTTATTGAAGTTTTGAACACCGATTCTTAGAGTCTGGAAGAAGAGAAAATTTTGTTACAATATCATCATAATTCAGTGGTATATCCTATTCTGTAGCTAAAGTAGCTAAAGATGTAGCGAAAGATAAGTCTTTCTTGTACCATTGTATTGCGAAAATAATTTTTCAACCTCCTGAGACACGAAAAAGACCTTTCACAACTGGCTGAGCGATTGGCACAGTCAAAAATAATTTAACTAATAATGTTATGACAGAAAACACATTTTTTAAATTCCGCTCTATAAAATAGTTCAGGCGACTTTTAAAATTGGGATGGTCTATGTTTACATTTTTCACCATCGAATAAAACAGTCGCAATTCACATAGCAATTCCTCTTTCTGGAAGTTATATACTTTGCATATGGTTGAAACTTTTTCTTTTTTTTCCAATATCTGATCCGAATAATACTGAACTAAGGGCAAACAAAACGGATATATTGTTCTCATTAAATCTTGTCTCAATTTCATTAGATACTGAATCTATAATTTCTTATTGAATATTGATTCTGTGATATGATTTAACATCATCATGGGGATTTTTTCACCTTGGGGATTTTTTTTTCACTGAATTTGCTTGAAATTTTTTTACGCCTTTTCAGTTTTTGGTCCGGAATAAGAAACATTTGGGGGCGCGACCGCGCCCTCTATTTATCGCTCCTGCGCATATGCCTTGCAGAATTTGCTAGTAAATTTTTAAATCTTTAGAACGCTAGTTAGTGAATACTGTAGAAATGAGTGGTAGTGTACATTCACTTAAAATCACTTAAAGTGCACTTTATCAAATGAAATCTTTAAACATATTCAAGTATTATGAAATATTCAAGTATTCTAAATAACTTAGTTTCATCACAAAGATACATTTTGATGTTTACTGGGTTTAGTTTCAATTTTTATTTGCCATCATCGCCAATTTACCATTACACGCTATGGTAAAAATAATTCTCTTTTGCCCTTACATTTCTGCGCATTCTACTACGCAGGTTGTTTATTTACGATGGTGCCCATGCATATAGCAGTAGGGCGCGCCCACGAGAGTAGAAGAGAACCAGTAGGGGGCTTCGCCCTCAAGCGCGAGCCAAGAAGACGAAGCCTCCCGACTCGCCATGCGAATTACGGGGGTTGGCGAAGCGTAACGTGCAAAAGGCGGAGCCCTCTAGTTACTTAAAAGAAAACGTATTCGGTCGAAATCAAATTGATTATCCTCCTTATTCCCACGAATGCTACCAATAACACCGCTCCGTGTATGGATTATTTTTTTGTATGATTTTACACTATATTTTAATCTCAGCACCACGGCAGTGCATTTATTTTAAAACTATTTTTGCATAAAAAGTTGCATATTTACCGCAGGCAAAGCACTCATAAAGCTGTAGGTAAATAGAATTCGCAAAGCAGAACAGCAGGAGAAATATCACCAAATGCACAAACCTCATTTTCAACATTTGTTTAAATTTAAACTTTTCAATTTCATCTGCAATACCCTTACTCTTCTAAATGAAACTGTTTCTAACCATTTTATTTATTTTTTATCTCTATATATAGCGCTGTAGGTGAAACTGCTATTTGAATAATGGTTGTCACAAAAGCGCTTTGTCATTGTATAACTTGGACAAAATAAATTTATTTACATATTAAAAGTCACATCCATTGATATAGTAGTGTTATTGATCATACTGAGCGCAGAATTGCGCAATAAACACTTCCTTTAATAGTTTTATTATGAATTAGATTAATGATTTATTGTAAGGAAGTTTTTCGTTCGAAAGAACGGATATTTTCAAGGACTTTTCTTTGTGATTTCCAAGCGATTGTATTAAGAATAGAAAATACAGTTTAGGAAATGATTCAGTGGAAAAAAAAAAAAACAATTTCTGAAAATAAATTATACATTTTTTTTTTTTTGTATATGCTTGCAGGTTTATAATACAAAACAATTTGTGCTTTAAGAACGTTTTCACTTAAACGTATTTTGTAAGCTAATTCAAGGTCCTTTCTGGCAGGATTGGTGTGGTTGGTAGTATAATCATGTTCAATCCAGTAAGCCAAAATTCAATTATCTGCCATTTTATTATTATATCATTTTCTTATTAAATTATTTTCTTATTATAAACATGTTTAGTACTTAATTTTTAAAACATATTGTATTGAATATTTACGAAAGAGATTTATTTTTGTTCTTTTTCATACTATAAAATGAAAACAATAGTGCTTTCGTGAAAAATTTCGAATTTGATATTCTGTTATAGGTTGCAAAACTTCCCAAACATATTTAGAATGCTCTTTGCCTCCAGGGATGCCAGTAGAGGGGGGACGGATACCACTCGAGTGGGGAATGCCCCGCAATTTTGAGGGAGCGAAAGTCGTGAAAGATTCACACAAAGGGGAAAATCAAATACGAGAGGAGCCCTCTTTATGAATGTTTGAAGGGGTAGGGTACTCACAATTTGTATGGGTGGTCCTGTTATCTCTCTCTCTCTCTATGTGTTAACAATTTTCGGCATTATGTTAAACCAAAAATACAAATTAGAGCTTTTTTATTACAAGTTCTCGCTAACAAATAAATTCCCTTGATTAAAGGGAGATATCCCGCTTCCACTATAAATTTCAATATATTGAGATTCGAGAACGGGTAGTAATAAATACTAACAAATAGTACCCATTTATTTATTGTCTGTTGAAAGTACTTAAAAAGCATTTACTCATTTGATATTGGTGAATATATTTAATTTTTTTTTTTTTAGTTATAATGAAAAGCATGCATTATATCTAATATGGCCCATGTTACCATTCTATAAATTATAAATATTATATACACATGAATATTGTATACACATAAAGTGAGTATTTTTGAAATATTTAACAATTTTAACAATCATATTTTCATAGTCTGGTTTTAGTTAAAAAATGTTACAAAAAATTGAAGATAAGTTGACCTAGGTTGCACCTATTTAAAACACAATAGTGTTGCGAACGTGCAAAATGCTCTTTCTCATTAGATTTTCTTTTGGAAACCAGACGGATAAAATATCCGTACTGGCTTCCTTTTCCATGACGTGAATGTAGGGCTGTCATATTCTGAAACTCAAAGAAGGGTTGCCAGATTTGGCGATTTACCACAAATTCGTCTAGAATTGTCGACTTTTCGAAGGTTCGTGGAAAACCTCGAAATAACCAGTATTCTACGAGATATGAGAGATTGCTAGAAGTTTCTACAGATAGTCTATAAAAGTCATCACTCATCATAAGAATCACCAGGCAGTCGGAGCGCAGTTGACGTGATACGAACGACATTCATCAATGTTTTGAGAATAGTAGCTGCTGTTTTGTGAAATTACTTTCTTCGATGTTTCAAGGGATTAGTGGAGTATTTAAAAGCTGCTTCACTGTATATTGCTCCTGTTTGCTCTGTGCTTGTAAATAAATGTGTTAGTTATTCATAAATCAGTTATTCATGCATAGTTAGTCATTATTAGTTATTCATGAATAGTTAGTCATTTATTCTTGTATTCTGAGTGTACACCCACGATTACAGTGCATAACTTCGTAACAATAGGCTGCCGATGTGCATCAACAGAAATTATCGTACTAAATTTTATTGGATTTATTAAATTTGTTCACAAAATATGGAAAAATATGGCGCCATATGGAAAAAATAATCTCGAGAATATTTAATCATATCTCTCTGTATTATAAAATAGTTAGACGCTGGCAAAAGCCTTTTAAAATTGCTGTCAAGATTAGCGCCAGTTCTATTGCAATACATTATTTGAAATTTTGTAGGATCGTTTAGAAAACTGTGCCATGTGTTGCCTCTTATTTCGCTTAGAATCGGATTAAAATTTCTATTTTTAATGTTTATACAAAGCATCTTATGCGAAACTGGAACCGTTTTATTCCTGAAAGAATCAACGATATTTTCGTATTGTTTAAGATTCAACAATGCAGTTTGCACCTTTTAATTGGATACACTTGGTTCCACTTGGTATGCGATTAAGCGGGTACACAGATTTATATCATTAATATCCCTCTTGATTATATAAAGATAATGAAATAATGAAGATAAAATAATTATAATAATTTACATAATAGGCAATAGTAATTTATTACCATTCCTTCCGTTTATAATGTATATGTTACCGGCAGTGTATGAAATGACGGCATTCTATAGCATACTGGCCGTTTTTAGGCAAAGTACGAAATATGAGAATTATTATATACTTTCCCTAGGCATTGTATATGATACCAAGACATTCTATAGAATGATAATACTATTTAGGCAAAGTACGAAAAAAGGAATGAATCTGAGATATATTTCATACTTTGCCGGTTTGTCAATTGGCATTCTATAAAATGCCTAGGAAATCTGTGAAATGTTAATCGTTTCATAGATTGCCGACCAGTTTTCGGTATTCTATATAACGCCTAGGTATTTTATAGAATGTAGGCATTTCATACATTGCCGGTAATATATATACCTTTTGAACAAAACGGGGAAAAGTTGCCAAATTTGGCGATTTTTCGCTTTTCTTCCCACGTCTTCCAACACTGAAACCGAAATTCACCAGATTGAAATCTCAGCTTTTATGCATTTAACCTGGTATTTTTATGCGATAAAACGGGTATGTTTAACATTAACCCTGTGAGGGGGGAGAGTCGTTTTTTTCCACAATATTCTGCATATAAGCTGAGTATGCGAATATCCGTTATCTAATTAAATGGAGCCGACTATTTTTCTTGAGAATTATCGAATAATCTTGTTGGCTAACAGAAGAAAAAAGTCTCAGATAGCTTCAAAATCGGTTCTTAGGGTTGCCTAAGAATTTACTGTTTTTAACAATCAAGATTGAATAATATCGCTGAGCATAATGTTTGGTCTGAAATATACCTATATACCGTTTGGTCTGAAATATACCTATATACAAATATTGATCATATATTCATTCCTATGACAGCTTTTAAATTTCCCGCAATGAGCTCTGTAATAGATAGCGAAGATATCTGTATGATTTTATGAATGTAAAATCCTAGTTCTCATGTAGCAACTTATTAAAAATCAATGTTAAAATGCTGAATTGGGATCAATTCGAAACATCTATAATAATTAAGGAAGATATCTGTCTACTTGTGTGTCTTTCACGTAACGGAAAATCAAAACGACCCACACCCATGAAATTTGGTTTAGGGAGTCAGTCCTTGACTCCCGAGAGGAAACACTCCATTGAGATTTTTTTTTATTTAAATTAGATTTAGCCGCCAATATGCACGGTTTTAGCTAAAACATGTTCCTTAGCTATCTAACACCACTGGAAAGATAGAAATTTTTTTAAAACAAATTTTGACCAGAATGCATACTACTAATAGAAGAATTTTCGGGATTTATTTAAAAAATATATAAATTTTTCATGTTTTGAAGACGTTATCTATATCCGCTGCGCATGTGCTCACACAGCAAGCCACCAAACCTTTCTTTAATTGAATGAATTAAATCAATTAACTCCTGCTTTAAATCCCGAGAAGCATCTAATACATTTTCTGCAGGGTCGAGAACTACTGCAGAAAAGCTATTGCAATTAGGGTTTTTAAAAAGTGGGCAATTTAAAATGTGAACCCGCTTTTTTTCTCTGTTGTGCTTGTTGCTATAAACGGACGTATTCTTAAAACGTTCTTTGGTTTTCGAGAATTTCCCGCGAGTTTCGTTGTAATTTTAATCAGCAATTTGCATTTTAAATTATTGGCAACGTCAGGTACATTTTCCAGTAAACAATATTTGCAATGTTATGTTCCTTTCAATACCTGGTACGTATATGAGGAATGTATTGGACCTTAAAGCTCACTTTAACTATTTTCAGAATGATATTTTTTTGCGTGTGTGTGCATGTCAGTGTAAGTGCCTGTGTGTACCTACGGCTGTGCAATGTACAATGTAGAGCATATCCACGCAAGATAAAACTGGAACTTCCAATTTTCAAAAAATTTGGTATTTATGTGATAAGCGGAACACTGGTGTTGCTTAATTTTCAGTAAAAAAAAAACGAATAGAACTGTCATTTTTAGTTTAAAAAATAAGACTCGGAGAAATAATGTTTATTGCTATTTATTTTTCCAAGAGAGAGTTACAGAAACATATTATGTTAGGACAAACCCTCATGAAAATATCTCAGTTTTTATTTCTTATTTTGGCGAATTTTTTTTGTGTGTAAAATCATCAAATGAACAGGTAAATTATTTTGAAACTTTAAACGCGATATATATACAAATAGATATATATTTAATGTGTACTTTTGTGCATTAAATGGATATGAATAAAGAATAATAAGTTTAGTTTGTACGAAAAGCGAAATGCTGCCTGCATCAAATGTTTCGATCGCATACGAGTATGAGTCTTTTTCTCAACCATATATCTTGCTTGCATGGGCTCTAACTTTTGAATGCCAACTTCAATCGACACCAAATACTATTTATTTCTAGAAAAATAAACCAAATCTCTATTTATTTTGTAATAATATTAACAAAATATCTAAAAAGCCAAGAAAAAATTATAAAATACGTAATGCCTGGTATTTATTTACTCGTCCACTACGCGATGGATTAACTGAGCATTTATATATATATAGTTTATTTACTGCAAAAAAATCTTTTAAATAAAATGGAGATTCAAGTTTAATTTGTAAGTTTTAAGCCTAAATTTTGTGACGTAATTTGATTCTTAAAATCCTGGAATTTTAGTTTATACTCAGTAAGATTAAATGTCCACATTGTACCTATGTGTTTTGCAACATTTTAAATAAAACATGGAGTTTAAACAATTAATGTATGTAAATAAATACTGTAAAAGAAAAATTGCATTTTATTTCAGTGTCATCATTTATATTGACAAACAAAATACTTTAAAACATCCATTTGCATACAAGTCGTTCCAGTAAATTTTATGGAATTAAATTATTTGTTACTCTTAATTCAGTATCGTCTGCAATTGCCATCAGGAACAAATAATGGTGGAATTTTCATTTATTCTCAAAATGTATTATTTACCTTATTAAAGTAAAAATCTAAAAAAACCCATAAACAATTAGTACTATTATGTTTTAAGTTATTTGCACGTGATAATTTCGCTATTCATAGTTGATTAAGCTGTTTTAAACTCATTTTAAAAATAAACCATTTTGAAATTTATTCTTTCACGAGTTCTTTTTAGAGAATTACAAATAATATTTTCGGATGGCAATTGCTAATAGCATTCGTATTCCTGCGTTCTAGCTTTTTCGCATTCTAATTTAACATTCTCATTTTCTTTTATGTTTGTTTTAACGGCATTTTGAGCGACTTTCGAGATTGTCCGAAGAGTTAAAGTTCTTATTTTGGGAATTTTCAAATGCGGACGATGAAGTTTCCTGAAAAGTTGTGGTCTGTAGTGAACGAATGTATATCTGGTGCCATAGGCTGGGGCATGGATGGAGATAGAATATATCTAGACTGCGACAAATTTAAAATGGAATATTTCAGTCATGATTCTAGAGTTTTCAAGACTAAGAACATAAATAGCTTTGTTCGGCAACTCAATTTGTATGGATTCCGGAAATGCAACCGATACAGAGATGTTCACGAGTTCAAGCATCCCAACTTTGTTCGTGGAAGAAAGGATTTATTGAAATTTATGAAAAGAAGATCTGGAAGCATTACTGACAGTTTTACTCCTGAAAGAAAATATAAAACTGAAACACCTAGAGAATTTGAAAAATTGTTTGACGTAAGTTTATTGTTTAACAATTATTTTATTTATTTAAAAGTATCTAGCATAACTTAAGGTATTTCGCTGGCATCAATTTATCTAAATTTAAACATCCATGTATACCTTGTTAATGTACTTGGCTTAATTTTCATTTCGCTCATGCATATTTAGTAAGAGCTGTTGGTTATTTCTTTTCTTTTTAAGTAACAAGAGCCATAAAATATTTATTTTCATGAAAATTTAATATTTATAAATTAATTTGAAAAGAACTTAGCACATTTTGTAAATAAATATGACCGTTCAAAAAATTTGAAAATCTTTTGTCCATGATGAAGATTTTCACGAACTAAATTTCTATTTTAATAATATTTGATACTCGATGCCTTTGTAACACCGAGGCTCTGGACTGATATCCTACCATTGGCTGTGTCTGTAATTACAAGAACGTGGTACGCTTTGAGAAAAGTCACAAAATTAGTGCGACAAAGTTTCTACAGCACAATTTTCGTGCAGTCTATGTTCTATTATGTATTATTAGGATCTCAAAATGCAATGAAAATTTCCAAATGTACATAAAATAGAAGAAACATGCAATAATGCCACCAACAGAAGAATTTTAAAGAGTTTTAACATTGAGAAGAAAACAAAATGGCGCCACGAATCCTTAAGTTGAACGTTAATTGAAAAATATTCTTGGAATTACTGATTGACGAATATTCTTGGAAAGACTGATTGACAGTCTAATATTCTAATAGGAATTTAGGCCAGAGATATCTTCATAAAATAGCACGCGGTTAGTTCTCCGGCTTAGGGCTGAAGAATTTTATGGACTTCAGACTGATATTTTTAATCATACATATGTTCTTAAATGTGTATAATGATGCATAATGATAATTTCCAGTTAAAAATTTGATAGTTAAGTGACTAGATTATATTAATATATTTCATAAATATAAATCATATATATTTATAATGTAGTGATAAACTATACTACATCTATAGCTGAAAAATAAGTATCATTATTTTTTAGCTATAGATGTAAATAAAAATATATTTGTAAAACTTTCGAATTATATTGATTGCTCCTGAGGATTTCAAAATGGCGACAGCGATAAAATGGAAATTTTATGACGAAAAAGTGCTAATGTTAATAGATTAATATCAAAGGACACTCCATGAGAAATACTTGGTGGGGCAAGGATTTCTTTTTCATTCTTTTGCTGAAAGCAGATGTATTTTGTTAATATTTAGGAACTCTTTGAGAGTAAACAGAAATATTTTGTTGACACTCAATCCGACCCAATTCCCTTTATTTAGGAATGCAGAATATTTTGTTGGCATTTAGGGGAGCACCCCCACCCTCCTCCTTCTTTTGTAAGGTTCGCAGAAATTCAAGTTATTTTTCTCAGTTGGCGCACAATTTTTCAAAGCGCAATTTTGCAAAGTTTGGTACTTATTTAAAAGAGGGGGTGAAAATATTTTTTTTGTTGTTGTTATTTACACAAAAATATTATTTTATAATGGGGAGCCACAAGCTGTGGAACATGCAAACCACTATAATGAACTGTCAACCTCTGATATATAGCGGAAATAAATGGCTGTGATGGACCCGCACAGAACTCTGAGTTTACAGATGTAGGGTGAAATTAGTACAATGAGAAACGCGATGCATAACATAGCACAAAGACTTTGCGTGGTTAGATATAAAGTGGCTTCTTGAGCGAATAACACGCCGGTGCGAGATTATCATGGAATTTTGTCAAATAAGAAATTGTCGTAAATAAAATGTTCCGTTTTTAACAGCTATCTGCTTTACGCTTCATACCTAAATAATCTGCATTTTCGAAACCTATTTTTTTTTATTTTGAAACAGAATTATCCGTTATGCAGATTCTGTTTTTAACACGTATTTGTTTTCAGGAATTTTTTTTGCCTAATAAGAAGCTTTTTTGAAAAAGCAAAAATAATTCTTAAACAAGAATAGTGTGCTAATAAAATTTTATCGCCGGTAATAACGCATTCAGAACCCAGAAGAACTCATGCTGATTGTCAAACTGACCCGAATTAGGACTTGACTCAAAATTCCAATGATTATCTCCTAAATATTCTGATACTGCTAAATTCTAATAATTAAAATTTGAAGAGCAATTGTTGACTTTTGAATACTTGAATTTTTAAGGTCATAATTACGTTTAAGAGTCAATTACAAGGCTCGAATTTATTCACCGGCATAAAACTAGCCAAGTGTAATCGCGTAAGCACGTGAACCCACTTGTCTCAGAGCCCTAGCAAGTAAAGTTGAAGAACTGGCTATTTTGCTCGTTCACTCGCCAGCGAATTCAGTCGTAGCGATTTAGAGAATAAACCATCCCCGTCTAATCGACCCTTTAAATACATATCTCTTTATTATATCTCTGAAATACTTACAGTCGAAATAGATGCTTGCGTGCCAATTCTGGTGCCCGACATTTCCTAAATATAACGCCAAGTCGTCTAAATGCATTTCAAGTTGTAAAGAGCCTTGCTGCCTTAACCAGGAATCGAACCCTGGATCTCCGAACTGGTCAGTCGACGCTCTACCGTTGAGCTACTAGGACGAAAATGCAAGCTGTTATCGCCGAAGTGAACTCTGCATTCTACATCCTCTAATGTCAGATTGCCGGTTAGCTGACAATCTGATTGACCATCTCCTTCTATTTTTACCTCAGGTTAGCCTCCTGCTACTACTATTTTTACCCAGGGTAGTATCTTGTGTAGTTTTTATCTTCTCAATTTCAAATCGGCACTCCATCTTCCAAGTACACTGAATCCGTACTAGTCGTACTAGGATCACTTTCAGACCCTCTAATAAACTAATTTGGTTCTCCAAAGATCGTTCAAATCCCTCTTTAGTAGATAAAATTAAGAACTGTATTCTTGTTTCCATGGAAATTTCTAATAAAGTGACCTAAGCTTATGAGTAGATTCTGCTCTCAATTAATTTTGATCAATGAATCCCTTTATTTCATTCTTACTAACTTATATGAACTTATTGTGTTCCATCCATATTTTCTGTTTAAAAAAACAAAAAAAAACATTATGTTAACTGTTCTTATTTTCTCGGTTCTTTCTTTTTTCTTTTGACCCTTTTTATTTATATTTTTTCTAACTTTTCTTTTCTAAATTTTATTCTAACTTTCTGTTTTTGTTTTTCATGTGCCTATTTTTTTTTCCTTTTCATATATTTTCTTTGTGTATATTTTCTAAATTTTACTTTTAAAATTTTATTATTTTCTTTCATTTTAATCCATATTTCATTATGTTAATATTCCTCACTTTAAATTTTATTTTTCAATGATCTTTTTATCTATATTCGCAATAACCCTTTTCCCATTTTTGAAAAATGGACGTACTTGTCAAGTTCAAATATAATGTAAAACTGTCTGTTTAATCACAATATTTTTCATCAACTGTTATCTTTTTAGATATAAATAAATGTTCGTTTGGCGGGATGGTGGACCTTGGTTGCCTTCTGAGTGCAGGAGGTATCCTTTCCCGGCCGTGCAGCTAGCTACACTAAACCCACTATTTGAGTCGCAGGTCTTCAGACCTCCGACATCTTTACATTAACCAACAGAGCTCATTTGTTCGGGCGGCCATTGTAAAGAGCCTTGCTGCACCATGCCAGGAACCGCAGCCTGGATATCCGAACTGGCCAGCCGACGTTCTACCGTTGAGCTACTGGGACGAAATTGACTCTTATCGCCGAAGCGGAAACGCTGTTTAAAATTTATATTGTTGAAATGCTAGCAACAGCTTTTAAAAGTTAAAAAAATAATTTAAAATAAATAAATATTTTGCCTGGAATAGGCACTCGTATGATTTAAAGAAGTTCTATCTAAAAATTTGGTGGAAAGCTGTAATTATGATTTTATCTTTGCAGGAAGTTAGTTGAAGGGCGAACTATGAGGAAGCAAATTGAAATTTTGTACTGGGGAGAAACATCGTACGGTTCTGCGACAGGGCGTGTAAATATCAGTATTTTCGGATATATGTAATTGAGATGCTGGGGGTGCTCTGAAGTAGTAAATAAAATTTTGCACAGGGTGTACAATTTTGTATAATTTGTGGCTTTAATTTATGCTTAAATACGTTTAATACTTTTGAAATTTCGATGTATGTATACGTAGAAAACAATGATCGGTGATTGTAACAAACAAGGGCGTTAAATACACTCTTAAGACAAAAAAATCAACGCACCAAGACAGAATTGTCCAAATGAGACAAAATTTGGTGTGTGTAATGTGGATATATGGAAAAAGAAATGATTAGAATTTCAGAACAATTGGATGATTTATTGCACTGAAAGAGTTACACAAAGTGAACAAGTCAGTATGGCGTTAGTCCACCTCTGGCCTTCATACAAGCTGTTACCCGATGTGGCATTGATGCATAAAGTTTTCGGATGGTGTTCTGAGGGATGTCGTTCCAAATGGCCTCCAATTGACGAGTTAATTCGTCTACATTCGGGGATGGTCGCAGGCGACCACCCATCTCAACTCAATTGGCTAAAGATCTGGGGATCTGGCTGACAGAGGAAGTGCGTCGTAAGCGCGCAATCAATAGAGAGGCGTGCTGTGTGTTGCCTGACAGTATCTTGCCGAAAAGTTAGCCCGGGGAGTCGCGAAAGGAATGGTAATACAACGGGTCGAAGAATGTTGGTAACGTACCGCTGTGCTGTGATGGTGCCACAAAGGACTCTCAAAGGGGTCCGGCTATCAAACGAAATGGCACTCTAGCATAACTCCCTGTTGTCGCACCGTGTGGCGTGTAACAGTAAGAGCAGGATCCTGACGATGTCCCGGCGGCTGTCTCCAGACACGTTTGCGCTGGTCGTCGGGACTCATCACTGAAGACAATTCGTTCCTAGTCCGAACAATTCCACGTTGATCGGGCCCGGCACCATTGCAATCGCTGTTGACGGTGCATACTAGTCAGTGGTAGGCGGCGTAATGGGCGACGCGAATATAGATTACGCTCCCGTAGTCTTCTATTAATGGTTCGGGTGGTCACTTCCGTGTTTGTCACTCGTTGGATGGTTGATAACGACGAATCTCGTGCTTCCACAGTTGCTCTGACAATCGCTCTATCTTCCCTTTCTGTAGTCGCTCTAGGCCCTCCGCTGCCCTCTTGCCGCTGAAATCTGCCATTCCGGATCCATTCCTGCCAACATCGTCTAATTGCTGCATAGCTCCTACCCAGATGCAGAGCGATTCGTCGGTGTTGTTGTTGTTGAGACCCAGACCGTCCGACCTACCAGAAAGGTGTAAGGTAACCCGGTTCGGCGGTGTGTCCATCCAGCCTCATACAGTCCCACCGCACGCCCTCTTTCAAACACCTTCATATGCTCGTAGTGGCCGCGAAATCGCCGGCGAGGCATTGTTGCAATCAAGGTACGTAAACGCAATCAAAATCCACTGCACGTTTAGTTCATGAAAGCGAGGTTCCCTCCTTATATATACACCGCCATGGTGCTCAGTTTCAATGCGCTGTAGTTCCGACCATTCATTCATTGGCTGCGAATTTTTTATCATTTGCATATTCGGTCGAAAAGTGTTTGCATGTAAAATTTCATTACTATCGGATTATTTTGCGAGGCGCGTCGATTTTTTTGTCTTAGAGTGTATTACGTAATAAAATATGCGGCTGGTCTCTTTTACCGTCTGTCTCATCTGTAGTGGAATAATCAGCGGATAACGACGTAATTTGGTACAAAGGTACCTCAGATCTCCGGACAATCCGGCTTGGTAAGATTTTTAAAAATTCCGAAAATAGTTTAAATGTTATGAAATTTTGAAGCTGAAAATAGTCCATTTTCTACCATTTCGTCCCATATATTAATCCATCGCAGCTGCAGACGATGTACTGGCCGACAATATCTCAGACATTCTGTCTAGACATGGACTGTATATTGCGATTTTACTAAATTCGCGAATTTAAATGATAAATTTTCAATGTTTGGAATACAGAATTTGGAATATAGCTTAAATCGGATAAAGTCTCGCTGCGGTTGCAATTAATTTTGTGACATCAGGTATTACCATTTATTAAGCTTTAATGCTCGCTAAAAATCTAACTTCCTAAATATCGGGTTTCCAACTTCGCTAAATTAAAAGATATATCATATAAAATATATACGTGTCGTTCTGCCAACGGTCTGCGAATCAGATGTTTCTATGTCTGTGTGGCGAATTACGCCGTTCTTATTTAGGGCGTATAAAGAAAACTTATTTAGGGCGTATGGAATGCGTAATTGTATTATTTAGATAGTGAAAGCGTATTTACGACCCGGGCAACAGCTGATACATTTTCTAGTAAAATATAATATGATCTCTGTATGGGTGGGACAGATCAGTGGTTAGGATGGCACTCAAATGACCGGAGTTCGTTTCCCCGTTCTGCCCAAAATTTTTCCGTGTTCACGGGCATGTTAAATATGTGGGTCTGTAAGTCCTTCTGAGAGGTTGGTGGAAGGTGAAGGAGGGTTAAGTCCCTGTGAATGCTGCACTTACTGAGATCCGGTCTGATTTGGGTACCACTTACCGGCCGCCCAAACAGATACCTCACACCTTCGGGTAGGTCGGACGTTGTGGTTTGAAGAAGAAGTGCGTTCTGTGCTCGCTTTCCATACGGGGGAACAATATCTCAGACTTTCTGTCTAGATATGGACCGTAATAAATATTGCGATTTTCTAAATTTACCAACTTTAAAGATAAATTTTCAATTTTTGGAATATATAATTATTTTAATATTGTAAGTGTGCTCTGAGAACTTGGCTTAAGTAGGGTGAAAACGAGTTGCAAAGGTAGCAATTAATTGTATAAATTTTATTTCTGGTGTAAAGGAATTATTTTCTTTTTTGCGACTTCTAGTATTTCCATTTATTAATGTTCATTTTAAGTCATCCAAAAGTCTAACTTCTAGAATAACAAGTTTCTAACTTCACTGAATTAAAAGATATAGCATATAAAGCTTATATTTACGTGTCATTCTGCTAATGATGGGTGAACCAGATGTTGGTGTGCATGCATGAAGAATTGCTGCGCACTTATTCGAGCTTATTAAGAAAGCTTATTTAGGACGTATGAAATGCGTATACGAATTATTTAAGAAGTGGGTGCTTTAAGGTCTGGACATCGGCGGAATATGAACTCTGTCCAGTTCGTGGAATATAAATTATGTGGGGGGAGGACAGTCCAGTGGTTGGTGAGCGGGGATTACACCCGGACTACCCGAATTCGATTCCCCGCTCTGCCCGAACTGTCCTTATGTTCACGCGGAGTACTGGCGTGGGTCCGTAAGTACTTCAGAGAGGATGGTGGTAGGGGAAGGCGGATACGGTCCTGTGGATGCCGCCCCCTCTGGGTTCTGGTTTAAATTAGGTGATACTTCCCGGCCGTCCAAACAGATACCTTGCACCTTCGGGTAGGTAGGGCGGTTTTTCTCAAAGAAGATAAAGAATATAAACTCTGATTTATACTATAATTTTATCCAAAGAATATATAATGACGTACGTAATGATTAAGTGCCATATTTACAGCAATATTTTAATTAAGTATTCTTGCTTTCACAGAAACAAGATAATTCGAAGAATGAGCTGAAAGATAACTTGCAGGCAGATGCATTCAATTACAGTAATTTCCTACTATCCCAAATGCAAGGTTTGAACATGATGCCTTCTGAGTATTGGGAAAATAATTCCTCCTTCACGACAAGTAATAACCAACAAAGAATTGGAGAAACAAATATTTCCACAAATGTTGAAGAATGCCAGAATTCCATTCTGAAGAATGATTATAATCCATCCTGGGGAAATATTGATTTTAGAAATAACTACGTTTTCGTACCAGTTCCAGCTCATTACGCGATGCACTCCGGATGTTTCAATGGCAATTTCAGGATACCATATGGTTTGTCATATCAAGGTGGCAACAATGTAGAAACATCGTTTCTGGATGGGAAAGATATGTAGTCTAGAACACTAGAAAATATATCAAAGTTTCATGAACAGTATATATATATATATCAAAGTTTCCAGTATGCATAGGGGTTAGTTTTAACCATCTAAATGAATTATGTACTATATAGTTATTAACCTGTGAAGCACAGTCAACATTTTAGAGTTTATCAGAATAACAACTCAAATTGTCAGACTCTTCTTATGTGACTGTATAACGGGATAAATTGATGTTAAGAGAACTGGTTATCTAGAAATTAATGTTCACGTAGTTCTATAAATTACTTCTCATTTTTGCTATGATATTTTCACATACAATTTTAAATGTAAAATGTTTATATGTTGCGAAGCGTGTTTCTTTAGCTTTCCATAAATTCATATATTTAAACATTTTAGAAAGTTTTGAAAGCTTTAATTGTGAAATGAGAACTTCAACAAAATTTCCCGAATTAAGTAAATGTGCTCAGTGGAAACCCTAGTTAGATAATGAACTTTGTTTCAGTGATATTTCCAAAGTATTGCGCAAAGTATCTAATGTATTTTAAAGAGAACTTTTAGTGCCGTTTAGCATGCCATCTGAAAATAGCCATAACGTGAGCAACCAAAGAAACATTTGTAGTATTGAAAAGAAACATCTACACGATTATAACTGAAAAGTATTGTTGTGCTAAAGTTGTGAGCATTAAAAGCAATACGTATTGTATATTAGAACCATTACCTTTATAGTGCATAGGAGTATCACCTTTATAGTACATAGGAGTATCACCTCTATAATACATAGAAGTATCATCTTCATAATACATAGAAGTATCACCTTTACAGTATACAGAAGTTGAAATCTATGCTTTTTGAGCGGTGTTAGAAATAGTTTTTTATGCAATTAATTATATCCAACTAAACGTTGGTGAAATAAGTACTTACAGAAAATTTTAGGAATGCAGTGAATTAATTTTTGAAAAATGACAACAGAACCCTGGACATGTAGACTGATAGAAAACAAAACAAAACAAAAAAAAAACACTTTTTGTATCTTTTGGATCTGATTAAATGATTTATCCAGAATTTCTCAATTGCAATGTCAGAATGCGGTTTGGCACGTCGCCTAAAAGTTGGTTGTAATATTATGATAAAATCATACATTGGCGGTAAAAACCTGTTGCAAGTATTGAAGATAAATTTTGACTTTTCAGTTTGTACAATGTTGAGCTCGATATTTTTATTAAGAGGAAAAATGATATTTTTTATCAAACATTTATGACAATAATTTATAACTAATTATTGGCGAAATAAGTACTTTCACTAAAGTTGAAGCGTACAAAAATTTATACAGTTAAAATTGCAACAGATTGAAAAAATATTAAGCAAAGTGTAGGTTTGTCTTACTTGGCAATCCATTAAAAGTAATAAATGAAGGTTATGATAGCACGTTATCTAAAAAGTAATGCAAACTTGGTTCTCCAATAAACTTTTCCTTTCTTGTCAAAATTGAGAAAATATTTTTGTAATAAAATAGTGTGGTTATTCCAGTCTCCAAGTGTTTTAATTTAGTACTATTTTGTATATATTTTACTAATACTGGGTATACACAATAAAAGTTGATGAGATATATGAATCTTATGAATGTTATTGAAATGAACAAACACAAATTCTGGGTATGTAAAATAATGGTTTATCTTAAACGGTAGATGCGAGTCTTGGAATAAACCTGTTAAAGTGAGAATTTAAAACAAATTAACTGCAGTGTACTTCAACTTGACTTTTATGTGCTATAATCCATTTGAAAATAACTTGTAACTTTATATTTTTAACTTCTTTTCGTTTTGCAAATTTTGCAAGGAAATTTTTGAAAAATCTGTATCATTGGTCCAAATGCTCCCAATTATAACATTTTACCCTTCAATGTAAAGAGTTTGAAAAAATCATTCAATTGGTACCAATTCTGACAATGTAACAACCCTCGTGTGCTTGTGTGTGTGTGTGGATGGGGGATAACTTGTTCGAGAGGAAGCAAATAACATCACGAGAACAAATATTATATTGAAGCTACTTTTCACTACAATGATTGAAACTGTTAAGTTTCATGGTCATTAAGCTATAAATATCCCCTTTTATTAATAATTATGCCAAATTTTATCCTATGCATCCATGTTAATGAAATATAAAATTTCGAACAAAATTCAAAATCTTCACTCGAATGAAAAAAATCTGATGTGGGCAACACATGACTTTCCTTGTATAATGCAATGAGTTTACTACTTTTATAGTAAAAAAAAATAGGTTTTTCTTATAGTAGATACTAATATTCTTTCCACGATATTGAATTTTCGACAATTTGTCGTCATTTTCATTGATTTAGCGTCATCTTTATCCATTTGGCGACATTTTCGTTAATTTGGCAACATTTCAAAAAGTCGACAAGTTGGCGACATTCCGCCAAATTCGTCGCCAAAATATCTCCAAGCGTTATGGACGGAGACATAAGTCATTCTTATAGCAGATAAATGACTATTGGCGTTCAAATACAAAAGTATTACTCAAAGTATATTTTCTCATGATTGGAACGAGCTAGATCCACGAGAATGACGTCACCAAATTTGTCGCATGATATTACATATGAAAAGTGGAAAAGTGAAGATGTTTCTCAACAATTAATATATTTTTTTAATTTATGGGATTTTTTAATAAATTTATTTGAAAAATGTACAATATCTCTGCAACGGTTCATGCTAGCGTTCTAAAGTTTATGTCAATCGTTTTCTAAAGAAAAATTACATAAGAAATGTCTATTTACGTAACTTTATTAAAGGTTTTGATTTTTCGATGATTTTTTCAAAATTTAACTCGAAAATTTAGGGGAGTTCTGAACATTCGATTGTGTTTAAAAACAATAGTCTTCCAGTATTCACGGATTCTGATTTTTGTACCAAATTTCATTAGAATCGCTCCATTCATTCGTGAGATATCGTCTCCACAGATTCACTGACACACACACACACATACTTTCACACACACACACAGACATCACCTCAAAAATGTTTGATTTGTGATCAGAGATGCTTAAAATGTGCTCTTTCGAATTCTAATTTTCGACCCCGTCACAATACTTTCCTTATACATTATGTATATAAGGAAAGTAAAAATATTCTGTCTAGTTCTAGATTTGTTTGTTAAAAGCCGGATAAGAAGTAATATGAAAAGCGATTAATATTTCTGTCATCTAGCGTATACACTTGAAAGCAACTACATACGACAGACGGTTATCACTCTAAAAATAGTTAAAACGTGTTCAGGTGGAAGTCCAATATATATTGGCATGAAAATCTCGAAATACAAAAATTTCAAGAAAACAATGTTTCACTATTCTATATTTGATAGTATAAGGAAGTAATTAATATATTTGGATTATTTACTTTGGAAACGGAGTCGTGAGCAATTTTAGTTCTCGAAAAAATTTTAACGCAATTTCAATATTAACCCTATTGTTAAGTAGAAGTAGCGAACTTCTCAACGAAATCTGTAGCATAATTTTTTATTTTTGGTGAATTTCTTTTGAAGGTTTTTTTTTTTAAAGTGACTGTAAAAAAAATGTGTTTTACGGGAAAACATCCCGTTTCTCTCTATATTGAAAAAAAAATCAACTGGATTGTGGCTTAAATCGACTTTCTCATACCAGAATCCATTTTGTGATTTTTTTTTTTAATTTTACAACTGGACTAGATAACATGCTATAATTGTAATCATTTGGAGAAAACATTTTTTCTAGATACTGTTAGACCGATAGACAAACGCTATCAATACATAATTACAATACTATCTCCTAACAAAACACAATTAATTTCATTGATTTAGCGTCATATTTATAAATTTCGCAATATTTTTTTTCGATTTGGCGATATTTTTCTCAATATAGCTACATTTTAAAATAACTCTCCAAGTTGACAATATCCCATCAAATTTTTCTCAAAGCGTTGTGGATGGAAGGATGGAGAAATGTGTTATTAAGATATTAAACTAATAATTCCCAAAAGGCAAATTTGATTATCAAGGAAATTTTACTAAATTTTGCAAAATATTGAATTTTCATCAATTATGCATCATTTTTATCAAGTTAGGGTCATTTTATCAATTTGGAGACATTTTAGATTATTTGGCGATATTTTGTTTCATTTGGCGACATTAAAAAAATTGCTAAATTTGCAGCCATGTGGGACGGTTGTACTGACAGACAAATGATACAGAAATATCATTACAGTACTATTTAAAAAAAAATACATTTAATTTAATAGATTTAGCGTCATTGTTATTGGTGACATTTTTTATCAATTTGGCGACATATTTTAGATTTAGTGACATTTTTATCGTTTTGGCAACATTATCATCAATTTCGCAACAGTTAAAAAAAGTCGCTAATTTGGCGATATCCCGCCAAATTTGTCAGCAGACGTTACAGAGACGGACGGATGAAGAAATGGGTTCTTAAAGCAAATATTAAGTAACTTGTAATATTATTATTTGAAAATATTTGGAATTTTTTTTTTCAAAAAAATATTTGAAAAAATTGTATTGTTCGTCCAAATGATCAGAATTATAATATGCTACCCTTCATTTTAAAAGACTTGAAAAAAATCTTTCAATTGATTCCATACTTGACAATGTATCTCTCGGGAGGTAAACCCTCCCCCCCATCCCCACCCCTTCACTCGAGGGGGCTAATGACAGCACGAACACCAAAAATTGTATCGCGGCTTTTTTTCACAATATTAATTGAAACTAAAGTATTGTGATCATTGAGCCATAAATAAACCCTTTTGTGCTTGATTATGTCAAATTTTGGCCTATACTGCCATGTTCAAAAAATATAAAATTTCGAATAAACTTCGAACTTTTCTCTGGAATTTAAAAAAATTCAGTAAAGTTCTAGATTTTTTTATAATAAAGCCGAATATAAAGTTTCGTGAAAATCCGTTAATATTTGCGGCGGCTTCCGTATGAGAAATTAAAAATACAGAGCCGCTAACAAAAGCTTTTTTAAAATTTCTGTCAAGGCAAACGGCAGTCTTATATCAATAAATGACTTGCAATTTTTAAGAATGGTTTAGAATGTTGTGTCATGTGTTGCCTCCTGTTTTGATTACAATCGATTTAACATTTTTATTTTTTATGCAGTGTTGAACTGATTATAGCGAGTCATCTAAGTATCCTAAATTTTCAGTCTTTACGCCAGTATAAAACCAATATAATTCTCGTTTTAATACATGTAGTTTGGTATCTGTAAATTGATTTTTAAGTGAACACGCAGTTCATATCGAAGAAACGAAAAATTCCATAAGTGATTAATTGCAGATTCTAATATTATAATCCTTATAGATTCAAATAAAGTTTATCTTATGGCTGTATGTTTATTAGAGGCTTTTAAATGAAATATTAAGATTTGATCCGTCTTTTCATTCCCAAAACGTGAAAATTATAAAACAATTTTTTCTCCTGCCACGTGACGAGCAGCGTCTGATGCATATCACGTGACTCATCGATAGGTTTACCTCCGTGATACTCGTAATTCGGTCGATGCCGGATACGGTAATAAAGCGAGGTGGACAAAAAAAAAAAAAAAAAAAAGAGTTGTCAACAATAAACTGTTACAGAAAACACTTATTACCTACCTTCTCATACGTAGTATAGAAAAAGTATAGTTTTCACAAAAAATTTCGATTTCGAGATTTTGATGCCGATATATGTTTTAAAGTCTCCTGAACACATTTTAACTATTTTCGGAGTGATGTCCGTCGTGGTCGATTTCTTGTGTGCACGAGAGTAGATCCAAATATTAATGAATTTTCACAAAACTTTATATATCCCACTTTGTTTTCAAAAAATCTAGAACTAGATAGAATTTTTTTAATCCGAGCGAAAACTTCGAAATTTATTCGATATTATATATATATTTTTAACATGATAGCATAGGACAAAATTTGTCATAATCATGCATAAATGGATTTATTTATGTGTCAATGCGATCATGATACTTGATAGTTTTAATCATTGTTGTGAAAAACTGGCGCGATACAATTTGTTTTGTTCTTGCCGTTATTAGCCCCCATTGGGGGGGAGGGGGGCAAGTTAACTCCCTCCTCGTGAGAGATGAATTGTCAAGTATGGCATCAAACGAAATAATTTTTAAGCCCTTTAAAGTGAAGGGTAGCACGCTATTGTAGTAATAATTTGGATCCTCGAGAGTTTATTTAAAAAAAAAAATTTGTAAAATTTGAAAAAAAAAATCAATGTCTAGTAAGAAAGTCGAGTTGAGCCACACTCGAGATAATTTTACTTGTAGCTATTAGCGAATTGCTCATATTCAGAAATACTAAAGCAAACACCCCTAACATGCACAGGAATCTAATGCACAGACTGCTCAAAATGCTTTCCGTCAGCAACAATGCATATTTGAATTCGAGAAAGAATATGACAGTGTATTTTGACAACCATTGACGGTTCCACCGTGTTACAGGGCCTGATGAAACCACTTTTTGACACAATTATTACTTTGCATATATGCGTATCGTACGTTCCTGATATCACTTTCTACTAATTAGATAATCCTCTATAACTTTGTAATTGGATTTTTATCTATCTCGCTTTGTTGCCGAGTTTATTATTCCAACCTTTAAATTCTGGCATCATTACTTTACTCTTGATATTTGTCTTTTTATTGTAGATTCATCGTACCTTTACTCTAGATAGATTTAAAGTGTACACTCGTGAATCCTTCCTTACCAGTTTATTGGGTTCGTAAGAACCCTTGCCTAAGAACCCTGCAAGTGAGTAGTCCCCAAAGTGTTGTATACGTACCCCATGGGGTACTCAAGTCGATACGTGGGGGTATACCAAGAAAATGTAATATATTCTCTTCATAAATTTTTCTGTGTCAAGTTTTATATGGACAGAAAAAAAAGAAACTTCATTAAAGAATGAAACGCATTAACTTCTATTTTTAAATTACATGGTCATAATCCCAAAAATATTATAATTATATGAACATTATTTACTAGCACACCAGTTTCAAACAAAAAATAAATTAACCCCGCATCTTTATTTACCATAGAGGTACGCGTTGTAAAAAAACAGTTCTTAGGGGTGAGTAATGTAAAAAAAATAGGTCTTAGGGGTACGCCATCAAAAATGTTAGGAAACCACTGCTGCATATTACAGCAGGACCCGTCTATAACGAGCAATTATTAATTTGCTCGTAAAATCTGGTTTACACAGAAAAACTACATATAATTTAAGGAATGATCAGTATTGGCATGTCCAAGAGGATATTACATTACATTTATTTGTATTAAGTATTACATTTTACAACTCTTATCTTTTTCGTTGCTTGCATTTCTTTCCCTTAAAACCATAGTTGTCACTTCCTTTAACTGTTCTTTAGCTTGACCAAAGAAATTTGACTCCAAGACAAAGTATATCTTTCTTTTATAATCAAGTACAGAGATTTATTGAAATATTTTTTATTATTAATTTTGTTTTCTTGTTTGACTTTACAAACAATATTTGCATGTAATCGTCTAGCAGTTGAAGTCTACAGGTTTTAATTCTTGCAACTCTCTTCCGTTAAGACGTTTGGGAGTCGCGCAGGAACCTCCGATAATCTCAGGTTTATCTTTAATCAACCACACTAATAGGCAGTTACATTGCAAAGGGTTTCCTGTAAAGACATATATAAATAAAATTGTTAAAAATAGCAATGTTAAAATTGGATATTTTAAACATTTTTATCTGATAAAGCGAAAAATGTGGAGTGTGTGATTTTCTCTACTACAAAACTTCTCAAATGGCATCCATACTTTAATTGATGTATACCTCAAAATATCGAAGAAAATTCGGGGAGCTGTAGATATACGTCATTTAGAATTTCACTTCAATTATACTGTCAAAGTACACTACCTGATTCCCCTGAAAACAGTCGTGCAAATTAATACACCGCACATGCGTCATAGCGCTGTATCTATGAGTTTATGTAATGTCTCAACGCTTATTTGTTGCCAGATTTGCCGTAGCATTTTGCCAAGTTCCTTGGTTGATGAAGGAAGAGTGAAATTACTCCTTTGCTGCTTCTCCAGTATACCCCACATAGTTTCAATGGGGTTGAGGTGAGGTCTTTGTTATGTTGCCAATTCAAGTGTGAGAATGAGGCCTCGTGCTCCTCGAATCAATCTTTCACAATTTTAGCGCGATGAATCGTTGTGATTCTGGAATATGCCATTGCCCTGAAGGAAGAAAAATACCATTGATGGAATAAGATAGTTATTCTGTATGCTCAGATATTTAGCTGCATTTTATTGCTGATTAGTGTTGCTGCACCTAGACCAGCCGAACAGAAGCAACCCCAGATCACAATACTTCCTGAGGCCTGTACAGTGGATACAGTACAGGAAGGGTCCAATGTTTCATGCGATTCCCTTCTAATCTTGATGCGTCCACCATGTTGGAAGAGAGTGAATCTAGACTCATCCGACCACATTATTCCCCCTATTGTTCAGTAAACCATTCTTTGTGTTCCTTGACAAATTTGAGTCTTTTTTACTGATTGCTCTCAGTAACCAGTGGTTTCCGTTTTGGAACACAGCTGTTTAATCCCCGTCCTTCGAGTTCCCCCTCTCATCATGGGAGTGGAAATGATCTTGCTTCCACTATTGAAAGTGGTTGGTTATGAGTTCCAAGGTCGATTTTTTGCGATTCGATTTCACTAAGCGTTTTAATGATCTTCTGTCACGATTATTTAAGACTGTTTCTCGACCACATATTTTCCGCAGAGTTGATGGCCCGCCGCCATCTTTCCAAGATTTAATAATGCGCTGGACAGTTTGCAATCCAGTGCGGTGATTTCAGAAATCTCTTTGCAAGTCGCCTGGAATTAACACAGGCCAAGTATTTGGCCCTTTTTAAACTCTGTGACATCTTTTCCTCGACCATGTATAACGTATTCAGCCATGATCTCTGTAAACGGATCAGCTGCACGCAGATCCAATTACATTTAAAGGTTGTATTGCCCACAGAATTATGTAAAGTTTCAAAATGCATCACCACTATGTCCCTCCTCAATATTTGTATGTTTCAACTCACAACGCGACTGCTATTTAGCCAGACAGTGTAGAAGAGATCACTAATTAGTGGACACGTATTCGAGGTTGTCTGCTACCGAAAAACTATCATTACTATTAACTGTAATCATTTACAGTGACATACCGTCAAACACCGATTAAGCTGTGAAGTCGTGGTCAGCCAGTCCTAGATCATTCTGGTTAATACGGCGAAATTCAATTAAGCATGTAATTTCTCCACAGGAAACCTTCCTCGCCAGTCGGTAAAAATATGACATTACCAAAGAAGCATATTGTGAACAAGTCCCCTTCGTTCACAACGTGAAGTACTGACTTAAGTTTATTATAGCGCGAGGCTTTAAGTACGAATATCAACGTCAACATTCCGTTTTCAAGCCCCGTTTCCAATTTCAGTCCATCAATCTACTGACACTAATTCTATGGATAAATGCTACACAATCCAGATCCAGCTATGTAGTAAATATAGTATTTGGTTTCTGGGAAGATGACGATTTGTTTTAGAAATATGTATTCCTTTCACAAGGACACTTTCCATATCTCTGAAAATGACATTGCCCATGTCTCTGAAAATTATACTGTCTATTTCTCTGAAAATAACACTGATGTAAAATGATGGCATCAGAGCATTAGTTCGCCGTAGTGCTTTTGTAAGGTTATGGATGCTAACAGCAAAAAATCACACACCATAGCATTTGGTGTAGCCGATTTTACGAAGTTAATAAATTCGCTCATCATATCTTGAATTTGACACCATAACTTTTGGTGTCAAATTGCTTCAATGAGTCTACTAATCTCAATTGATCCTTAACGTAGAAGTAGTATGCGTGTGAAGGTTTAATTATGAGATATATTTCCAGGAATAAAAACTATTACATAGAATGAGAGCAATTTAAATACACAGAATAAGGGTAATTGATATTAAACCTACCTTCAAGCCTGACGTATGGAATACTCTGAGTCCGCCTAAAAGCAGCTTCCGAAAATCCAGTGAGGAGGTTGTTCTTCAAGCTCAAGAACTGGAGATTTTTCATGCCAACAAATAGATCCTCAGGGATTTGAGTTATGAGATTATTACTATCAATAGAGATGAAAATAAATGCAAAGTATTAGATGTGAAACAAATACTAGAACTTATTCTTTAAAAAATGGTTTCTTTGATAAATACCCTATTAATATTTCGTACTAACATATTAATACTGTAGTGAAATACTCCCCCCCTCTTTTATTAAATTAAATTCTTCAAAATTCATGTTTCGGAAACGCCGTTTCAAAAATCTAGTTTGTTCCATCGTTTCGGCAAATTCTAAATTATACTTTCGATTTCGAACTTTGTTCTTAAGAATAAATTAATACTTTTTGATAAAAAGCCAAATATTTCACTCCTTCGTTCTGGAGCCGTTCGGTCTGTAACGATAACGCCTCGCGCATTTATACATATGACGTACTTTCGCTCTTCCCGCGAAATTATTTTTATATAGAAATATACCGGTGTTATTTTTCATCTCGTCATGAATGTGCGCAATTATACAAATGATGCTTAAGTCTTTTTTCGGTGAATAATTTGATTGGCGATGTGACGCGGACGGGGTAAGTCGCGCTTTGCCTACGGGGGCAACGAAATGAGAGTTCTATTCGCAAAGTTCCAAGATATTTTAAATTAAATTAAATGTAATTAAAAGATTTTAGCGAGCAGATCCATTTCGGTGAGATGAAAATCGGCGGTGAGATGAAAATTTCGGAATATTTTGTTGTGATTTAATTATTGGAGGTTTTGTCAACGAGTTTGGATTTCATAGTCAGATCGTTTGTTCTATTCTGACTTCATGTAATAAATTGACGAATGAATGTAGTCCTGATTCTGAAGTAAATTATGATGGAAACAAATAAATCTATTTAAGTTAAAAAACGAGGTTGTTTCATCTCATTTTCCAAATTCGTCAAGGCAGCACATCCACTACTTCCGTTTTCTCCAGATTGCCATACTCGTGAGTTTTCGTCTCCATGCAGTCCGAGATATTCCTCAAGCGTGCTTTCCCATCGACTACCTCTACTTCCAGAATGATCACCCATCCCGGAGTGACCGAATTCTCCTTTCAGTTTTAGATTCAAGAGCATAATACACAACGCAAAAAGAAGATCAACCATGTTTCACCACCACCCAGCGACCACACTTATTTCGATCATCGTCGGTTGTGATTCCCTCGACCTGTGGGAACCGCAACAGTAGTGCCTCTACAGTCGGAGCACTACAATACCCTCATTGATCTGAAGTAGTGGACTAGCAATTTAGAACGCATTACGAGAAATCGAAATCCTATATGCGTTGTCGTCGGTTCCTTCGGCCTCACTATTAATTCAGATTTCACATCCTATACTATAGAACACCATATTCGTGTGTATTTATGCATTTGTATATCTGTATCTTTGTTGAAAGGAATATTTTAGTATTAATATTGGTTGTTATTGAGCGATTAATAATATCTGTAAACTACATAACAGCGTTCCCGGTAATCTTGATGTTTTTAATCCATCAGAAATTGCTTTTAAAAATCATTTGTTGTAAGTTTTTTTTTTCTATTTTAATGTATTTACTCATTTGCAAGTGCTTTTAAAAATAATTTGTTGCAAATAGTTTGCATTTTAATGTATTTTATTATATTTTAATCTGTATATTTTGTATTGTATTTTATCTTGCACGCTGTTACTGGGACTTTGTCCTGTAGCTTGCATACTTTTAAATAAATAAATAAATAAATAAAGAATATAAATATCGTATCTTGAAAACGAGCCTAAGGATTTTAACGAAATGAGGTTACTTTACCGGTACCTGATGTGAGAAAGCAATTTAGCTAGATCTCGACTTTGGGAAAAATTATTTACACCTTCTAACCATTTATACCTCCTATCCATTATACCCCCCTATCCATTTACATCCATAACCATTTATATCCACACTTTAGAAGTAAATGAGTAGACATTGCCATTTACGAGTTTAGTCACGGATGTAAGATAGTTAAAAATAGTCCAATCTGCAGCGTCGCATCATTCATGCAGGATAAAGGGAGTTAAGTCATTGTAGTAAGATAGTTGAAAGAGAGTTCAATATGATCCATGTGAATCGAGATCAATATTTAAACAAGAAAGATCAATCATGCTGAAATCATTGATTATGAAACACTTTCCAACTGAAATGCAATTTTATTTAAACATCTCCAAAATGCGACACATTCAGCGGTGATATTTTAAAAATTATCACAATACTGCAATAATTTATTATATTTGAAAACTTCATCGAAAACAAATGAACTTTATTCAAATAACGTCATCGAAATATAAATCGTCTGGCTCTCTATATAAAAGCAGTGAATATTTCATTCATAAACTTTTTTCCATTCCTTTCATTTGATATTTTAAAAATTATCACAATACTACAATAATTTATTTTACTTAAAAATGTAAAACCATGGAGGTAAAATTACTTTCTGACTCCATGCTTAAAACTTTAGAAAAAAAGCAATAATATGGAATCGCCTGCTTCTCTATGTAAAATCAATGAATGTTTCATTCACATCAGCTATATTGCAGACTCCAGAGCTAAATAACTTTGCATTAAAAAAATTCAGCAATTCGTATACAACTCATCTTACAGCTTGATGTGTTTACATTTTCCATACTTGAAAGTTGGGTTTCATTGTAAAAATGATCAAGTTTGATGATCATTTAAACTCCAAAATATTGTAATTGCGTTGGAGCAGTATATAGATGCACAGAAAAAAATAAAGCAGTGTTAGGACGGATGCGACACTAAACATAAATTAAAAATAACATTGAAAATCACGATTTTGACTCAAGATGGATGCCATATTTTATTTGGAAGTGGGTCACGTGATCTTTTCATATAGGGTGCAATTATTCATTTAATTTTTATTTAAAAAACTACCAAATACATCTTGCTGAATTTTTTTTTATATACTCTATGGTATAATTTTAATATGCCCTAAAATTTTTGAAGCAATTTGTGAATTTTAAATCCGCTTAAAAAATGTTTGAAAAATTAGGTCCCATAAGGTTCGGTGTATTTCATTTTTTCAACCTCAGTTTCATTCGAAACTAGTTGGGTAATATTATTTATTTACATTCCCATATGTCCCACTGACCGTCTCAACAACATACTAAAATTGCATTTTGATAAAGTCATTTTTACGGCAGTTATCGTGTGATTGGACAGACAGACAGACAGAAAGAATAAAGTGATAAACACTTTTCAAATATGTTTTAACGTGTTGAAAATTATGAGATACATGCTGAAGACAGTTGTGCAACTCAATCTGCTTAGTAATTCAGTTTCTAGAAAATGTGACATTTTTTTTTGACAGTTGAAAGGAAAACTCATATCGGGACATTTAATAATGCCTAACTGTGTGATGTTTATATTTTGAATTAAATCGACATATTCTTGAAAATATCTGTGAAATTTTATCTTAAAAATGGGCGAAAATATGCCTCATGGACGCCCTAGGAAACGTTGGAATTTATCCGTAACAAAAAAAATTCCAATTTTTGCTTTCTCATATATAATATCGTATAGAGAAAGCATTGTTTTCACGAAATTTTTCGAAATATGAGATTTTGATGCCAATATATGTTTTAAGACCTCCTGAACATGGTTTGACTTTTTTTGGAGTGATGTCCGTTTGTCTGTCTGTGGTGAATTTCTTGTGAACACGATAGAGGCCACAAATATTAATGGATTTTTACGAAAGTTTTATATCCGGTTTTGTTATAAAGATTCTAGAACTAGATAGAATATTTTTGAATTCGAGGGAAAACTTCGAAATTTATTCGAAATTTTATATTTTTCTAACATGGGCGGAATAGGGCAAAATTTTACGTAACGGAGCATAAAGGGTTTAATTATGTTTCAATGATCGCGAGACTGAATAATTTCAATCATTGTTGTGAAAAATAGTCGCGATACAATTTTTTTTGTTCTTGACGTCATTGGCCCTCCTCGGGGGTAAGTTACCACCCGGGGGAGGGGAGTACATTGTCAAGTTTAGTATCAATCGAAAGATTTTTTAAAGCCCTTTAAAGTGAATATAATTGTAATCATTCAATTGCAATCATATCTATAATTGTAATTGTTTTAACTACTAGGGGACTCTGCTCCCTGCTCGCTCCGAGGCAGAAAAATAGCTAGACGTGACGAAAAAAAAAGTTCACTTTAGAAGTGCATAAAAAGTAAAATATCTCAAAAACTATATTGAAATTAAAAAAGGAACTCCGTCCTGCAAAATTTCACCCATGTAGGTATCAGCCTGCAAAAATTCATGGTCTTGCTATTATTAGTCTATCCAGGACGCGAATTCGCAGTTCAAATATTTTGTCTTTGGCTTTGACATTAAATATTTCTTAAACTGCAGTATATATATCAGCAAGACAGATCAATCATGCTTAAAGTATTGATTATGAAGCACTTTCCAACTTCAATGCAATTTTATTTAAACATGTCTAAAATGCAATACATTTCTCGGTAATATTTTAAAACTTATCACAATACTACATTAATTTATTATATTTGAAAACTTAAACCTTCATCGAAAGAAATGAGCTTCATTCAAATGACGGCATTGAAATATAAATTGCCTGATTTAAACATCTCTAAAATGCGATACATTCTTCGGTAATAATTTTAGAACTATCATAATATTACGATAATTTATCATATTTGAAAACATCATCGAAAACAACTGAAATTCATTCAAAGGACGTCATAGAAAAAATAACACGCCTGGCTCTCTCTATAAAAGCAACATTTCATTCATAAATAATTTCCCATTCATGTCATTCATCACAATACTACAATAATTTATTTTATTTAAAAATTAAGACCATGGAGCTACAAGTAATTAAACTCTATGCGTAAAACTTCATAGAAAAAAAATCGTCCTTCTCTTTTTAAAATCAGTGAATATTTCATTCATATCATCTATGCAGACTCCATGAACTAAATGATTTTGTGTTAAAGAAATACAGCAATTGTAATACAACTCATTCTACATATTTTGCTGTTAACATTTTACATAAGTGAGAAATAGGCTTCGTTGTAGAAATAATCAAATTTGGATGAGCATTTAAACTCAAATATATTGTAATTGCGTTGTTTCAGTATGTAGATGCATAGAATTTAAGCAAAAATAAAGTAGTTTTAGGACGGATACAACACTCAATATGAATTAAAAAGAACTTTAAAAATCACGATTTTGAGACAAGATGGATGTCATATATCATTTTGAAGTGGGTCACGTGATCGTTTCATATCATGGTCACGTGATCGCTTCATATAAGAGGTGTTATTATTATTTTAATTTTTATTTAAAAAACTATTGAATATACTTCGCTGAATTTTTTTTTATATATTTTATGGAACAATTTGAATATTGCCTAAAATTTTGGAAGCAATTTATAAGTTTTAAATCCGCTTAAAAAATGTTTGAAAACTTAGGTCCCATAGGGCTCAATATATTTCATTTTTTCAACCCAGGTACAATCCAAAACTAATTAGGTGATATTATTTATTTATATTCCCATAGGTCCTACAGACCGTCTGAACAACATACTAAAATTTCATTTTGATTAAGTCATTTTTACGGCAGTTATCGTGCTAACGGACAGGTAGACGGACAGACAGACAGACAGAATGGACAAAGTCATAAACACTTTTCAACTTTGTTGTAAAATGTTAAAAACGGTTTACTTCAGCGTATTTCCCAAAGCTTTTTCTAGTATTAGTGTACCAAATTTCATATTCTTATTTGTAATAGTCTTTGCGGACGAAGCAAAAAATCTCGAGAAACGAGAAATGTGTCAAACAGCTGCGGCAGCAGCGGCGGCTTCTTTTTTTTAATATAAAGAGATAAATGTAATTTTCTTGTAAAATTTAAAAACAAAAAGTGACTAAAAATGGATTATGGTATGAGAAAGTGGAGTTGAACCCCATTTCAGTTAATGATCCAATATTTGAAAAGTAAAATTTGCTTATGCTATTTCCTTAGAGATATATTGATATAAACGTATATAGTTAAACATAAGTGGCTAATATTAGCACACTATAAAATGAACTTACTCCAAATAGATGAATCTGGCATTGAAATTGTTAGGGAAAAGGTCTTTTGAAATATCTGTCAAATTACAGGAATCGATGATTAATTTATCTAGATTAGTCAGTTGCCTGAAGGCACCTAAATATGAAAACATGAAAATAGAGCTATAAAGAAAATAGGTAAGTTCTAGAAGCAAAGGTTTCTCAATTAAATATTAAAAGCTTAGAAAAACAATAAAAATTCAAAGTATTGTATATTAAACAAGAAAGATCAATCATGCTTAAAGCATTGATTATGAAACATTTTCCAACTTCAATGCAATTTTATTTAAAAAAGTCTAAAATGTGCAACACATTCCTTGGTAATATTTTAAAACTTATCGCAATACTACATTAATTTATTACATTTGAAAACTTAAACCTTCATTGAAAAAAATGAACTTCGTTCAAATGACGGCATTGAAATATAAATTGCCTGGTTTAAATATCTCTGAAATGCGATACATTCGACAGTAATATTTTTAAAACTATCATAATACTACGATAATTTATTATATTTGAAAACTTCATCGAAAACAACTGAAATTAATTCAAATGACGTCATAGGAAAAGTAACACGCCTGGATCTCTCTATAAAAACAGCATTTCATTCATAACTTTCTCCCATTCATGTCATTCATCACAATACTACAATAATTTATTTTATTTAAAAATTAAGACCATAGAGCTACAAGTAATTAAACTCTATGCTTAAAACTTCATCGAAAAAAATCGTCCTTCTCTTTATAAAATCAATTAATATTTCATTCATATCAGCCATGCAGACTCCATGGGCTAAATTATTTTGTGTTAAAGAAATACAGCAATTCTAATACAACTCATTCTACATATTTTGCTGTTTACATTTTACATTAGTGAAAAATAGGCTTCGTTGTAGAAATAATCAAATTTGGATAATCATTTAAACTCAAATATATTGTATTTGCGTTGTTTCAGTATGTAGATGCACAGAATTTAAGCAAAAATGAAGTAGTTATAGGACGGATACAACACTCAATATGAATTAAAAAGAACTTAAAAAATCACGATTTTGAAACAAGATGGATGCCATATATCATTTTGAAGTGGGTCATGTGATATTTTCATATCATGGTCACGTGATCGCTTCATATAAGAGGTGTAATTATTATTTTAATTTTCATTTAAAAAACTACTGAATATATTTCGCTCAATTTTTTTTATATATATTTTATGGAACAATTGGAATATTACCTAAACTTTTCGAAGCAATTTGTGAATTTTATATCATGGGGCTCAATGTATTTCATTTTTTCAACCTGGGTTGAATCCAAAACTAATTGGGTGATATTATTCATTTATATTCCCATAGGTCCTACATCTCGTCTTAAAAACTTACTAAAATTTCGTTTTGATCAAGTCATTTTTACGGCAGTTATCGTGCTAACTGACAGACAGACAGACAGACAGACAGACAGACAGAATGAACAAAGTCATAAAGATTTTTCAACTTTGTTGTAAAGTGTTAAAAAAAAGAAAAAATCTGATGTGGGCAGCACATGAATTTCCTTATATAATACAATGAATTTACTACTTTTATAGTAAAAAAAATATATTATTTTTATAGTAAATATTTATATTCCTTTCAAGTTATTGAATTTTCGTCAATGAGTCGTCTTTTTCATTGATTTAGCGTCATTTTTATCCATTTGACGAGTTTTTCGTCAATTTAGCAACAGTTGAAAAAGTCGCCAAGTTGGCGACATTCCGGCCAATTCCTCGCCAAATCTCGCCAAGCATTATGGATGGAGAAATAAATTATTATTAAAGCAGATAAATGACTATTGACGTTCAAATACAAAAGTATTACTCAAAGTATATTTTTTCATGAATGAAACGAGCTAGATCCACAAGAAAGATGTCACCAAATTTATCGCATGGTATTAAAAGTGAACATGTTTCTCAAGAGGAAATATTTTTTTTCATTTTATATAACTTATTTATTTTTTTAAAATGTGCAATATCTCGAGAACGGTTCATGGTAGCATTCTAAAATTTATGTCAATCGTTTTCTAATGAAAAATTACATAAGAAATGTCTAGCTACATAACTTTATTAAAGGTTTTTATTTTTTGACGATTTTTTCAAAATTTCAATTGAAACTTTAGGGAGGTACTGAACATTCGATTGCGTATAAAAACAATAGGCTTCCAATGTATTAATTGTAATTTTTGTGTCATAATTGTAATTTTTGTGTCATAATTAATTGTAATAATTGTGTCAATTAATTATTGTGTCATAATTGTAATTTTTGTACTAAATTTCGTTCGAATCGGTCCATTCGTTCGTCAGTTATCGTCCTCATGGACTCATTGACACACACACACACACACACACACACACACACACACACACACACACACACACACACACACACACACACACACACACATACTGTCACACACACACACACACACACATACTGTCACACACACACATACTGTCACACACACACACACAGGCATCACTTCAAAACTATTCTATTCGTGATCAAGGATGCTTGAAGCGTTCTCTCCCGTCGAAAACTCGAATTCGAAATTTCGACCCCGTCACAATACTTTCCTTATACATTATTGTATATAAGGAAAGTAAAAACTTTCTTTCACCGAAGGGTGTTCAATCTATCCGTGAAAAAAGATATTGATTTTTAATATTTTTTACTTTGTTATACTTTATTACTTTATTATTACTTACTTATTACTTTAATTACTTACGTATTATTTTAATACTTTACTTACATAACCGATATTTAATACTTTGAACTACTAACCACCTGAGACGACTATATTTCATTTCTTATTTGAAGTGGGCTCTACATGCTTACATCACTAAAGAATGATATAAAATAATTTAGTATCATTAGTTTTCTGATAAAAATAGCTTCGGAATTGATCATTTACTTATCATTATTATATGTCCTGTTTTTATAATGATTTTTTTAAAAAGTCATTTGAAAATTCGGGGGGGGGGGGATATACCAAATATTAAATCGCGTTTGAAATCAGTAGTTTTCCAGTATTCACTGATTCCAGAAAGCGTACTAAATTACTTTCGTAACGCTTTATTCGCTCGTGGGATATCGCTTCTGCAGACTCACAAGGGCGCACATACACACAAACGTACATACACACACGTGCTAACATACATATACATACGAACATACATACACACATAAAAAATACATATTCACACTAAGAAACCTACACACACACGCAAACATGCTAGCATACATACACACTTACTAACCTATATACACACATACTAGCATACATATACACATACTAACATATATACTAACATACATACAACACATACTAACATACATACACACATTAACATACATACACACTAACATATATACACTTATATATATACGCTAACACACATACACACACACTAAGATACATGCATACACACACACAGCTGTCCTCTCAAAAACTTGAGATTCGAGTTCAGAGATGCTTGAAACTGTCATTTCCGTCGAAAAAAGTCGAATTCGAATTTTCAATTCCGTCACAATGCGTTCCCTATGTTATGTTATATATGTGGAAAAGTATATATGGTAATATGGAACACTGTAAGCAGAAAAATTGCAGATATGCATGAAGAAATCGTGAGGTTTTCAATTCACTGCATCTTCAGTTCTGGTAAACCCACAAACACTGTAACACACTGTTTTGAACAAACCGTATATTACCTTTATGGATTTTCGATGTTCCTGTAGAACGGAGAGTAAATTCTCTCAAGCTCTTCGGTAGGTTTTCACTAAATGATGAAAGTAAGGAGGAAAGTAAGGTATTGTGGATTTCCAAGGTCTTCAAATTAGATAGAGATTTCAGAGTTAACAGCGAAGAGGCTTGGCTAAAAAAAAATAATTGGTTTTAAAGATTGCTGTTAAAGATAAACATAAATAAATTAAAAAAAATTGAAGTCACAAAACAAAACCACTTTTTTATTTCCAGAATTAAAATAAAAAAAAATAATTACTATCTCAACGAGTCAAATTGCAGTTAAATTTTCTTTACAGAGAACAGTTATAATATTGAAATAATTATATACGAGTATAAAACATGAAAATTTATCTTTTAAATTCATAAATTTAGAAAATAGCAAATAAAATAGCACTAAAAATCTTATCGACAAAAGTCAGAGATATTGTTCGCAGAGTGCATGCCTCTGGAACGCGAGCACGGCTTCAATTACACGAAATGGCGGGAAATGACGATTTTCGACTTTATAAGTTCGTAAGTGTTCTAGACGCTAACTTGGCACAGAGTCTGGTCTGTCTGATGTAGGCATCGTGAATGCTCGGTGCGGTTTTCGCCACTTGCCATCCAGCTATAACCCCTGCTTTGATTCTACACCTATGGAATATGTAGTATTTTGTTAACTGCTTTAACACTTTTCAATGTTATTTACAACATTCTGGTATAGTTTTCCGTCACAGTAAAAAAAAAAAAAAAAAGGATCGCCTCACTATTGTATTGGACTACTTACTGACTACCTACTTGCAGAAAACTATCCCCTTAAACTGCCCAGTAGACAGCATTTGCCAATATAAAAATAGAATCATTTTGGGTTATAACTGGGCTAAACAGAGAATATAATCTATAATTCAATCCTAGACGAAAACTAACATTTCTTGTGAGTTAATACTGCTAACCCCTATGAATAGCTAGCTAGCTCACTGTACATTACATACTTATTCGTATTACTTGTAAATTTTGTTACATATATTGCAATTAACTGACTTTTGAATTTATTTTTGTTCTATTCATTGCAAATATCATTGTATGCATCACTGTAGTGTTAAAAGCCTTGGTAGTCTATGAGATTTACTCATATACATTGTATATTATAGTCTAGTATGTATTTTTGTATAGTCTTGTATATGCAGTTTGTTGAAAACCATATATACACCTGTAAGAAATTGAACTACAGCTGCAAAACTCAGCATGCAAATGGTGTTTTAAGATTTATGCAAATGATCAAATTGTCAGTACCATTCATGTTATAGGCCTGAGGCAGCGCGCATGAGAACTGTGCCGATTATTTATATATTTTGTTTAAAAATGCATTTAAATTAAATTAATTATTAATTAGTATATCAATCATACAAGTAAAAATGCTCTAAAACTTACTGTTGTGTACATTGCATTGGTGGTCGCAAAACGCTTTGTCAGATGGCAACATGTAAAACTATTTGAAAGTACACAATTAACTTATATTTCTTGCACATTTTAATTGACAATTATCAATATTGATAGCATCCTCAATAAGTAATTGTCTATATATTTCAATATTTAAATAATTAATCCAATATAGCGTCATTTTTATTAACTTGGCATCATTTTCGTTATTTTGAAGAAATTTTCTTCAATGTGGGGAAATATTCACAATATAATATAATATTGCTTATAATATTTAAAATATTGCCAACTTGACGATATTTCTCTGGATTATTCATCAATTTCGCCAAATGTATAGCCAAACGTTTCAGTTAAACGGAGAGGAGATCATTTCTCATAGAATGTATGCCGGTTATATGACGGAAATAAATATTTCCAAAACATTACCCCTCATTAGCGTCATTTTTATCAATTTTGCGACATTTTATATCATTTTTGTGATATTTTCGTCAATTTGGCAACATTAAATAAAGTAGCCAAATTGGCGACATGGCACTTTATTAGTCTCCAAGATTTTCGCCAAGCTTTATATTGGAGAGAAATACGTCAAGTTGGTGATGTTTCGCTAGAGTATTCGGCAAGTTCGTCAAATGTTACAAACAAACGGAGAGAAAATCATTTGATATATACTCGAAGTCACATATTCGCCCGTCACATGATGGGATTCATAATTTGAAAAACATTACCTCCAATTTGGGGATAGTTTTATAAATTTGTGACATTTTTATCAATTTGGCGACAATTTCGTCAATTTGGCATCCTTTAAAATACCTCCAAGTTGGTGACATTAAACAAAAAAGATCAATCATGCATAAAGCATTGATTATTAAACACTTTCCAATTTCAATGCAATTTTATATAAACATCTATAAAATGCGATACATTCCTCGGTATTATTTTTAAAATTATCACATTACATTAATTTATTATATTTGAAAACTTCATCGAAGAAAATAACTTCATTCAAATGATGACATTGAAATATAAATCGCCTGGTTTAAACATCTCCAAAATGCGATACATTCCTCGGTAATATTTTTTAAATTACCATAATACTACAATAATTTATTATACAAGGTGAGACCGAAAAGTAAGGTGACTCACCCCTCCTATCGAAAATGAGAACAGCCTGACGAATTGACACATGCGCATTACGATCTTCGGTATGCAACGCGAAAGTTCAGGGTCATTTGCAAAGTTTCTTGTTTCGTGTTTGTTCGTGCAGTCGCTTAAACGTAAAAGGTGTTAGTGCATTGCGTAATGGAGCAGAAAACGAATCTGAAATTCTATTTTAAAATGGGTAAAGCTGTTACAGAAACCTTGGAAATGCTTCGAAGTGTGTATGGCGAAGAAACTTTATCTCGCAAGACAGTATTTAAGTGGTTCAAACTTTTCCGTGAAAGCGTGGAAGATGAGCATCTCAGTGGAAGGCCGGTGACGAGCAGAACGACGGCATGTTGAAAGAGTTAGGCAGTTATTGCTGAAATATTGCCGTTTGTCCGTCCGAATAATGACGAACGAATTGAATCTTCCTCGTGAAATTGTCCGAACAATATTGACGAAGGATTTGGGTAAACGGAAACTTTGTGCGACGTTTGTCCCTCATTACTTAAGCGATGAACAAAAACAGCAGCGAATGGACTCCTGTGGCGATTTTATCAATGCAGCAGATAAAGATGACACGTTTTTACAGTCCATCGTGACAGGAGATGAAACGTGGTGTTTCGCGTATGATCCACACACTAAACGCCGAATCATGGAGTGGCGCGGTCCCTCATCGCCGAAATCGAGAAAGTTTCGTTTCGAAAAATCAAAGGTTAAGACAATGTTGATTACTTTTTTCGACGCACAGGGAATTATCCATAAAGAATTCGTACCGGAAGGTCAAACAGTTAATGGTGAATTTTATTGCCATGTTATGACGCGCCTCCTGGCTCGCATTCGTCGTGTTCGGCCCCATCTCGCTGCATCAGGCAAGTGGTTTCTCTTGCATGATAATGCACGCCCTCATACTGCAATGTGTGTTAGACGGTTCCTCGCGCAGCAACAGGTTACGGAGTTCTCCTTATTCCCCTGATCCAGTGCCAGCAGATTTTTTCCTCTTTCCACGACTGAAATTGGCGCTGAAGGGAAACCGATTTTCAAGCATCTCAGACATTCAAGCTTCTGTTACCAAGGAACTTAAGACGGTCTCAAAGGAGGACTTTTTCAAAAGTTTCAAGAACTTGTATGAACGTTGTCAGAAGTGTATTGTAGACGGCGGGAACTACTTTGAAGGACAGTGATCTATTTATCTGCAAATATATAATGCAGTGATTATTTTCACATCAGTCACCTTACTTTTCGGTCTCACCTTGTATTTGAAAGCTTCATCGAAAACAATTGAACTTTATTTAAATGATGTCATCGGAATATAAATCGCATCTATATAAAAACAGCGAAACCTCTCTAATATATAAAACAACGAAACTCTTGGAAAGATATTTATTATAAAATATATCTCTTTTTTTTCTTTCTGGAGGATATAGCAAAAGTCAGAATTTAATTGAATTTGTTTTTCGACCTATATTAAATAATTTTTATTAGGTTTTAATGTATTTCATTTTTTCAACCCGTGTTCAATCTGAAACTAATTGGGTGATATTATTCTTTTATATTCCCATAGGTCCCACTGACCGTCTGAAAAACATACTAAAATTTCATTTTGATAAAGTCATTTTTACGGCAGTTATCGAGCTAACGGACAGACAGACAGACAGAATGAACAAAGTCATAAACACTTTTCAACTATGTTGTAAAGTGTTAAAAACGGATTCTGGCATGAGAAAGTCGAGTTGAGCAACACTCCAGTTAATTATCTATTACGTTCGGAGATATAAGCGGCCAAATTGTTTACATTTTTCGTAGTTCTCTGATTATAATCGGATATACCAACCACAGATGTTATTCACTTCAAAGGTAACAACTAGTTGTGTCCTGTGGGGCTTGAACTGCTAGTCAAACATCCTAAGCTTAATATAGTGTTTGCTTAAGGAGAAAGATAGTTATTACATATATTTATATATAAAATACATTTTGTTCTACTTTGATAAACGGGTGCTTTCGATGTGTAGCTTGGAGAGTAAGCTTCTGTTTGGAGCTGAACGGAATATCTGGCTAATGCTGGAATTCTCTAAATACAACTCGTACACTGTTGATTTCTCAACCATCTGAGGAGGAAGGAACATAAGGGATGAATTCGTGATGTGCACCTAATAAGGAGAAAAGGTGTGTAAAATTAAATAATATAAATTTGAAGCGTGATATTTCATTCAATTTTCTTCATATTTATATCCATTGTTGTTAAGTTGTATCATGATTATAGTGTCTGAAAGACACAGATTATTGTTTTAGGACGATAAGATAGGGAAAAAATTTGATGTGGTGTAGTACAGGACTTTCCTTATATAATGCAATGAATTTACTACTTTTACAGTAAAAACAAAATAGGTTATTCTTATAGTAGTTACTTATATTTTCACCAAGATATTGAATTTTCGTCAATTAGTCCTCATTTTCATTGATTTAGCGTCATTTTAATACGTTTGGCGAGAATTTCATTAATTTGGCAACATTTAAAAATGTCGGCAAGTTGGCGACATTAAGCCAAATTCGTCTCCAAAATCTCGCCAAGCGTTATGGACAGAAAAATAAGTTATTCTTATACAGATAAATGACTATTGGCGTTCAAATACAAAAGTATTACTTAAAATACTTTTTCTCATGAATGAAACGAGCTAGATCTACGAAAATGATGTCACCAAATTTATCATGATATTGCATATGAAAAGTGAATATGTTTCTCAACAGTTAATGTTTTTTTATAATTTATGGGATTTTTTGATAAATTCATTTGAAAATTGTGCAATATATCGAGAACGGTTCATGTTAGCGTTCTAAAGTTTATGTCAATCGTTTCTGAGAAAAAATTATATTAGAAATGATTCGTGATCAGGTATGCTTGAACTTTATTAAAAGTTTTGAATTTTTGGGGATTTTTTCAAAATTTTACTCGAAAACTTTAGGGGGGGGAGGGGTCTGAACATTCGATTGTGTTTAAAAACAATTGGCTTCCAATATTCATGGATTGTAAGTTTTGTACCAAATTTCATTCAAATCGCTCCATTCGTTCGTAAGATATCGTCTCCACACACACACACACTCACACAACACACACAACACACACCCGCACACATACTCACACACACACTCACACACCCGCACACATACTCACACACACACTCACACACATACACTCAGACACTTTCACACACACACACTTACACTCACACACACACACACACACTCACACACTTTCACACATACACACACACACATCACCTCAAAAATATTCGATTCGTGATCAGGTATGCTTGAAACGTGCTCTCCCGTTGAGAACTCGAATTCGAATTTTCGACTCCGTCACAATACTTTCCTTATACATTTTACTATGTATATAAGAAAAGCAACAACATAAGCAAATCATAATCACCTTTATATAAAGTTCTTGTTCTTTCCTTCGCGAAAATAGGCAACATCCTAGCTCAAAAATGATCTCTAGGTTGTGTTAGTTATCATCCAGAGCAACGTTTTTGTTTCTCCATTTGAGTATGTGTTTTTCCTTGCGGAATTCGTTATATTTATCTGATTTTGATCTTGTTTTCATATATTTTGACTTTGATCTTGTTTTCAAATATTTTGATTTTGATCTCGCTTTCAAATATTTTGATTTTGATTTTCTTGTATTTTTAAATTGTAATATTTAGCTTTTACAGTGGTTTATTGCATAGTGCCCATTTAGTACAACAAATAACATGAAAGACAAGTTTTTTCTTTAATTTCCCTCGAAAGTCAATCGTCTGGAGAAAGGGATTAAAGCAAAGACTTTTCAGAAAAAGTTTGTATACGTGTATAATTTCGGCACAAATTAAAATATCAACATATCTAGGTTGAAGTGTGAAGAATTTAAAGCTATCTTGCTCTTAATAATTAAGAAGTTATTGACTTTACAAAGAAAATTTGCGTACTTGTAGAATTTCGGCACAAATTAAACTATTAAACGCTATTATGAGCAATTGATCAAAAAAGAGCCATCATTGCTAGTTAACACAATCAAACATGGCAAACATTGTCTGTGGTTTATATACTTTGTATATAGCACTATAAATTTAAAATGTTCATTAAAAATTTCACATTGATATCTATACAGAGTTTTTCATGTTTGCTTACATCTATCTTATTGTATGCAAATTCAAATCATATTTAATTTTAAAATAACCTTCAGCGAAGCTGGAATTTCTATCAAACAATGTATCTATCTATCAAGATATGAAATTCACATCGTCTACGGTCTTTTAAATCTTCATCTTGTTCCAACTGTCACCGCTAGATGGCGATACATAACATCTTTTGTAGGTGTATCGTGGTTTCCATTTTTTAACAATAGAAAAAGAAGAAATGAATGTTCATTTTAGATAAAGGTGGCTATGAGTAAATGCAAAATATCTGATATGAGCAAGACATGACTGTCTGTGCAGACTCATTCATGATGACTTTATTTCTTTTATAATTATTTAAATTGAATTTAATTGCACAAAATGACACGGAAAATTAATTTATATACAGAATTTGCAGTTTAATTTAATAATATAGACACCTTGATTTATCTGTCTATCTACCTATCTCTGGGTAACACTGCTACAAAATGTTGCTACAAATGTTTCAGTCATGGATAGATATTTTATGAACTCTGGAGATTTACGAGCGTATGGCATCAGATACTGAAAGTAAGTCCATTCTGTGGACGGCCTGTTCCCTACATAATGCAATGACTATTTTTTTTTCACAGCAAAATACAGCGAGAAAACCATGGAGCACATTATGAGCGTATGACATCAAATACTAAAAGTGAGTCCATCATGTGGACGGCCCCTTCCTTACATAATGCAATGACTATACTTCTTTCACAGCTAAAAACTGCGATGTAACCATGGATCTTTACGTAACGTACGAAATCAGATATCGAAAGTGAGACCATGATGTTCTTTTATTAACACTTTGCAACATAGTTGAAAAGTGTTTATGACTTTGTTCATTCTGTCTATCTGTCCGTTAGCACGATAACTGCCGTGAAAATGACTTTATCGAAACGAAATTTTAGTATGTTGTTCAGACGGTCTATGGGACCTAAGGGAATATAAATGAATAATATCACTCAATTAGTTTTGGATTGAACCCGGGTTAAAAAAAATGAAATACATGGAACCCTATGGGACCTAATTTTTCAAACATTTTTAAGCGAATTTAAAATTCACAAATTGTTTCGAAAGTTTTGGAAAACATTTAAATTATTCAATAACATATATAAAAAAAATTCAGAAAAATATATTTAATAGTTTTTTAAATAAAAATTAAAATATTAATTACACCTATTATATGACAAGATCACGTAACCATTATATGAAGAGTTCACGTGACCCACTTCAAAATAAAATATGACATTCATCTTGTGTCAAAATCGTGATTTTTAAAGTTCTTTTCAATTTATATTTAGTGTTGTGTCCGTCCCAAAACCACTTTATTTTTGCTTAATTTCTGTCGAAAGCCCAGGCCGTCCGACTCGTCCGAGGACATAGAGCAGCATAATTTCTGTACATCAATGTTCTGAAACAACACAATTACAAAATATTTGAGTTTAAATGATCATCAAACCTTTATTATTTTTACAACGAACCCTAATTTTCACTTATGGAGATTGTAAACACATCAAGCTCTAAGATGAGTTGCATAAGAATTGCTGAATTTCTTTAACGCAAAATTAATTAGCGCTGGAGTCTGCAATATAGTTGATATGAATGAAACATTCATTGATTTTACATAGAGAACAGACGATTTTATAGCAGACTTTTTAGGTGAAGTTTTAAGCACAAAGTTAAATTACTTTTACCATCATGGTTTTAAGTTTTTAAGTAAAATATATTATTGTAGTATTATGATGAATGAAAGGAATAGAATAAATGTTTATGAATGAAATTTTTACTGCTTTTTCATAGAGAGTCAGGCAATTTATATATTAATGACGTCATTTGAATAAAGTTTATTTTTCTAGATGAAGATTACAAATATAATAAATTATTGTAGTAGTGTGATAATTTAATAAATATTACTGCTGAATGTATCGCATTTTCGAGATGTTTAAGTAAAATTGCATTGCAGTTGGTAAGTGTTTCATAGTCAATGCTTTATGCATGATTGATCTTTCTTGTTTCTTATCATGTTATAAACTTTTATTTAAGATATATAATTGAACTCAGTAAACAAACTCAACAAAAGTAAGAAACTTTCTTACTTGTTTTTTATTTATTACTTAGAATGCCTGAGGGCCTCACTAGTTTTATATAAAGCTACACATGCATGTTATTGGCATTGAATAAACATTACATAAATTAAAAATTGCTGCCTTTGGCGACTTTAATAGCCAAATAATATCACTGCCTTATAGTTACGTAGCAAAAAGCAAATTCCACGTCAAAACGTCATTTAAATATTATCTCACTTGAGAGGAGCAAACTTTGACGAATGATAATTCATAAATTTTAGCGTCAAAAGCAGAACTATAAACAATGTTTCTTCTTCTAATGGAACATATTAGCTGAACAAGAAATAATTAGATTGATCCATAGATAAATTTGTACACGGAAAGCCAATTTATTTAAATAATCTAAATCCCCCAAAATTTGGCTATAATGAGATGCTTCAGAACACGAGAATGGTTCAGTACATTCGCAGAGTGAAAAAATATATTAATACCAGAAAGTGCACCCGTCATTGCCCTGGATTATATAATGTGCAAACATCTGAAAATTGTACCAGAACATACATGAAGTTCTTTAATACTGATACAATACTGAAAATTGTTCACACCGAAATTTAATTCAAAACTGCGTTCGAAAACTGTCATTCGTTATGCAATTCGCAAAGGGTACAGGTTGGGATGTCAGCTGCAATGCTCAGTGCAAAGCCAAAAAAGCAACCGGAATTTGAAGAGATTCGCCAGAGAAATCAAAAATCTCAATATTTATAATTTTGTTTGAAAATTTACGGAAAATAAAAAAATGCAGTAATTACAAAACAATTATTAGAATGCAAATATATACACCTATATTTTTGTCAATAAATAAAATTTTGCTAATTTTCCATTTTTTGATGCGGCAAAATAAAAAAAAAATTAAATAAACAAGAAAGATCAACCGTGAATAAAGCATTGATTATGAAACACTTTCCAATAGAAATACAATTTTATTTAAACATCTCTAAAATGCGATATATTAAGCAATGAATATTTTATTCATATCGTTTTTATTCCTGACTCTAGAGCTAAATATTTTTACGTGAAAGAATTCAGCAATTCTTATACAACGCGTCTTACAATCACTTGTTTACATTCTGCAACCATTAAAATTAAGATTCGTTGTAGGAATAATCAAAGTTTGATGATCATTAAAACTCAAAAATTTTGTAAGTGCGTTAGCACAGAATATAGATGCACAGAGAATACGCAAAAATAAAGCGTTTTTAGGGCGGATGCGGCACTAAATATAAATGTAAAAGAACTTTAAGAATCACGATTTTTACACTGGGAAGAAAAGATTGATGCCATATTTTATTTTGAAGTATATTACTTGATATCTCCATATAATATGGGTTTAATTACTATTTTAATTTTTATTGGAAAAACTACCGAATATATTTTTCTGAATTTTTTTTCATATATTTTATGGGATAATTTGAACATTTCTTAAAAGTTTCGAAACAATTTGTGAATTTTAAATTTGCGTAAAAAATGTTTGAAAAATTAGGTGCCATAGGATTCAATGTATTTCACTTTCTCAACCCGAGTTCAATCCAAAACTAATTGGATGGTATTATTCATTTACATTCCGATACGTCACACAGACCGTCTGAACAACATGCTAAAATTTCATTTTGATGAAGTCATTTTTACGGTAGTTAACGTGAAAACGGACAGGCAGACAGAATGAACGAAATCATAAACACTTTTCAACTATGTTGGAAAGTGTTAAAAATAACTAAAAAATAAAATAGCCGTATTTCGATGTATGTTAAAATTAATAAATAATTATTAACCAATTCTACGGATTCGGCTTAAAAATCGTAAAAAAAAAGATGTTCTTTGATTTTTTTTTGTTGATAATATCTTATTGTAAACTCTGTAATATTGTTTTTAATCAATTCCATTTACGAACTGAAGAACCAATTGATGCGAAAATTGTTCAAAATTATGCTTTAACATAAAATAACTGACCAGCTAAATCGAATTTAAAGAAAGAAAAAATATGTGTTTGTCATACATGGAGATCAGCCTCTCCAGTCCGAATTTCGCGGCTGTCCGAAGCTTAGAATTTTCGCTACGGCCGACACACACAAACAGGCAGAAAGGAAGAACATGTTATTTTGTTATGTAAGATAGAGATCAAACATACCTCTTGAAAAGTGTATCTTTCAGAGTTCTTAAAAACTTCTGTCAAAGTGACGGCGTTCATGATACCTGTGCACTGCAGCTTTGCAGATGGGCTATGGCTACAGATGCATGGCTCTATGTCCTCAGGAGGAGGGCACCCCGTTTCAGCCAAAGCAGTCCAGCAGAGGACGCTCACAATTAGAAAAAAATTAGTGATCATGGTGGGGTGGAAATCTACGCCTCGAAAACCTGTGTTGGCTGTCCGGAGGAAAATTATTGAGTGAGCGTTTGTTTGATAAAGTTATCGTATATAAAACCTTTTATCAAATAACCTTTGTCACTTTTGAAGATTCTACATATATAACCCAATTTCCCGAGAATGGAAATTTTTAATATTTCGAATGCTGTTTGCAATGGCAGATATTTTGGTCAAATACTTGATAATCTTGTTTTTATCATAAATTTCCTTTGATACAAGTAGAAGAGGTAGATATATTTTTCTTACTAGGAATGTTACTAGTTAATCTGACACCTCGGGGCAATTTATACAATCGTGAGGACGACATAAAACAATATACGAAATCCTTATTACTCTCCCTGCATTAGATGGTAAAGGTATAGGTAAAGTATTGGAATTATGTCGAAAATCACAACCCGAGTTTTCGACAGATCTGCATGTTTTGGGACCTCTAGAACACGAAAGAAATCTTTTTAGCTTGATGTCTCTGTGTGTGTGTGTGTATGTGCGAGTGTGTGTGTGTGTGTGTGTGTGTCTGTCTGTGCAATGTATGTATCCACTCTAACTCAGCTAATGGACCAAATTTCATAAAATTTTACAGATAAAGTCACTTGTGGTTGATCCTGGTGATGATTACATTTTGGTACGATTCGGGATATATGAACTTGCCTTTTGTTCCCAAAATGCCCCGCAAAAGTTGTATGCATCTACTCTAGCTAAAATACTAATAGATCAAATTTCACAAAATTTGGAAGCTAAGTCACTTGTGGATTACCCCGATGATGATTAGATTTTGTTACGATACGGGAAAATAGCAGCATTTTAGCTTAAATTGTATGCATCTACTCTAGTTTTCAAACTGTGGTGCGCAAATAAAAAGAACTTCAAGTTAAACTTTTAGCTTAATTTTCATTAACATATCTATATCTTAACATGTCTGTAAATTGCTCGTATTAGTGGACTTATTTTTATTGCACATTGCGTTGTGTGCCGCTATTAACCCTCCAATTATTTATCTTTCGAGCAAGTTCTGTAAAATAATATTAATTAATCTAGTACTAAATGGATTACACCATTTTAACTTTAACAATAAATCATTTATTAACAACATAAAACACTTCATTACATATTTACAACAATTATTCTTTTTATTAATTATTTGGGCTAAGGGAGACACTTTGAGACCACTTAAATTGCCTAATATGCTTAGACCTGTAGTTTTAATGGGCACATACCTTCACTTTACCTTCACTTGACCATAGACCTTCACTTTACCTTCACTTGACCATACCTTCACTTGACCATACCTTCACTTGACCATAGACCATAATGCTTGCATCAGTAACTCGTACTGGCCGTACTGGCCGGGTGTTTGGCTCCATCTGGTACTTCTGATTGCACTGCACAAATCAATAGACCTAGCCATTATTTTGAAACATCTACGGAACACTCTACATCTCTAGTCGTCGTGCCGTCTTCACCAAGTATCATCGTTCTTGTCATCATGTCGAGCAAGTATTAACTTCTTCATCGTCGTTATATCAGGGTCGTTCTTAAGTCATAGGTTGTGGTTCTTTTTTTGCCTCAGGACTGGTACTTCCCCTTTTCTCTTATTTGCGGCCTTAGGGTTACGCAACAAGCGCCTTTTCCATTGGTTAACCTTTTATCTAATGTCGTTACTTCACATTTTCTTACGAGATCGTTCAACCCTCCTCTGTCTTGACATCCCTAAATTTATGGTTTTATCTGACCTTTGGGTTCACGTGCTGTAAACCTTGGCGTCATTCAGCCTGGAGGTATTGTCCGATGTTTCGGACACATAAATAATGTACATAAAACTGTCTCACCAAAACAGTGTGAGATCTATTTCTGGTCTCACACAAACTAATTGAGCAAACTATACAAAACTTGGCAGAAATATCGCTTGTGGATACCGTGGTGCTAGATGTTGCAACGATTAAGAAAAAGAAAAATCAGCTGTTTTTGAGAAATGCTCCGCAAATCTAAAATATCCGATCTAAAATACAATACTACATATGCTTAAATGTATCGATTAAATGCTTGTTTTATGCGTAATTTTTGACGACATAAAGAATAAGACCAACCTCGTTATTCTATGATAGACCGTGCTCGAGATATTTGAATTTTGAATTTTGATGAATTAAAGACGTTTTTCACTGTAGTTAAAAAAGCATTTAATGAAATTTCTTGAAACTCTGTAGTTAAGTCCCTTGATGCTTATCCTGATGCTGATTAGATTTTGACGCGATTCCAAAAAATATAACCGAGCTATTTCGGCAAAATGGCCCACAAATATAGTGAAATTCTGAAATAAATGACTGAAATTGTTGAAATATATTAATTAAGTACTTGTTCTTGACACCAAAACGAATAAGACTAACTCCATGACTGTGGGATGATACGTTTTTGAGATGTTCTAGCTTCTGGAATTTTGAGGAGCTGAAGAATTTAAAGTGAACTCAGTTGTTAAATGAAACGGAGATTCATTTTAAAGGTGATTTGGATGTAATATCAGAAAAGTATCCATGCTATTTTTTGTAATTAAACTCAATTTATTGCATAATGAAATAAAAATGACAAAATTAATTTGAATCTGCAGAGAAAGTCATGTGCGGCCCACATGAAGATTTTTTATTTTTGTTTTCTACCGATTTAACACATCATTAAATGAACCTGTATCTAATTAACAAATGTTCGCAATGCGACAGTGAAGAATAATTTTATGTTCCCTACTTGCTTAGAAAATAATGTATAGGGAAGTATTATGACGGGATCGAAAACTCGAATTTGATTTTTCGACGGAATTCCCGTTTCAAGCATCCCTGAATTCGAATCAAATTTTTCTAAAGTGATGAGTATGCGTGCGTGTATGTAAGCGATATTTCAAGGACAAATAGAAAAAATTCGGTAGAACAAATTAAAAAAATGTGAAAAAATTTGTACGATTATTACAATCAGTGAATATTGAAACCTTATTGGTTTTATACGCAATAGTACTTTAAGAAAACTCCTCAATTTTTGAAGGAATTTTTGAAAAATTATAAAATTCATGATATTCAGAAATGTTAAAGAAATAATCATTTAATACGCACTTTTTTTATAAGAAAACGAATAACACAACTTTAGAATGTTAGCTTGATTCGTTCTCATTGCACATTTTCCAAATAAATGTATCTAAAATGTTCTATGAAATGAAAAAAATAGTAAGTATTGCCCAATAAGTTCACTTTCCATATGCAATATTATGCGATAAATCAGTTAACATCATTCTCGTGGATGTAGTATATTAAAAACCTGTCTGTCTGTTTATAGTTTGGCAAGAAATTCGTCAAAAGATAGCCATCCTGGCGACTTTTTAAAAATAGTGCAAATTAAAGAAAATTTCCCAATTAACGAAAATGACGCAATTAAGTAAATTTACGAAATTGACGCTAAATTGATAAATTAATTAAATTATTTTAATGTATGAACTTAATCAATGTAATATGTAAGAACTAATGTATGGTCCCTTGAGTGTACACTTTAAATCTATAGTAAAGTGACCATGAACAAAAGGGATTACAGCGCCCTTAGCGAAAAATATCGAAAAATAAATTTGGCAACAATTTTTAGCAGAATTAAGTTAAATTTCTCTGTAGGAGTATTAAATTACATATGTTAATCAAATATTTTGAATAACAATGTCATTTAGAATACTATAGAAATTTGCTCATAATTACAATTTTTAAATTGCTTTATATTTATTTCGTAAGAACAAATATACTGCTAGTTTATAAGTAAAAACACTTTGTGCAGAGGTGCATTTCTTCTTCTTGCTATCAGGTATGTTGGTTTATCTTGCACAGATGAAGGAGATACAAAATATTAACGAAACTGCTGTATGTTGCTTTGATTTATTAATTTGTGCTTTATTACATTGTTTTAGTCTTTCCTTGCTGAAAGCTTTTTAAATAATATTCAAATCTAATAAGTCGTTCGAAATATTACAAAAAGTCCAGAAACATTTATCTTTCAAGCCACACAATCTTTAATGAGAGAATCCTGAAAGAGTTACACCTGGGTTATATCTGATAAAAGAGTATTTCAGGCAACAAAGAAGTGGAAATATGTCCTTGGGGAGATTAACTTTAATTTGAAGATAAAATGCATTTTCGACTTATATCTGGCGTAAATGTGGAATACTGAATAAAATTATTTACAATTATGGTTAGGAGAAAGAGCTCAATCATTAATATTTTTTTCTGAAGTTCCAAAAATTGATATAGAATCATTGATACACTAAAGAAGTATTACCAGATTAATGGACTTCAGATCATTGGTACACCAGAGAAGTATTGTCGCATTAATGGCCATCAGATTATTGGTACACCTTAGATGTATTGCCAGATTAATGGCCGTCAAATCATTGGTACACCAGAGAAGTATTGCCCGATTAATGGTCGTCAGATCATTCATACACCAAAGAAATATTGCCAGATTAATGGTCGTCAGATCATTGGTGCATCAAAGAAGTATTGCCAGATTAATGACCGTCAGGTTGAGGGTCATCTGTCCACAGAAAAGGGAATTTTCTGTTGTTTTCTACAGAATGAAAAGACTTGTAAAAATCCTTATGAGAGTAGGCAAAGGGGTAGAATGTAGAATTCTGAGATTTATTTTTATTTTTTATATATAAAGCACATTTTCCTTAATTGAGCCATTGGTAAATTGAAGAGCAAGCCACGCATTTATGGCAAACCTTAAAGAACAGAAACAAATCCTTGTTGTTGAGATCCAAACCGTCCGAAGCGTTGACCGTCCAGATCCAGACCGTCCGATCTACCAGAAAGGCGTAAGGTGGTAATAGTTTGGACGGCCGGGAAGTCGAAACAAATCGTGAATTGTCTAACATGTTTGTGTCTTCCCAGATCTTCTCTAGAGAAGTTCTTCCCCTCCCATCCCCAGCAACTTGTAATATATTTACACATTTATAGTATAAGCACAGGACAGAATCCAACTCTTCAGTAGCTCCGGGGTTGGTTTTTAAAAAAATACTGTCCAAATTGAATCTCGATTCGTCGCTGAAGGCGATCTGGTTCCATTCAGTTGTGGTCCAATCCCGTCGAGGGCGACACCACTTCAAACGGAGGCGACGGTGGGTGGATGTCATTGGCAGCACACGTAATTTGCGCCGCGATACAAAATGCCCTTCAGCCCAGGCGCCTCACGATGGTGCGGACAGACACAGGGACCCATAGTGAAAGCGCTGCCTGTATCTGGACGGCGGACAATGCTGCAGTTGGCGCTGTGCGTGCGTATAGGGTGATGTGACTGTCTTCTCGGTTATTATAGTCTGCCGAGGGCGTCCTGAGCCTGGCTACCGTGTATGCGACCTCTCTGTAGTCCACTTGTCCCAGCACCTCCTCATAGTAAAGTCGGAACGACCTAGGCGGCGGGATACTGGCCGAGCTGACCACCCGGCTTCCATCATCCCGATGATTCTTCACCTCTCAAACTCTAACAACTGATCATATGACTTCGATGGCAGCGTAATGGCATCCTTAATGAAAAAGCGTCTCAACGCAACAGATTAAGTACAGGCAAAAAGCCTCTAAGTACCTTTTTTCTGCGCCAGGGAGAACGATGTTCAATGCCCTCTGGTGGCATTAAGCAATGCGTAATCACTCTGTATTTCTAATCATTTGCTTATCTGGTAGCACGTACCTTCATGACAAGTTTCATTATGATACAACAATTAGTTCTTGGTACGCAGTTTTTTATGACAATGAGTGTATATATATACATTTTTGCATACAGCGATCACAGGAGTGCATGTAAATAAAAAATAGTGTATACCGGATATTCTGACTGTTACATTATTTAAACAAGAAAGATCAATCATGCTTAAAGCATTGATTATGAAACACTTTCCAACTTCAATGCAATTTTATTTAAACATCTCTAAAGTGCAATACATTCCTCGGTAATATTTTAAAACTTATCACAATACTATATTAATTTATTATATTTGAAAACTTAAACCTTCATCGAAAAAAATGAACTTCATTCAAATAACGGCATTGAAATATAAATTGGCTGTTACTTATAATAAAATGTTACTTAAAAATACTTATGGCTGTTATTTTGTGCAGATAAACTCAAATTATTATTGAATAAATAAAGAGAACGTGAATATGAGTCTGCAGGGAAAGACATGTGCTGCCCACATTAGAATTTTTAACAATATTACAACAATGATTTACAGAAGTGAACGGGGATTATTTGCAGGCCATTTCGAAAAAAATGTATGATCTATATTTAAAGATCCACCAAATTTTTGTAGAATCAAATGTTCAACAAATTTAGTCTGTGTACCAAATTTTAACTCTCTAGGACTGAGGAAAGTGCATTAAAAATGCCATCAAATAAGTATATCACGAAGAGTTATATAAAATTTAAAAAAAAATTGAAAAATTGTTATCTGCCAAATTTATTTTAAAATGTGATGCCTCTCACATATACAAGATGATTAAACTCTTGGAAAGATATTTATTATACGAGTATATATTATACTCGTATAATATATCTCTTTTTTCTTTCTGGAGGATATCCCAAAAGTCAGAATTTAATTGAATTTGTTTTTTTCCCTAAATTAAATAATTTTTAATTAAAAAACTACTTAATATATTTTACTGAAATTTTTTTTATATATTTTATGGGATAATGTGAATATTTCCTAAAAATTTTGAAGCAATTTGCGAATTTTAAATTTGCTTAAAAAATGTTTGAAAAATTAGGTCCAATAGGGTTCAATGTATTTCATTTTTTCAACCCGGGTTCAATAAAAAACTAATTGGGTGATATTATTTATTTATATTCCCAGAAGTCCCACAGACCGTCTGAAAAACATACTAAAATTTCATTTTGATAAAGTCATTTTTACGGCAGTTATCGTGCTAACGGACAGACAGACAGACAGACAGAATGAACAAAGTCATAAATACTTTTCAACTATGTTGTAAAGTGGTTAAAATAGATAAATTAACTTACTGGCAAAATTTTAATGTTTACCATCGAACAAATAAATAAATAACGCTGTATTTTATAGAGATGAACTTTGAAAATACACACTAAGACACAAAAATCGCCGCACCTCGCAAAATAATCCGTTAATATTGGAACTGTGCATGCAAACACCTGTCGACGTCGACGGAATATGCAATTGATCAAAAATTCGCAGCCAATGAATTAATAGTCGAAACTACAGCGCATTGAAACTGAGTAGCCAGGTGGTGTATTTAAGGAGTGAACCTCGCTAACAGGACCAAAACGTGCAATGCAGTTCAATTGCGTTTAGTACCTTGATTGTAACACTGCCTCGCCGGCGAATTCGCGGCCACCACGAGCATATGAAGGAGTTTGAAAGAGGGCGTGCGGTCGGACTGTATGAGGCTGGATGGACACACCGACGAAAGGTTCGGCATTTGGGTAGAAGCGAGCCAAGCAGCAATCAGACGATATTGGCAGGAATGGATCCGGAATGGCAGATTTCAGCGGCAAGCGGGCAGCGGACGACCTAGAGCGATGACAGAACGGGAAGATAGAGCGATTGTCAGAGCAGCAGTAACTGCACGAGATTCGTCGTTATCAACCATCCAGCGTGTTACAAACATGGAAGTGACCATCCGGAACATCAATAGAAGACTACGGGAGCGGAATCTATACTCGCGGTGCCCACTACGCCACCTTCGACTGACCAGTATGCACCGTAAACAGCAATTGCAATTGTGCCGGGCCCGATCAACGTGGAATCGTTAGGATTGGGAACGAATTGTCTTCAGTAATGAGTCCCGTTTCGAACTGAGTCTCGACGACCAGCGCAGACGAGGCTGGAGACAGCCCGGATAGTATGAAGGTGTTTGAAAGAGGCCGTGCTGTAGGACTGTATGATTCTAGATGGACACACCGACGAATGGCTCGGCATTTGAGTAGGAGCGATGCGGTAATTAGACGATGTTGGCAGGAATTGGTCCGGAAAGGCAGATTTCAGCGGGCAGCGGACGGCCTAGAGCGATGACAGAACAGGAAGATAGAGCGATTGTCAGAGCAGCTGTAACTGCACGAGATTCGTCGTTATCAACCATCCAGCGTGTGACAAACATGGAAGTGACCATCCGGAACATCAATAGAAGACTACGGGAGCGGAATCTATACTCGCGGTGCCCACTACGCCACCTTCCACTGACCAGTATGCACCGTAAACAGCAATTGCAATAGTGCCGGGCCCGATCAACGTGGAATCGTTAGGATTGGGAACGAATTGTCTTCAGTAATGAGTCCCGTTTCGAACTGAGTCTCGACGACCAGCGCAGACGAGTCTGGAGACAGCCCGGATAGTATGAAGGTGTTTGAAAGAGGCCGTGCTGTAGGACTGTATGATTCTAGATGGACACACCGACGAATGGCTCGGTATTTGAGTAGGAGCGATGCGGTAATTAGACGATGTTGGCAAGAATTGGTCCGGAAAGGCAGATTGATTTCAGCGGGCAGCGGACGGCCTAGAGCGACTACAGAACGGGAAGATAGAGCGATTGTCAGAGCAAGTGTGGAAGCACGAGATTCGTCGTTATCAACCATCCAACGTGTGACAAACACGGAAGTGACCACCCGGACCATTAATAGAAAACTACGGGAGCATAATCTATACTCACGGCGCCCATTACGTCGCCTACCACTGACTAGTATGCACCGTCAACAGAGATTGCAATGGTGCCGGGCCCGATCAACGTGGAATTGTTCCGACTAGGAACGAATTGTCTTCAATGTTGAGTCCCGACGACCAGGAGCAAACGTGTCTGGAGACAGCCGCCGGGACATCGTTAGGATCCTGTTCTTACTGTCACTCGCCACACGGCCCGACAACAGGAAGTTATGGTCTGGGGTGCCATTTAGTTTGATAGCCGGACTCCTTTGATAGTCCTCAGTGGCACCATCACAGCACAGCGGTACGTTGCCGACATTCTACGACCCGCTGTATTGCCATTCCTATCGCGACACCCCTGGCTAACTTTTCAGCAAGCTAATGCCAGGCCACACACGGCACGCCTCTCTATTAATTGTCGGCGTGCTTACTACACAATTCCTTGACCAGCCAGATCCCCAGATCTCTCACCTATTGAGCCCATTTGGACTGAGATGGGGCGTCGCCTGCGACCTTTCCAGAATGTAGACGAATTAGCTCGTCAATTGGAGGCCATTTGGAACGACATTCCTCAGAATACCATCCGGCAACTTTATGCATTAATGCCACGTCGGGTAACAGCTTGTATCATGGCCAGAGGTGGACCAACGCCATATCGAAGTGCTAACTTTGTGTAGATCTTTCAGTGCAATAAATCATCCAATTTTTCTGAAATTCTAATCAGTTCTTTTTCTGTACATCCACATTACACGTACCAAATTTTGTTTCATTTGGATAATTCTTTCTTGGTGTGTCGATTTTTTTGTCATAGAGTGTAATTCAACATGGTTTATATGTCTTACTAATGATGCAAATTTCAGTTAAAAATTGATCGAAAAATTGATTGAAGTCGCTAGCATCTCCGAATTTCCCTGATTAACTGCAAATTCTTAAAATTCTGAAAGAGTTGTCAGAAAATCGCTATATGAGTTGATAGAAAATTCTGTGAAAAATGGTTCTCTTGGAAATAAATAGCTGAAATTGTTGGAGGGTCTTTGCATTCTTTGTTCCCTGCAACAGGTGCTTTATCAATATTTTAAACTGGCTGCCCGTGTCCCCGTTATGCAGATTCCGTTTCACACAGGAGAAGTAACATATATTTTCTATACTTTTGAAGGGGACTAAATATATTTTCCGTTTATAACAGTATTATGTTTCCTTCAGGTTCCATTTTAAACCAATTTGACTGACTGTATTACCGTTGATGAATTTCGTATAGTGCACAACACATATTGTAAATAACTCTGCTGCCCCAACCGAGAATCGAACCCTGGATCTCGGAACTGGCTAGCCTATTGGGAAAAAATTGCAAGCTCTTATCGCCGAAGTGGACTCTGTATTCTCCACCCTCTAATGTCAGATTGGCGGGTAACTGACAATCTGACTGACCACCTCCTGCTATTTTTACTTCAGGTTAGCCTCCTCCTTCTACTATTTTTACCCAGGTTATTATACTGCGTGGTCATTATTCTCTCAATTTGAAATTGACGATCAATCTTCCAGAGTCCACTGAATCCGTATTAGTCGTACTAGGGTCACTTTCAGACCTTTGACATCTTTGCACTAACATACAGGGTTGATTTGTTCGGGTGCCATTGTAAAAAGCCTTGCTGCTCTAACCAGTAACCGAATCCTGGATCTCCGAACTGGACAGCCGATGCTCTACCGATGAGCTACTGGGACGAAATTACAAGTTCTCATCATCGAAGTGGACTTTGCAATATTGCATAAAAATAATTGCATTCATATACATTCAATAATATTTAGTGAACAAGAAATGCACCTACTTATTTCTTTTGAATTCAATCCAATTTTCAATCCTGATTGGTCAGAAATATATATGGATGTACATAAATTATATGATGAATGTGATTAAAAATATGTTATCAGTTTTGTGTAATGGTTCTTGATAATATAGCGGTGTATTAAACTGGTTATTCAGAACATGGAAGTTTTGTAATCGAGGTATAATTTACTCCACATTTTTGCAATTGGTTCGAATCTATTTAAATTTATTAAGTAAATTAGTCGGTATGTTAATTCATATTGAAAACACATTTTATATATACATATTGAAACACATTTCTCACCTATGTAAAATGTAAACAGCAAAATATGTAGAATGAGTTGTATTACAATTGCTGTATTTCTTCACAAAATCATTTAGCTCATGGAGTCTGCATAGATGATATGAATAAAATATTCACTGATTTAGAGAAGGACGATTTTTTCGATGAAGTTTCAAGCATAGAGTTACATTACTTTACCTCCATGGTTAAGTTTTTAAATAAAATAAATTATAGTATTGTGATGAATGAAAGGAATGGGAAAATGTTTATGAATGAAATGTTGCTTTTATAGAGAGAGCTAGGCGATTTATATTTCGATGACGGCATTTGAATAAAATTCATTTGTTTTCGAAGAAGTTTTCAAATATAATAAGTTATTATAATTATGAGTATTATGATAATTTAAAAAATATTACCGAGGAATGTATCGCATTTTAGAGATGTTTAAACCAGGCAATTTATATTTCAATGCCGTCATTTGAATGGAGTTCATTTTTTTCGATGAAGTTTTAAGTTTTCAAATATAATAAATTAATGTGGTATTGGGATAATTTTAAAAAGATTACCGAGTAATGTATCGCATTTTAGAGATGTTTAAATAAATTGCATTGAAGTTGGAAAGTGTTTCATAATCAATGCTTTATGCATGATTGATCTTTCTTGTTGTTTATTAATGAATTATTATTTTATGCAATCGTAACCCTAAATTTTTATTTACTTTATTTTTCTTAGATAGGTTTCCTTGAAAAAAAAAAGTGCAGTTCTAGAAGGAATAGAAGATATATTTCTGTCAACACTGTATGCTGTGAATGTAACAAAAATATGAAAAGGGCAGAATATCCCAACAGAAATTTCGTATATTTCTTTCTCTATATACTTAGTAGGGAAAGTATTGTGACGGGGGGGGGGGGGTCGAAAATTCGTATTAGAGTTTTCGACCGAAGAGCCTGTTTCATGTATCCCTGAACTCGAATAGATTTTTTTAAATGATGTCTGTGAGTGTGTGTATGTGTGTCTAAGTATGTGTGTTTGTAAGTATGTGTGTCTCTGTGAGTCTGTGGAGATATCTCACTAATGAATGAAGCGTTTCAAAAGAAATTTAGTACGAGAATTACAATCAGTGAATACTGGAAACCTATTGATTTTAAACGCAATCAATTTTCATGAATTTAGTTCGTTCCATTCACCAGAGAAGATACTTTATGCAATACTTTTATAATTTGACCCCTCACAATTCGCTACAACGCATTGAGTATAATAAATGCTCTTCTCTTCGTTGGTCTGAAACGATTGGTAGTGATTTTGACCAACTTGGCGACTCATTTATTGAAGTATCACAACATGGCGGTATTTCGCACCCCATTTTGACAAAAATATAAAATTGCAAAAATGATGCTAAATTAACGGGAATAGCGCCAAATTGATGAATAATTTATTAATTTATGGACTATATTGCTTATTGCGAATACTATTATCATTGGTAATTGTCAATTTAGAGTTGAGTGAAATGTAAGTGATACTTCGAAATAGTTTTACATGTTATCATCTGAATAAGCGCCAAATGTACAATTCAACATTAAAAATTTGATATGGGCAGCACATGACTTACCTTATATAATGCAATGAATTTAATTTTTTAACGGTGGAAAAGTAATGAAAACATCCACGACACAGTGTTCGTAACGATAAATTGTACATTTGGTGCAGTAAGTTAGTGTTACATCCGGGTGACAACATTTAAAGGTATTTCGTACCCAATTAACTTATATTTTACGCAACTCTAAATTAACAATTATCAATATTGATAGCATTCTCAATAAGCAATATAGCCCCTATGTTTAAATATTTTTATAATAAATTCATCAATTAGGCGTCATTTTCATTAATTTATCGTCATTTTTGCAATTTTGACGAAAATTTCGCCAATCTGGTGCGAAATATCGCTAAGTTGGCGATATTTAGAAGAGCATTTCTTATATAATAAAATGTATGCCCATCATATGACGGAATTAAGAATTTGCAAAATATTGCATTCTATTTTGAGTCATTTTATCAATTTGATAACATTTTTATCAATTTGGCAACATTTAAAAAAGTCGACAAATTGGCGATATGCCGCCAAAATCCGTCTCCAGAATCTTGCTAAGCATTACAGACGGAGTCTTGTATTCCCTCTAAAATATTGAATTTGAATCAATTAATAGTCATTTTCATTGATTTAGTTCTTAACAATTTGGCGACATTTTAAGAAATCGCCAAGTTGGCGATATTCCACAAAATTCGTTGCTAAAATTTCGTCAAGCATTATGGTCGGAGAAATAGGTTATTCTTATCCCCTTCAAGCCCAGAATGTTCTGCAACGACGCGCTCCCACCAGCCCGCGCTCTTCGCAGACGAGATGTTTCCCCCGGCCCGGAGAGTTTTTGATGTTAAGCCTAATTCAGCAAATAAATCGTAAAAATTCAATCAAATTAAAAATTTTAATTCAAAACGTGGAAAATAAGAATATTATGATGGTAGCTTAATTACATATCAATAACATTTATAAAATATTAAAAAAATATGAATAAAATACTTTTAACTTTTTAAATAAAAATAATAACACAAATACTCTAACTACAAAAGAATAGAAGTACGAATATAGAACTATACACAAATATAAAAATATATACTAAATGCAATGCTTTCAACACTATAGGAAATTTAAAACTTAAAAACCAGGTTATTTTAAAAGTTTTGCAGAGTATGATACTTCTCAAAGCACTCTTCTACGCATAGCCCGACTCCACAAATTTTGCATTCATAATACGTTCTCTGAAACCGGCGTTCTTTCACACGCGTTCTTGTGCATACAACACATCGCTTTCGTGATTTTACACCTTTATCATTTATGTACAAACTAGGAAAATGCCTACCTGTCAATCTGAGAGGATTAGGCACGGGAGATTTTGAAGATAACTTTGTCATTTTGGGTTCAATATATTTTTCAACTATTTGATATATTACGCGCGACTTGAATTTTAAATTTGATAACTTTTTTCCTGTTGATTTCATAAATAAAACATTGGCATTATATAAAGCCATATCCATGAATCCGAAAAATAATTTTCGATACCATTTTACGGTTTTTCTAAAGGCAGGATAATGATACATTACAGAATCTCCCGTGTCTACTCCTCCCATATATTTGTTGTATTCAACAACACAATGCGGTTTTAGAATTTCTTCTTTTGTTTGCCTATCTTTTTTTCCTGTAGGCACTTTCTGGTTATTGTGAATTGACGTTATAATAACAACATCTTTTTTTTTGTCTTTAAATCCAAATACATTTACAGAATTCTTTTGAAATGCCAAGAATTTATCTTTTTGAAATTTTCGGGGCAAGCTTTTAGGCATTCCCGAACGATTTTTTGAAACAGTTCCACAAATGTTTGTTTTCACGGAGTTCAAGTAAAATGCCAAATTTGGAGAAGCAAAAAATCTGTCTAAATACAGGTTGTACCCTTTATTCTCAAGAGTTGAGAGCAAAGTCTTCACAACTCTTTCTCCGTAAAGGCCGCTTGTATTGATGAGTTCGGTGTCCTTTCCTGTGTAGATGAGGAAATTCCAAATATAACCCGTTTGGGACTCGCAAAGTTTGTAAATTTTTATCCCATACCGCGCACGTTTGGATGGGATATACTGACGAAAGCCAATGCGGCCCTTCCATCCAAACAAACTTTCATCTATACATATTTCCCTATCAGGTGTGTATAATTCCTTGAAGTTTTTTGAGAGGATTTCGAGAACAGGTTGGATTTTATATAACCTGGGACCACTGCTATCTGATGTGAAATGCAAAAATCGCAGTACATCGCAAAAGCGATTTCTTGACATTGCCGAATTGAAAAACGGCGTTGCAAACATCGTATCAGTTGTAAAATACATATGGATTGTAGGTTTTTTTATAATGCTCATCAGCATCACTAACGCCAGAAAAACCCTTATTTCCTTGTCCGTTACCGGTACAAAATTCGATGGAGCATCTGACGGGCCTGGATCACTGATATTTGCCGTAAAAAATGCACTTGCAAATTCATTAGTCTCTCTTGTAATTAATTCGATGAGTTCCTCGTTAAAAAATAAACTGAAAAAGTCCAATTCCTTTTCAGGAAGCTCTTCAGGCTCTAAATTCAACCCACTCTTAGATAAAAATGTCAAAAGAGGAAGATCTTTCATATCTTGACTCCATCCGTCATTAGATGCTCTAATTGCATCACTAATAACACTATCATCGTCATCATCATCTTCACACACATCTGATTCTTCACTCACATAAATATCTGTTTCACTATCACTCGAATCACTCTCCTCATTCATCATACGCGCAATTTCACTTTCCGTAAGATATTTCACTCTTTTCGCCATGGCTGCATAAACGAAACTAATAAAAAATAAACCCTCATGCACCCTCTGTACTACCGATAAACAAAAAAACCAACCCATTCTCTATCCCCCTATTCGTCCTAAAATCCAGTGTCACAATAAAAAACAAAAACATTAAACTCCCCACAAAACACGCCTTTGAGATCAGCTCTTTAACTTTACTGCTACTCCACAAAGCAATCACGTGTGTTTGTTTATGTTAACTCCTGAGTCATTCCCAGCTGTAGGAATTCCGATAACAGAAACACAGGCTGAAAGTTCAGACCTCATATGACCTCCACAATTCAAAATTACGGTATAGTATTGCCATCTAGTGTCATTAAAAAATTCTAAAAAAACGTTCCAAAGTTTGGTTCCTTATACGGAACGATGGGCAGAAACAAGCGTTCGCAACGAGTTCCCAATACGGAACGATGGGCCGGTGAGAGCATAATTTTCCCGTACCGTATAGGGTACGATGGGCGCGAAGGGGTTAAAGCAGATAAACGACTAATGGCGTTCAAATACAAAACTATTACCCAAAGTATCGTCTCTTATAATAGATTCTTATTCCTTCCAAGATATTGGAGTGTCATCAATTTTGTGACATTTTTATCAGTTTGGCGATATTTTAGTCAATTTGGCAATAGTTGAAAAACTCGCTAAGTTGGTGATATCCCACTAAATTCGCCCCCAAAATTTCGCTAAGCATTAATTATGGATATATAGGTTAGTCTTATGGTAGATATACGACTAATGGCGTCAAATTACAAAAATGTTCTTCAAAGTGTCTTCTGTCGTGAAAATAACGAGCTAGATCTACGAGAATGATGATAATAAATTTATCGATTAATATTACATAAGAAAATAGCATTATATTACAGATTTTACAATAGTTAATATTTTTTTTTAATTTTATGTGATTTTTTGATAAATTTATTTGAAAAATGTGCAATTTCTCGAGAACGGTTCATGCTAGAGTTCTAAAGTTTATGTCAATCGTTTTGTAATGAAAAATTGAATAAGAAATGCTAATTTACGTAACTTTATTGAACGTTTTAATTTTTTGATGTTTTTTAAAAATTTCATTTCAAAATTTAGGAGTTTTCTGAACATTCGATTGCGTTTAAAGCAATAGACATCCAGTATTCACTGATTGCGATTTTTGTACCAAATTTTGTTCGGATCGCTTGATTTGTTCGTGAAATATCGTCTCCATACACACACACATACACACACATACTTTCACACACACACACTAACATCGCCTCAAAAACGTCTGATTCGTGTTCAGGGATGCTTGAAACATGTTCTCCCGTGTATCATTTTTGCAATTTTAAAGACATTTTCGCCAATCTGGAGTAAAATATCGCTTAGTTGGCGAACTTTGCTAGAAAATTCGCCAAGTTTGCAAAATGCAGCATCAAGTGTTACAGACAAACGGAGAGAAGGGAATTTCTAATGTACTAAAATATATGTTCGTCATATGACGGAAATCAGAATTTGCTAAACATTACTTCTCATTTGTCGTCATTTTTATCAATTTTGCGATATGTTTGTCAATTTATCAACATTTTAAAAAGTCGCCAGGTTGGCGACGTCTCTTCTAAATTCCTCGTTAAGCGTTAGGGACGGACGGAGAAATGGGTTGTTCTTATAGTCTATTCATATGTTCATTCCAAGATATTGAACTTCCATCAATTAAATGTCATTTCATTGATTCAGCGTCAGTTTCATCAATTTGCCGAATTTTTATCAATTAGGTGGATTTGACAACATTTAAAATGTCACCAAGTGGGCATATTCCAAAAAATTCGGCAATAAAATTTTATCCAAACGTTAAGGCCGGAAAATTAAGTTATTATTATAGTATTCGTAGAATCCTATATTCCTTCCAAGATATTGAATTTTCGCCAACTAGTCGTCATTTTCATTGATTTAGAGTCATTTTTTTTTTAATTTGGCGTCAATTTATTTAATTTGGCAATATTTTAAAAAGTCGCCAAGTTGGCGACATTCCACCAAATTCATCGCCAAATTCTCGCCAAGCGTTATGGACGGCGAAACAAGTTATTCTTACAGCAGATAAATGATTATTGATGTTCAAATACGAAAGTATTACTCAAAGTATATTTTTTCATGAATGGAACGAGCTAGATCCACGAAATTAATGCCACCAAATTTGTCGCATGGTATTACATATGAAAAGTGAACATGTTTCTCAATAGGAAATGCATTTTTTTTTATATGAATTTTTGATAATTTTTTTTAAAATGTTCAATATCTCGAGACCGATTCATGTTAGCGTTCTAAAATTTATGTCAATCGTTTTCGAAAAATTACTTAAGAAATGTCTATTTGCGTAACTTTATTAGAGGTTTTGATCTTTTGACGATATTTTCAAAATTTCACTCGAAAGTTTAGGGAGGCGGGGAGGGTTCTGAACATTCGATTGCGTATAAAAACAATAAGCTTCCAGTGTTTACGGATTGTAATTTTTGTACTAAATTTCGTTCGAATCGGTCCATTTGTTCGTCAGTTATCGTCTCCACAGATTCACTGACACACACACACACACACATATACACACACACACACACACACACACACACACACACACACACACACTTTCACACACACAGACATCACTTCAAAAATGTTCGTTTCGTGATCAGGGATGCTTGAAATGTGCTCTCCCGTCGAAAACTCGAATTCGAATTTTCGACCCCGTCACAATACTTTCCTTATACATTATTGTATATAAGAAAAGTAAAAATGTACCAAACTATCCTAATGAATGTATCAAGTCTTTCTACTATTGGTTAGGTTTTTTACGATTACAGTTGGCCATTATATACATACTTTAATTAATTTTTAATGATATAAGTACAATTTATAATTTAGACTTTAAATATTGTTTAAAGAAATTTAATATTAAAGGAAAAAAAATGTAAATGTTCTCAAACCTCCCTTATTCCTCAACATACATTGACATACATGTTGTAACGCTATCAAATTTTATTACAAATATTTGAAACAGTTTACAAGCAATATATGCAATTATCAGCAATCGATCTCGGCAGGGACCAATTCTTTCAGTACTCTCCCGGAAAGATTCTGTGGACTGATACAATTACCGCCAAGGACTTCGGGTTTGTCTTTTAATATCCACAATAACTGACAGTCACAGTTTAATGGGTTACCTATAAATAAATGCGTTTAATAAAAATTGTGCTATCTTAAAAATTATGAAATTCGATGAATATAAATATTTCATTCAAATTTCCTACAAAACATAGTGAGGTAAACATATCAGTAGTCAATGTAATTTATACAAGCTGTAAGGCATGAAATAAATTATATAGGAAATAAATTCTGATATGAAAAATAAATGTAATAGACACAAAATTCGCTTATGCTCCCAATTTCATATATTGCTACACATTAATTTCTATAAATACTAAACTGGAAACTAGACTAAAATACTGAAAATGATTACGTCTTTGAACGTATTATTGATTAAGTATTTGAATATTTATGTATTTCCAGAGCATAATTTGACGATTACTCCTCAGTAATCGTTAATATAAGCTCAAGATTTAGTAATCAAAATAGTTTATACTAGCTTCAGGACCAGTCAAATGATGGAGGAAAATAAATTGTGATAGGGAAATAAATATAGTCCATGAAAATTATTCTTTCCTACTTGCAGTTTCACCCTTGATAACTCTGTAATTACTACTCTTATTTCTAAACTGAAGAGGAAGCTATAAATCCTAAAAAAAGTTTAGTATTTGAAAATTTTCCAGAGCATATCTTTACAATCACTCTTCCGTCAATTAGCAGTCAACGCAGCTTGTACTAGCTGCAGGATTAGTGAAATGAGGGGGTAAAATACATTATGATAGGAAAATAAATATAGTAGATAAAAATTATATTTTATAATTTCATCCTTTTCAACACTGCAATTACTACTGTTATTAACACTTTACAACATAGTTGAAAAGCGTTTATGACTTTGTGCATTCTGTCTGTCTGTCTGTCCGTTAGCACGATAACTGCCGTAAAAATGGCTTTATCAAAATGACATTTTAGTATGTTGTTCAGACGGTCTGTGGGACCTATGGAAATATAAATGGATAATATCACCCAATTAATTTTGGATTGAATCCGAGTTGAAAAAATGAAAGACAATGTACCCTATAGGACCTAATTTTTTAAAGTTCTTTTTAATTTTTATTTGGTGTTGTATCCGTCCTGCACTGGAGTCTGCAATATAGTTGATATGAATGAAGCAGTCATTGATTTTACATAGAGAACAGACGATTTTGTAGCAAACTTTTTAGGTGAAGTTTTAAGCACAGAGTTAAATTACTTTTACCTCCATGGTTTTAAGTTTTTAAGAAAAATAAATGATTGTAGTATTGTGATGAATGAAAGGAATATAATGTATGTTCATCAATGAAATTTTTACTGCATTTTCATAGAGAGCCAGGCAATATATATATTAATGACGTCATTTGAATAAAGTTCATTTTTCTGGATGAAGTTTACAAATATAATAAATTCTTGTAGTATTGTGATAATTTTAAAAATATTACCGCTGAATGTAGCGCATTTTAGAGATGTTTAAATAAAATTGCAGTTGGAAAGTGTTACATATGTGAGATTAGTTGGAAAGTGTTTTATAATCAGTGCTTTATGCATGATTGATCTTTCTTGTTACTATATATATATGTGTGTGTGTGTGTGTCTGTGTATACATGGTATCCCAAAAACATTGACCTCGGCTTTTATTCCTTACATATTGATCTTAGACATATATAATAAATTACAAAGTTGCGTAAAAAAGGGTGCATAATTTTATGAAATCGATAAAAATTTTCAGGGGATTAAATTTGAAGAAATACAAAATTTAAATTTTTATACGGCCCTCGTACAGAAACATTTACAATGAGTGAAATGTGCCCCATACACTAATAAGGTGATGTACAAAATTTCAGCATTTTATCATAAAAAGTTCCAGAGATATATTGAAACTAATTTGGTGAGGGATTAATCACAAATCAAAAAGTAAATTTTTACACAACGCAGAAATGCATCATAGGCAAATAATATCTGCCTCTTATCTTTGATGGATCTTTGGCGTAGATGGAAAACATGTTGAACAAGCTGTGTTATCTTTGTGTAAAGTTATTTCTGCACAGTGTAGATACTTTTGTACCAATAAATATCAAAATTATTATTTATTTATGTAATCATTGTTTTCTTTCGTAATTTGTGTATGACCCCTAAAACGCGATCTGCTGGTATGATTTTTCCCCTCTGAGAACCCATATCGATGCATCATAAAGTGGTTTAAGTCATCATTTTTTTCTTTTCATATCTCTGGGATTTTTTACGATAAAATGCTTAAATTTTGTACATCACCTTAATAGTGTATGGGGCACATTTTACTCATTGGAAATGTTTTTGTACGGGGGCCGTATAAAAATTTAAATTTTGTATTTCTTAAAATTTAATTCCCTTTAAAATTTTAATCGATTTCATAAAATTCTGTATCTTTATTTACGCAACTTTGTAACTTATTATATATGTCTAAGATCAATATTTAAGGAATAAAAACCGAGGTCAATGTTTTTGGGACACCCTGTATATATATATAGTGTGAGTACATATATATATATATGTGTGTGTGTGTGTGTGTGTGTGTATAATATCAGTTGCTAGGTTATTTGTTGCACGGCTATTTCACTCAATCAATAAATCACTGAGTTTGTGCCATGTGTTGTTATTTTTTTCGTATTAACACGGATAAAACTGAAATGACTAAAGATCGACTACAACACATCGCCAACACTTTTACATATAGTTTACCTTCAAATCTGAAGAAAGGAACATTAGTAATTCTTCCTTCGAAAGCAGCTTGAGGAATAGACGATATGAGATTATTTCTCATGCTTAAAAATTGCAAATTCGGCATGTCTGTGAAGAGATCCTCTGGAATATTCTTGATTTTGTTGTCACTGCAAAAGAAAATATATGTGAAATTGAAATTAGCATATTAACTGAAATGCTTCGGTAATGCACGCTATTTCTTTCATAAAGAAGTATCCATGAGTGCACATGTTAAGTCTTAGTGACTAAATATGATCGAATACAATGGATTGCAGCGCCCCTAGCGTAGAGTTGAAAAAGATAGAGTAACGGACTCGGCAACAAAGTGAGATAGGCGAATAAAGACAATGACAACGTTGTATGCCATTGTCTCGTTGGTAGTAATCGACCAGAAAGAACGAAACGCGTATACGAAAGGCAAAAAAATACCTGTCAAAAAGTTGTATCATCAGATGATATAACTCTAACACGGTGATACCTGAAATGTTTGTCTGTGCACGCTGTAATATTCTCTCTGCAATTCAAACGTATACTGTCCCTAACAGAGGGCGATTAGAACTGTCTCTAAACTAGATTTCTGTTCAAAAAAGTGCTATTTATTGCTGTCATTCCTGAATAGGATTGTCAGTTGTCAATAACCGTATTGTGTCTAATAAATGTCTTTTGAATAACCGTATTGTGCCTAATAAATGCCTTTCGAATAACAGTATTGTGTCTAATAAATGCCTTTTGAATAACCGTATTGTGTCTAATAAATGTCTTTCGAATAACCGTATTGTGTCTAATAAATGCCTTTTGATTAACCGTATTGTGTCTAATAAATGCCTTTTTTTCGTATTGTGTCTAATGATTTCCTTCTAATGAAACAATGCTCTACAACTTTGTTCTTTCCTCTATTTCACTTTATTGCCTAGTTTGCTATCACAATTCATTTTATTCTTCACTTGGGGAACTGCAATCACTTTTAATCTCAAGAAATAATCACATAACTATAGATAGACCTAACTTGTGTACTCACGGTATAGTATCTGGAATACCTGGTATTCTAGGCATTGTACTCATGGTCAGTTCCTTCTAGGTCATTGGGATGCAAGAACTTTTTTAGAAACACTGTATTTTAGAAATCATTATGTCAGTACAGCCACCAATATTGTCTGTCTGTCCGTTCGCACAATAACTGCCGTAAAAATGGCTTTATCAAAATAAAATTTTAGTATGTTGTTGAGATGGTCTGTGGGACATATGGGAATGTAAATGAATGGCCCCAAATGAATACTTTATCCAATGAGTTTTGAATTGAACCCGGGTTGAAAAAGTGTAATGCATTGAACCCTATGTGACCTAATTTATCAAACATTTAAGCGCAGTTAAAATTCACAAATTACTTCGAAAATTATAAAAAATATTCTAATTACTCCATAAATTATATAAAAAAAATCCGCAAAATATGTTCGGTTGCTTTATAAATAAAAATTGAAATATTAATTACACCCATATTATATGAAGAGATCAAGTGATCCACTTCAAAATAAAATATGACATCCATCTTTTTTCCCAGTGTAAAAATCTTCTTTTTTAAAGTTCTTTTATATTTATATTTAGTGTTGCATCCGTCCTAAAACCGCTTTATTTTTGCTTATTTTCTATGCATCTATATTCTGTGTTAACATAACTACTACAATATTTTTTAGTTTAAATGATCATCAGACTTTGATTATTTCTACAACGAAGCCTAATTTTAATGGATGCAGAATGTAAATAAGTGATTGTAAGATGAATTGTACAATATTTGCTGATTTTTTTTACACAAAATTATTTAGCTCTGGAATCGGGAATAAATGTGATATAAATGAAATACTCATTGCTTTTACATAGAGATCCAGGCGATTTATATTTTGATAACATCATTTGAATAAAGTTCATTTCTTATGAAGTTTTAAGTTTTCAAGTGTAAAAAACTACTGCAGTACTGTGATAATTTAAAAGATATCAATGCTGAATGCATCGCATTTTTGAGATGCTTAAATAAAATTGCATTTCAGTTGGAAAGTGTTCCATAATCAATGCTTTATGCATGATTGATCTTTCCTGTTTACTTCTTCTTCAGAATTTCAATAACATTACGATCTGATCCTTCTCTTGGTTTCAATTTACTTAACGTTTCATATACAAATTGTGCGAAAAATGGAAAATTTATTTACTTGAAATATAAGAATCTGCCATTGAAGGGTCTTGGAAATATATCCCTAGACAGTTTCGTCAGCTTGCAGGATTCTACGGCAAATTTGTCCAGATTCGTAAGATTTTTCAGGGCACCTGTTTATAAATTTATTAAGGTTACTCGTGTGAGGTTATATAAAATGAGATTAGGTTCTACATAACCCTAAATAAATGATGTTTTTTCAAAACTGATGAAAAAAAAATCAGAACATTTTTTAACAGTGGTGTACTGGAATTATCAAATGGGAAAGGTTAATTTACATTTTATACCATCCTTAGTAATTATAATCCATGGCATCATAAGATGGGGATAAAACGAAATCATGGGAAATTCATCAGACGTTGATTGCAATTCGCAATAATTTAAAAAAAAGATTTATATAAAACATACTTTAAAAATAAATACAACCAAAAATTGAACATAATTAAAAGTATTTTACTAAAATATTCTTTTACGACGTACAAAGCCTACACTGCCATAGCGCTTTCAGTTACCATGCCCTTTATCAGTGGCAAATTGAAAACAAGTAGGCGAAGTGTGCTTAAATACAGGCTATAACCGCCAGAAAAAAATTACATTTTAATAATTTTACATTTTTAAATACAAAGCATTTAAAATATCATTTAATTATTAAATACCAAAAATATATTAAAAGTTAAAAGATTCATAAATTAAATGGTAACCAATAGAAATGTCTTAAAAAACAAAATTCTACTTAATATTCAGAAAATCATGCAAAGATTTAACAGGCAGTGAGTCGAGAACGAGACGGCTAGCATAACAAAGAGTCTGAACAGGATGAAAATTGCAAATAGAATCACTGTAAAAATAAATAAAAAGGGATTCACAAAGTAAAAAAATCTGATGCGGGCAGCACATGACTTTTCTTAAATAACGCAATGAATTTACTACTTTTACAGTTAAAAAAAATGTTATTCTTATAGTAGATACTTATGTACTTTCCAAGATATTGAATTTTCTTCAATTAGTCGCCATTTTCATTGATTTAGCCTCATTTTTATCCATTTGGCGAGATTTTCGTTCATGTGGCAACATTCAAAAAAGTCATCAAGTTGGCGACATTCCGCCAAATTCGTCGCCAAACTCTCGCCAAGCGTTATGGACGGAGAAATAAGTTATTCTTGCAGCAGATAAATGACTATAGGCGTTCAAATACAAAAGTATTACTCAAAGTATATTTTCTCATGAATGGAACGAGTTAGATCCACGAGAAGGATGTCATCAAATTTATCGCATGGTATTACATATGAAAAGTGAATATGTTTCTCAATAGGAAATAAACATGTTTCTCAATAGGACATGTTTCTCAACAGGAATGTGTTCTCAATACATGTTTCTCAATAGGAATTTTTTTTTTATTTTATATAACTTTTTGATAATTTTTTTGAAAAATGTGCGATATCTCGAGAACGGTTCATGTTAGCGTTCTAAAATTCATGTCAATCGTTTTCTAATGAAAAATTACATAAGATATGTCTATTTGCGTAACTTTATTAGCGGTTTTGACTTTTTGACGATTTTTTCAAAATTTCACTCGAAAATTTAGTGGGATTCTGAACATTCGATTGCGTCTAAAGACAATAGGCTTCCAGTGTTTACGGATTGTGATTTTTGTACCAAATTTCGTTCAAATCGGTCCATTCGTTCGTCAGTTATCGTCTCCACAGGCTCACTGACACACACACACACACACACACACACACATACTTTCACGCACACAGACATCACTTCAAAAATGTTTGATTCGTGATCAGGGATGCTTGAAACGTGCTCTCCCGTCGAAAACTCGAATTCGAATTTTCGACCCCGTCACAATACTTTCCTTATACATTATGTATATAAGGAAAGTAATAAATAGAAGACTTGAATAATGTTATTTAAAAATGTTTCTCTGTCTTTGATCATAATATAAATCAACTTAACCAGAAATAAGTATACTTTACATCCTACATTCAAATTTCCTTAAAAAGACCTTAAGTACGTAGATGACTTCAAAATGAAAGATCTATTAATGACTACGTTAGGTCTGATACATTAAAGTGCCTATGTCCCATCGAGTAAAAGTGATTGTAGCGGTCGTGGCTGATAATTTCATAAGTGAAGAATTAAAACTCGGAAACAAAACAAGATAAAAGAACTATGACGATTGCAAAGTTGTAGAATATTATTCTTTCTCAAATTAAAATGTGTTTTACCGCTGATAGCGGGTATTTTCAGCAGACTCCACACTAGATTCCTGTGCACGTAAGTGTTGTCTACGATATCATTGTGGAATAAGGCAGAAAATCACCTATCCCCATATTGTCTTTCTTAATAAAGGAAGATATCTACCTGTGTGTCTGTCTGTGCCGTTTGTAGCAGAAAATCTAAGCGTGGTTCACTGGTAGTTCAGGACTAGAATGGGGCATCTAGGCGTTATTACTTTCCTTATATACATAATGTATAAGGAAAGTATTGTGACGGGGTCGAAAATTTGAATTTGAGTTTTCAACGGGAGAGCACGTTTCAAACATCCCTGATCACGAATCAAACATTTTTGAAGTGATGTCTGTGTGTGTGTGTGTGTCAGTGGGCCTGTGGAGACGATAACTGACGAACGAATGGACCGATTCGAACCAAATTTGGTACAAAAATCACAATCTATAAACACTGGAAGCCTAATGTTTTTATACGTAATCGAATGTTCAGAACCCCTCTAAATTTCCGAATGAAATTTTGAAAAAATCGTCAAAAAATCAAAACCAATAATAAAGTTACGCAAATAGACATTTCTTATGTAATTTTTCATTAGAAAATGATTGACATAAATTCTAGAACGCTAACATGAACCGTTCTCGAGATATTGCACATTTTTCCAAAAAAATTATCAAAAAGTCATATAAAATAGAAAAAAAAATATATCCTGTTGAGAAATATGTTCACTTTTCATATATAATATCATGCGATAAATTGGGTGACATCATTCTCGTGGATCTAGCTCGTTCCATTCATGAAAAAAGATACTTTGAGTAATACTTTTGCATTTGAACGCCAATTTATCTGCTGTAAGAATAACTTGCTTCTTCGTCCATAACGCTTGGCGAGATTTTGGCGGCGAAATTGGCGGAATGTCGCCAACTTGGCGACTTTTTGATATGTTGCCAAATTAACGAAAATTTCGCCAAATGGAAAAAAATGACGCTAAATCAATGAAAATGACGACTAATTGTGGAGAATTCAATATCTAATAAGTTATATAATATATAAATATATAATAATAGTTATATAATATATGTCGAAAATTCAATATCTAATAAGTTATATATATATATATATATATATATATATATAACTTATTTCATCGTCCATAACGCTTGGCGAGATTTTGGCGACGAAATTGGCGGAATATCGCCAACTTGGCGACTTTTTGAAATGTTGCCAAATTAACGAAAATCTCTCCAAATGGATAAAAATGACGATAAATCAATGAAAATGACGACTAATTGTCGAAAATTCAATATCTTGGAAAGGATATTAGTATCTACTAGAAGAAAAACCTATTTATTTTACTGTAAAAGTAGTAAATTCATTTCATTATATAAGGAAAGTCATGTGTTGCCCACATCAGATTTTTTTTTCTTTATGTCGAATTAGTTTTTCAGTTATTACTTTCCTTATATACATAATGTATCAGGAAAGTATTGTGACGGGGTCGAAAATTCGAATTCGAGTTTTCGACACGAGAGCACGTTTCAAGCATCCCTGATCACGAACCAAACATTTTTGAAGTGGTGTCTGTGTGTGTGAAAGTATGTGTGTGTGTGTGTGTGTGTGTGTGTAAGTGAGTCTGTGGAGACGATAACTGACGAACGAATGGACCGATTCAAACCAGATTTGGTACAAAAAGCACAATCCGTAAACACTGGAAACCTATTGTTTTTATACACAATCGAATGTTCAGATCCCCCCTCAATTTTCGAATGAAATTTTGAAGAAATCGTCAAAAAATCAAAGCCACTAATAAAGTTACGAAAATAGACATTTCTTATGTAATTTTTCATTAGAAAATGATTGGCATAAATTTTAGAACGCTAACATGAACTGTTCTCGAGATATTGCACATTTTTCAAAAAAATTATCAGAAAGTCATATAAAATAAAAAAAAATATTTCCTATTGAGAAACATGTTCACTTTTCATATGTAATACCATACGATAAATTGGGTGACAACATTCTCGTGGATCTAGCTCGTTCCATTCATGAAAAAAGATACTTTGAGTAATATGCTTGTATTTGAACGCCAATAGTCATTTGTCTGCTGTAAGAATAACTTATTTCTTCGTCCATAACGCTTAGCGAGCATTTGGCGACGAATTTTTCGGAATGTCGCCAACTTGGCGATTTTTGAAATGCTGCCAAATTAACGAAAATCTCGTCAAATGGATAAAAATGACGCTAAATCAATGAAAATGATGACTAATTGTCAAAAATTCAATATCTTGGAAAGAATATTAGTTTCTACTATTAGAAAAACCTATTTTTTTTACTGTAAAAGTAGTAAATTTATTACATTATATAAGGAAAGTCATGTGTTGCCCACATCAGATTATTTTATGTTTTAACCGGGTTCACAGCGATTTTGGCCGATAATCTCACGAGTCGACTCCTAAGCGATTCCTTATCACAGAATTTCCATCCTATCACCATCGGGAGATCGAAAAATTCTCTTTCAAACAAACTGTGAATGAAATCCGTGCAATTATTAGACAATTTTTAGTGAATTTTTAAAATATATATATACTTTTCTTGCGTTTTAAACATCTCTGATTTCTATATTTTGATATAGAGAAATTGACTTGCCATCCATCCATAGTTCATTTTTATTTCAGCATTTGTGTACAATGTCACAGATTACTCTAGAAAAATTTTTATAAACCCATAAATCAATTAATTATGATTTTTTTTTATCAGAGACATGTCTGCTTTGAGCGAATCACGCAAGACCTGAGACCGCTCGGACCCCATCCAAGGTCGAAACGGAAAAACCACTCATTTTGTCGTAGAAGAGTGGATGGGGTGTGCTGAGAAGAGGGTGCATAAATATCGCCTTAGTCAGACTTTCACGTTTACATGAACGAGCGATGTGTTGAATTGTGAACGATAGTACGGTCAGTTGTGATTCTCATATTTTGTACTTTTTCAAAAAGCGCATGCGATTTGATTAGTGCAATTTTCGGATTGTAGCCATTTTAAATTGTGATCAAATGTATTATTTAAGCAGCGTGTGCTTACTTGTAGTAGACGCCTAGTTAGTACCCGGGCAACGTCGGATATTTCGTTCTAATCTTAAATAAATGTTTTGTGTCACCAGTGTTGAGTTCTACTAATTAGGAAATGCTTAATAACTTTGTAAATGAAATTTCTCTTCTACCTTTCTCCTTTGCAGAGTTTGTTTTCTTAAATTCTTAAATTCTTCAATTTTCCGCCATGGCTCTACAATCAATTTTATTTTATCAGGCACTGTCACTTTTCTAAATAGAAAGTTCTAAACTGTATGCTCATACATCTTTTTATTCTAAAATTATATGTGTGCTTATAGCCGTTCTTAGGAGTCCTATATAAGAATTAATTTTCAAAGCCAACTTTCTGAGATATTTTAATATACTGAGTATAATATCATTATTAATATAATTTAAGTATACATGTTGTTTAAAAGATTTCGTTAAATTAAATACATCCTAAATGGGTCGCAGATCCATGGTTCCAATCTAAAATGTACTTCAAATACGATATACTTTCAGACTACTACAGTTTTTTCCCATTCGACACATATTGATAAAAAAGTAGACGATTTAACTTTTAATACTATCCCTCTACAAAGATAGTTCCCATTTCATTTAAGGGTCTTTTGAGAAAAAAATCGGTTATTTAATATTCAAAATTGAACGTAAAATATGGCGTAAACGTGGTATAAGTTATAGGACTTAAATCACACTGAGTCGATTTTTTTTAATCAAATGGCCAGGCATTTGACTTTCATCATTCGCCTATACATCGGCCAGAATGTGAACCATTTAGCCGTCCTAGAACGTTGCCCCAGGTGCACCAGAGGGGAGCGGAACACACTGCGCCCAACAACACAACTCCATGCCTTACGTGGGACTCTAACCCATAACGCGGCGGTCGAACGATCGCTTGGAAACGCTCGCCTTGACCGCTCGACCACCGCGTCGGTCACTCTGAGTCGATCAAAAGAATGCAAAAACATAGATATCATGGACAATTCAAAAACTGAATTTCGCTAGATAAAATTCATTCGAAAAATTACATGCGTACTTATCTGTAGCAAAAGTTTTATATAGCACCCAATTACCTGTCGAATGCTCTAATTAATGATAACTAGGGTAATTTTGATCGTATTATAATGGAACATTGACTAATTAGGTTATGGTAAATATTCTTATTAACAAAAAGGTTATCTAAAAGTACCGGTTACATTTTGCACATTTTTACTAAAATGTGTCGCATGATCAAAATTCGCATATGATGATAACCCATATGATGATGTATCTTAATTAAATAATTTCTTAAACTACAACTAAGGATTTATGATATTATTCAGGACATATTTATTCGTTTAATCTTTCTTAAACAACCTATATATTAATAAATTGGCCCTTGACATGTCTTCATATCAATTTAGCCTGACAGTTATAAAGCCAGTTTAACCGTGTCTACCAACATTGACTCTAGAATTATGAAAATACATATATCGACTGTTCAAGGGCGATATCCCTTCATATCTTTTGCGAACACTTTATTGCTTATTATCTGCTTCAACTCTTTTCATGGCGTCATATTTTGGAATAAAATGATAAATATGGAAGGTGATAGATTTATCTTAGCGTGGGAAATTCATCGTACATTTCTGACAGGCAGTAGCAGATGGTTCTTTATCGTATCTGCTTTACAAATATAACATTATCTATCGATATTCCATATGTTAAATACACTGAGAACGAAAGTTTGCGTAACATTAAAATTTTAAATCAAAAAATGTACCGAGAAATTTAAATAATAGAAATTTTTTTTCAGTAAGGTGGCACTAACATACACTCAATTATGTGGAGTGTAACTCAACTCGATTTTCTCATATCAGAATTAATTTTCACACAACCTTTGCTTCCTCCTCTCCTTCTCTTCCTTTTCATTTATTTATTTATTTATTTATTTATTTTTCTTTCTTTTGTGAATTTTACGAGAACAAATTTTGAACAATCTGTATCGTTGTTCCAAATAATCACAATTATAACATGTCTTAATTTTAAAGGACAATTAATATGCTTAATTTTAAAATTTTAGCAATTTAATATGAACAATTTAATTTAATATGAACAATTTAATATGAACAATTTAATTAAAACAATTTAATATGCTTAATTTAGTATGAACAATTTAATAGGAACAATTTAATTAAAACAATTTAATATGCTTAATTTTATATGAACAATTTATTATGAACAAATTAATTAAAACAATTTAATATACTTAATTTTATATGAACAATTTATTATGAACAATTTAATATGAACAATTTAATTAAAACAATTTATGCTTAATTTAATATGAACAATTTATTATGAACAATTTAATATGAACAATTTAATTAAAAGAATTTAATATGCTTAATTTAATATGAACAATTTAATTAAAACAATTTAATATGCTTAATTTTATATGAACAATTTAATTAAAACAATTTAATATACTTAATTTTATATGATCAATTTATTATGAACAATTTAATATGAACAATTTAATTAAAACAATTTATGCTTAATTTAATATGAACAATTTAATATGAACAATTTAATATGAACAATTTAATTAAAACAATTTAATATGCTTAATTTTAAAGGAATTGAAAAATTATTTCGATTAGTACCAAGTTTGATAATGTATCCTCGGAGGAAACTTGCCCCTCCTTCTCCTCTAGGAGGGCTAAAAACGTCACGAACTCAAAATTGTATCGCTGCTATTTTTTACAGAAATTATTGAAACTGTTAAATATAACGATCATTCAGCCATAAATAATCTCTTTTATGCATGATTATGCCAAATTTTGTCCTATTCTGCCATGTTAAGGAAATATAAAATGCCGAATACATTTTGAAGTGTTTGCTCGAATTAATAAAAAATTCTGTCAAGTTCTAGATTTTTGACGCGGCATGTAAAGCTTCATGAAAATTCATTTATAATTGCGTCATCTATCATATAAATAAGATATCGACCACATACAAAGGGACAGACAGACGGCAATCACTCCAAAAATAGTCCAAATGTATTCCATTGATCCTAAAGTATATATTTTCATCAAAATCTTAAAATCGGAAACTTTTGTGAAAACAATACCAAGTACGAGAAAGTACAAATATATCAGAAATATCGTGTGCTATTTTTATTACAGCAGTCGATAATTACAGACATGAATTCTTATATCTTCACTGCAATTGCTTCGTTATTCTGCAATAAAATGGCGAATTTCAACATTGTCAGATAACTAGTTGCGCATGCCAAAGTAGTAGACCTTTTAGCCGTTTTAGAAAAGAAACGTTTCCAAAAGAAACGTTGGGATCCCTTTTTGGAATTGTTATAGAAATGACCATTGGAATCTTATAACCCAGGATGGATCCCTCCAGAAGGTGATAGAACTTAGATTAGACCTTGAATTGGAAAATGAGACTTTCTGAAACCCCGAAGTCCATTGGACTTGACTGGGATATTAACTTAGATCTGGGGTATTAACTTAGAAATATTAACTTAGATCTTATTCAATGTAGTTTGAAAAGGCAGACATCTCAAGATACTTTAAAAATTTTGGCCCTTAAGACAATACATACACTTTAACCTGAACCGGACTGGTTTCACTTATACACGGATGGTTCATTTACTGAGGGTTTACCAAATGCCTGTGCGGGAATTTTTTTCGCCCAGTTTTCATTCTACGTACCCGTGGGTACACAGAAAACTGCTTTTGATGACGAGGTGATGGTATTTGTGTAGCTCTAAGACAGATTAATGCCCCAAATTTCTGCTACGACAGAGAGGTCATTCCCGCGGACTCAAGGGCAGCACTACAGGCTATTGGATCTGGGTCTTGTCCAATCTCCGAGGAAATTCTTGAATGCCAAATTCTTTTGGAGAAAATAATACTAGGGGGTAAAGAAATAATATTGCCTTACAATAGATCCCCGGACATTGTGGCCTTTACGGAAACGACCAGGCCGATGGACTTGCAAAAAAAAGGTACAGAAATAGTTCAAAAGATATCTACAAATTGTTCCTTCCATTTTGTAAAACTATATATTCGCAATTTTTTAAAACAAAAACGGAGAGGGGAACTTATGACGCGTGTCTCAAATAAGAGCTGGAGGGATATCTTGGAAAGGAAAATAGCAGGCAAACCACGGGAAAAAGCAGTGGCCAATTTTAGGCTCGAAATTGGTCACGATTGCTTGGCGAGCCATCTCTATCGTGTTGGTATTTTTTTTCCAGCCCAAATTGCCCACTTTGCGGGTTAAATGAAGAAATGGACACACATCGGAATGTGCCAGGCGCTGCGTGGAACTTCTGAGGTAGAGAAGTATTGGAACGCTAGAGGCCAAATGATGAGATATTGACTTTTCACGTTATATGTTCACAGAGTTGTTTGTATAATGTCTGACTTATTCTCTGCCATTGGAAATAAAAAATAAAAAATAAATAAAAAACATTGCCAGATAAGTGGCTCAGATTTTATAGGGAATAACAACGGTCATCCGAAAAATAACTCTTTAAGAGGTTATACTAAGCCCTAAAAAATAATTCAGAATTTTTCTGGAAAAATGTTAATTATATTGACTTTCAGTTATAAAGGTAAGTTTTAATCCCCACCCACGATCGACAAAAGCCTTCCCGTCCATCATAATAGCGAAAATAAATTTTAACAGTAAGTGTTATTGTATAGACAAACAAATATATAAGAAATTTCTTGTCTGTGCAGAGAAAATACAAACAAAACAACAAAGCTCTTTTTAAAACATTATCTTCCGCCTTACCAATATATATATATATATATATATATATATAAATATATATATTCCAACGTTTACCTTTGGAAATTGACGTCGTGCTTGTCCCTTTAAATGATATCCGCCGGAGACTTTGATGAACATCATCGCTGAACGACGACCCAATAATTTTCACATATGTGTTAATAAACGATACCTCTTTAAGATTCTTCATAAACTTTAAATCCTTCCAATGAAATGTTCTGAAAAATATCATAAAATCATCTTTGTGGACTTTTGTATCCGTGGTATATTATTTCTGTAGCATAAGTATTTTTTACGTTTTCTACATTACATAGGATGAGTCAAGGAAATACATGGACCAGAGCAACAATAAATCGAGAAGTATTGGTGTTATCGTATATTTTTATGCAGAGATATAGCAAACCTTTATGGCGCTGTATAGTGAGACAAATTTTTAGGAGATGATTCTCGTCTTAAGGAATACAAGACTATCTCGCTCCCTGTTAGAAATAGGGAAGGTCAGTAGAATATAGAAATAGGGGGATGTCTATTACTAAGTTGTAGTGTTATGCATGGTCTATTTAACCTTTTGCTTACAGGTGAGACAGCGTTCCCCAACGTCAAATATCTGCCTTTTTGAGAGGTTTTCCGTTTGAGATTGATGCTGTCCCACCTGTTACCAAAAGGTTAAATGCAAAGGCTGTGCATAGCAATATTCTTCTTCTTTTTGGACCTATCGAAAGTGTATCTGTTTGGACTGCCTGGAAGTGCCACCCAATTTATGCCGAACCCAGTGGGAGGGGTCGTACTCTCCTTCCCTTATCGCTAACCTCTCAGAAGGACTTGTGGCGATTGAACGTCGCCGGGCCCCGAACCAGGGACCTGATGGTTACAAGACCGACATTATAATCACTGAGCAAAAGCTAGCTCCTCCTCTGTTCTTATAATTCGGGTATTGCTCGTGAGGCATCTTTGATAGATGTCTTTGCTGCCGCACACTCCCCTCGCTGATGAGGAGGCCGAGAGGCGTGTCGCCTCGGCGTGACGTCAGGGCCGGGAGGCGTGTTGCCTCGGCGTGACGGACAGTTGTGGTCAACCAGGAAGGGAGTGTCAAGGCTTCTGACTCCTTGTGGTGCTGCCCTCTCGTGCTGAGAGGCGAAGTCGTTGGAAAAGAAGGTTGCGTTTTTTCACACGTCCAGTCATCATTGTGGCGATTGTGCGTCGCCGTGGTCCCGAACCAGGGACCTGATGCTTCGTAGACCGACATTATAATCACTGAGCAAAAGCTAGCTCTTCCTCTGTTCTTATAATTCGGGTATTGCACGTGAGGCATCTTTGATAGATGTCTTTGCTGCCGCAGACTTAAGGACACACATATGTAACGTGCTCGTACTCCGTGTGAACACGGGGACAGTTTGGGTAGAACGGGGAAACGAACTCGGGTCATTTGAGTGCCATCCTAACCACTGATCTGTCCCACCCATACAGAGATCATATTATATTTTACTAGAAAATGTATCAGCTGTTGCCCGGGTCGTAAATACGCTTTCACTATCTAATACGCATTCCATACGCCCTAAATAAGTTTTCTTTATACGCCCTAAATCGAGAATATAAAAATTCGAGAATCTAAATCGAGAACCCTAATCGGGAATCGAACTCGGGTCGTCTGAGTGCAATCCCCGCGAGCTAACCACTGGGCTGACCCATTCTTGAATAGCAAAATGGACGAAATATCTCTTGTAAACTTTTACCTAAATATATTGTCGGACGGTGTTAAACGTGTGGCGTAATTATTTCGTTCCGGGTTTTTTCCCTATTAGGAAACTGTTATTAGATAAAAAATATTGCCAGAAAATAAAAATGCTCCAAAACCGAAATTTTGTCTTTTCAGACAGTATAGCAGTTTGGTTTGATTCTTTAACAGACAATGCACATTTTATTAGTTACACTTTATTTACCACAGATATGACAAAATATAGCAGAAAAGGATTTGGTTTTTTTTTTCTTTTATATATAATTTTGCCATTTTATTTTGAATAATACATGTGTTGCTGGTCCTTTATAATTTAAAGGAAAATGCTTAATAGCAATAATTGGACAATATCAGTGAATTTTTCATCAAAAGGTGCCGGATAAACTTATTTCGCCCTAATTAAGTGCGACTCAAATTTTAGTAATTGATATTATTTTTTTATTAGGGGGCCTTATAAATAACTGAATGTTTTCATTTTTATGACATTATCAGTTCGGTAGGGTGCAACAATAGATAAATTCTCCTGTTCGCTGGATATATTTTATATTTATCTTAACTTCTTCGATCAACCTTTGATTCTATACACCTTTGAAACGTTCTTCGTGAAACATCCTGTTAAGGGAAATTAATAAAAATATCTATACATTTCCTTACGAGAGGAAGACGCTATTTTCTATCTGTAATTTGTAAAGCATATCTAGTCTTTCTGGTGGAGAGGTGAACATGGTTAGCATCGTCATATTCTTCAAGTACAGCTCTTTAATGGCTATATTATCGAAGATGTCTTGTCTAAGTACGTTGATTTCTGAAGTTTCCAGATGCACCTAAATAAAATAAAGTCATATATATATACGTATATACGCATAATATAATATACGTATATATTTATAATATATATATATATATATATATATATATATGTTATATACGTATGTATAATATACGTCATATAATATACCTATAATATAAACTCCCCATTTATATAATAAAAGTTTCATTTATATTATAAAATTAGCCATTTATAAGATAAAACTTGCGCTTTATATTATAAACATTTGTATCTATATTATGAAATGTGCCATTTATAGGGTAAAACTTTTATTTATATTATTTATATTATAAAAAATTTGCCATTTATATGATAAGACTTTTATTTATATGACAAAGTTTGCCATTTATATGATAAAACTTGCTTTTTATGTGACAAAACTTTTATTTATATTATGAAAATTGCCATTTATAGGATAACACTGTTATTTATATTATAAAATTTGCTATTTATATGATTAAACTGGCTATTTATATGATAAAACTTTTAGAATATCCTGACTGCAAAACCCACGGAAAAAGCGCCAAATATACAATCATTTAACCTTTAAAATGTGCTGTAGACCTTATGCATCATTTTGTCACTGTGAAAGAAATAGATTAATTGCATTATACAGGGAATGTCATGTGCACCTACATGAGATTTTTTAAAAGTATTTGAAATAAGTTCAGGAAGTTATGAAACGTTATATCGCGAATCAAAATTTTTTGGAAAACAATACTTTGTCTATACAATAACGAAAGAGAATGAAAATAATGTGCAACAAAATTAAATAAAGCAATTCCTTAATAAACAAGAAAGTTCAATCATGAATAAAGCATTGATTATAAAACATTTTCCAACTAGAAATGTAATTAAGCGTCTCTAAATTATAATGCATTCAGCGCTGATATTTTTAACATTTTATAACATAGTTGAAAGTGTTTATAACTTTGTTAACACTTTACAACATAGTTGAAAGTGTTTATGACTTTGTTCATTCTGTCTGTCTGTCTGTCTATCTGTCCGTTAGCACAATAAATACCGTGAAAATGGCTTTATCAAAATGAAATTTTAGTATGTTTTTCAGACGGTCTGTGGGACCTACGGGACTATAAATGAATAATGTCACCCAATTAGTTGTTTTTTTTAACCCGGGTTGAAAAAATGAAATACATTCAACCCTACGGGACCTAATGTTTCAAACATTTTTTAAAAGAATTTAAAATTCACAAATTGCTTCGAAAATTTTAGAAAATATTCAAATTATCCCATAAAATATATAAAATAATTTCAGTAAAATATGTTAGGTATTTTTTTAAATAAAAATTATCTAATATAGGGAGAAAAACAAATTCAATTAAATTCTGAATCTCGTTATATCGTCCAGAAAGAAAAAATAGATATATTATATAATAAATATATTTCCAAGAGTTTAATTATTTTATAGACAAAGGTTTCATATTTTAAAATAAATATGGTAGATAACAATTTTTCAAATTTTTAAATAAAATAAATTATTATAGTATTGTGATGAATGAAACGATTGGAAATATGTTTACGAATGAAATGCTACTTTTATATAGAGGCGATTTATATTTCGATGACGTCATTTGAATAAAGTTCATTTGTTTTCGATGAAGTTTTCAAATATAATAAATTATTGTAGTGTTATGATAATTTTAAAAATAATACCGAGGAATGTATCGCAATTTAGAGATGTTTAAACCAGGCAATTTATATTTCAATGCCGTCATTTGAATGATCATTTTCTTCGATGGAGCTTTCAAATATAATGCATTAATATAGTATTGTGATAATATTAAAAGTATTACCGAGGAATGTATCGCATTTTAAAGATGTTTGTATAAAATTGCATTAAAGTTGAAAAGTGTTTCATAATCAATGCTTTCTGCATGATTGATCTTTCTTGTTTTAAAATATCACAGTAATTTATTATATTTGAAAACTTAAAACTTAAAAAAGGACAATCAAAAAATACAATGCCAGTAACCATGGAGGTAATAGTAAGGAGGTAAAACTTCACATTAAGAAAACGCCAATATCGTGTAAGACAATAATTTAGGTGGCGCTAGGATAAGCTGCATTGTATGAATTTCTATGGCGAAAGACCTAAAATATTTTTAAACTGTCAGTTTTGTAAAAATAAATAATTAACAATGCAAGTTAGAACTGAAACAATAACGAATATTCCTACTCATTCAAAATTATTTTACCTTTCAATTTATTTTTATCTCCATAGATTCTGCACTCTATCATACTACTGTGAAAAAATACTGGTTAATTATTCTCATAATTAGTAAACTCTTAATGTAAAACTAATCAAAAATACATATTCTAAATACTACCCCTTTCTGTTGTGTCAATTAGCAATAGCAACCACATTACTAGCACTAGCGACACCTACATACAATTCTCAAAATATTATGGAATTAAGCATTTCTTCCATAGGAGTTTTATCTCCTTCCGAACTCCATGCTAGTTACACTAAATGAACTTTATTCAAATAACGCCATTGTAATATAAATCGTCTGCCTCTATATGTAAAATCAATGAATATTGCATCATTTAAAAAAAAATATTGTATTTGCGTTGGCTCAGAATTTAGATACAGATAATACGTAAAAAAAAATCTGATGTGGGCAGCACATGACTTTTCTTATATAATGCAATGAATTTATTACTTTTACAGTAAAAAAAATAGATTATTTTTATAATTGATATTTATATTCTTTCCAAGATATTAAATTTTCGTCAATGAGTCGTCATTTTCATTGATGTAGCGTCATTTTTATCCATTTGGTGAGTTTATCGTTAATTTAGCAACATTTAAAAAAGTCGCCAAGTTGGCGGCATTCCACCAAATTCATCGCCAAAATCTCGCCAAGCGTTATGGACGAAGAAGTATGTTATTCTTACAGCATATAAATGACTATTGGCGTTCAAATACAAAAGTATTACTCAAAGTATCTTCTTCCATGAATGGAACGAGCTAGATCCATGAGAGTGATGCCGCCAAATTTATCGCATGGTATTACATATGAAAAGTAAACATGTTTCTCAATAGGAAATATATTTTTTTTATTTTATCTCTCGAAAAACTATATCATTTGCTGCAGTTGCTGAAAAAGAGCCTGCGCAGCTAATAAATATTAAAATACGTTTTAAATGTAGATAAGACAATAAATTTAATAACATTTAAAGTTTAAATACATTTTACAACTATTTGAAAAATGGGAATACTAATTAAATGCATGCCAACACGCCTCCCCTTGTCAAAAATCACAGTTAAACATAAACATTTTTAATTTGTGCTAGAATTTCATTCAGAAATTGTAGAAAATTAAAATATATAAATTTCTCGTTATATTAAAAGCTTGCTGGGTTTGCGGATAGCAAAAATTATTTCTGATTGCAGCTCACAATTTGATAATCCAGCAGAAGTGAAGAAATTTTATGTAATATCTTATCATTTTTACAAAATAGCGCTCATTCGCGTCAAATTAACATTGGCGACAAATTCACTAACTCTACACAGCCTGATTAGAATCCTCGAATTCGAGAAAAGTGTTATTCACCTATTTCTACTTATAACGGTATTGATTCTATCTTTCGTTCTATATGACCTACTTGGTTATGATTTTTGAAAATAATTTACTCATGGGCATGATAAAAAAATAATTAAACTCTTAGAAAGCTATTTCTTATAAAATATATATATTTTTTTCTTTTTGGAGAATATAGTAAGAGTCAGAATTTAATTGAATTTGTTTTTCCCCCTATATTAAACAATTTTTACTTAAAAAACTACTTAACATATTTTACGGAATTTTTTTTTATATATTTTATGGGATAATTTGAATAGTTTTTAAAACTTTCGAAGCAATTTTTGAATTTTAAATTCGCTTGAAAAATTAGGTACCATTGGGTTCAGTGTATTTCATTTCTTCAACCCGGGTTCAATCCAAAATTAATTGGGTGATATTATTCATTTACATTCCCATAGGTCCCACAGAACGTTTGAAAAACATACTAAAATTTCATTTTGATAAAGTCATTTTCACGGCAGTTATCGTGCTAACGAACAGACAGACAGACAGAATGAACAAAGCCACAAACACTTTTCAACTATGTTGTAAAGTGTTAAAAAGATAAAATTTTATGTCTCCCAAGAACTTTTATAAACTTACCTCTTGAAAGGTATATCTTGCGGAGAGTCTCATAATTTCACTCAGGCGGTCCGTATTTTCAATATATCCGCATTTCAAATGGGGGGAGGGAGTTTCGACACATACACATGGCTCTATGTCCTCAGAAGGAGGACACCAAGTTTCTGCTTTGGCTGATGAACAAATTATGCTCAAAATTACTAAAAATTTGCTAACAGACAAAACAAGCCGCATCTTTGAGAGCAGTTTCTGATACCAGTCAACAAGAAATTGTGAGACAGTCATTTCGATAAAGCTATCTTTATAAGAAAGCTTTATCGTTTAATCTTTGTCTGGTTATTTTGTATGATTTCAAATGATTTATATTGCAAATTTTTAGGTAATGAATATGATAATCCAAGTAAGATAGGTCCAAAATATAAATTTTTGTAGATAATGTTTGTGACCATTTTTAACACTTTCCAACACAGTTGAAAAGTGTTTATGACTTTGTTCATTCTGTCTGTCTGCCTATTTGTCCGTTCTCATGGTAACTGACGTACGAAATCTGATGTGGGCAACACATGGCTTTCCTTATATAATGCAATGAATTTACTACTTCTACAGTTAAAAAAAATGTTATTCTTATAGTAGATACTTATATTCCTTTCAAGATATTGAATTTTCTTCAATTAGACGTCATTTTCATTGATTTAGCGTCATTTATATCCATTTGGCGAGATTTTCATTAATTTGGCAACATTTAAAAATGTCGCTAAGTTGGCGACATCCGCTAAATTTTTCGCCAAAATCTCGCCAAGCGTTATGTACGGAAGAATAAGTTATTCTTACAGCAAATAAATGACTATTGGCGTTCAAATACAAAAGCATTACTCAAAGTATCTTTTCTCGTGAATGGAACGCGTTAGATCCATGAGAATGATGTCACTAAATTTATCAAATGATATTACATGTGAAAAGTAAACATGTTTCTCAACAGTTAATATTTTTTTTTAAGTTATGGGATTTTTTTCATAAATTTATTTGGAGAATGTGCAATATCTCGAGAGAGGCTCATGCTAGCGTTCTAAAATTAATGTCAATCGTTTTCTAAGGAAAAATTACATATGAAATGTCTATTTGCGTAACTTTATTAAAGTTTTTGATTTTTTGATATTTTTTTCAAAATTTCACTCGGCAATTTAGGGTGTTTCTGAACATTCGCTTGCGTTTTAAAACAATAGACATAAACAGTATTCATTGATTGTGATTTTTGAATAAAATTTCATTCGAATCGCTCCATTCATTCGTGAGACATCGTCTCCATAGACTCACACACACACAGAGAGAGACATCACCTCAAAAAAGTTCGATTCGTGATCAGGGTTACTTGAAACGTGCTGTCCCGTCGAAAACTCGAAATCGAATTTTCGACCCCGTCACAATACTTTCCTTATACATTATATATATAAGGAAAGTAAAAAGACTTTATCAAAATAAAATTTTAGTATGTTGTTGAGACGGTCTGTGGGACCTATGGGAATGTAAAGGAATAATATCACCCAATTAGTTTTGGATTGATCCTATGTTTAAAAAGTGATATACATTGAACCCTAAGGGATCTAATTTTTCAAACATTTTTACAGCGAAGTTAAAATTCACAAATTGCTTCGAAAATTTTAGGAAGTATTTAAATTATCCCATAAAATGTATAAAACAAATTTCATATAAATATGTTTGGTAGATTTTTAAATAATAATTACACCCATATTATATGAAGAGATTGCGTGACCCATTTCAAAATAAATTATGGCATCTATATTTTTTCCCAGTGCAAAAATCGTGATTTTTAAAGTTCTTTTACATTTATATTTGGTGTTGCATCCGTCCTAAAACCGCTTTATTTTTGCGTATTTTTTGTGCATTTATATTCTGCGCTAACGCAATTACAATATTTTTTAGTTTAAATGATGATCAAACTTTGATTATTTCTACAACGAAGCCTAATTCTGAATTTATTTCACTCAAAATTATTTACCTCTGTAGAGTCTGAAATAAAAGTGATATGAATGAAATGTACATTGCTTTTACATAGAGAAACGGACGATTTATATTTCGATACCTTTATTTGAATAAAGTTCATTTTTTTTTTGAAGAAGTTTTAAGTTTTTAAATATAATAAATTATTGTAGTACTGTGATAATTTAAATATATCCGAGCTGAATGTATCACATTTTGGAGATGTTTAAATACAATTGCATTTCAGTTCGAAAGTGTTTCAGAATCAATGGTTTATGCATGTTTGTGAAGTAGCGTAAATATGTGAATGCTAACTGAGGGCCCGACTTAGCTCGACTGGGGCCCGGGGCAGACGTTCCTTCGGGGCTACCTTTCACCTCTCGATATGCACTCATATTTTATACTAGATCGAATTATCCAGCGTTGTCCGAGTTCTAAAAAGTGCACGTTATGTAAATAATACAGATGCAGTTACCACCACTCAATTTACAAATCGCTTGTTTTGAATCAAAACCATCCCCACTCTTGTTCACATTTTCCTTTTCCATATGCCCCTTTGATATGCCCTAAATAAGCACGTTGAAAGTACTTTAAATCGCAAAAAGGAAAAGAAGTTCCTTTTAGTCAGAAAAGTAAAATGTCGTTAACGTTAGAACGTTTTAGTTTAGAAGTCATAATTTTCCTATTTTATCATCTAGTTTGTATTCCGCTATTTTCTGTGTTTGAAGTTCATGATTCGGAGCTGATTAAAAATATATAAACGCTCCTTTATCATTGGAATAAATGGATCTAGAAGCCGAAAAGATTTTATATACGATTTTTAAAAGCTTGCATCCGATTTAAGTTGCATTTTCAAATTATACTTATAATGTTGAAAAAATTCTATTTTCCAAAACGTGAAAATATATCTCCAACATTTACAACATACTATAACAAATTAAAAATTATTCATTTTGAATTTACTTGTTGTATACTGCACAAAAAAATCAGATAAAGTTTTCATTGAAATATCGATATTGTTTTCATCTTCGTGAGGCTTTCTAAGTTTGCATTGAATTTGATTTCAATCGGTTGTATCATTTCCGTAAAAAGTAGTTATATATGTTTTTCGCAAACATGTCGATAACAGACGGACTGGCGGATAGAAAGAAAAAGTTAAAAGTCTGCTAGCAAAAGAAATAAAACTATTGTTAAATTTTCTACTATTGATAAAAAAACTGAAAAAATCTATAATTCAAAAAAGAAATGCCACACAGCACAGTCAGAGTTTTTGAGATCATAAGTTTCAAGGCCAGTTTTTACTATGTAAAAGCGTGGAAGAGTTACAGCTGGAAAAATGAGCGTTAAATGTGTTAAAAATATCCAGATAACAAATTTATCAGAGATAGATGTGGTACGTAATAAGTCTTAATGCAACTGGAAGAAACATTTTATGACTATGAGAAAAATCTAATGTGGGCAGCACTTGACTTTCCCTACAGACTCAAATTTCATCTTCTCTGTATTTCTTGAACGATTCATTAAATTGAATTTAATTACACAAAATAACACGCATAATTATTTGAAATTACACTGAATTTGTACTTTTAATTATGTTTCGTTTTCATTGTTTAACGATGCGTATTTTCAAACGACTTAGCAAAAATGTGGGAAAACTAAAATAGTTCTAGGTCTTAGAGCAATAGGATTGGTTTTATTATTTTCGACGTCAAAAATTACGTATACAGCAAGCATTTAATTGATACATTTGAGCATAAGTAGACTTTTGACAATTTTTGCGGGCCATTTTGTAAAAAGGGGTTCTATTTTCCGAATCGTACAAAAATCTAATCGGCACCAGGGTAAACCACAAGGGACGTACCTGTAAAATTTTATGAAATTGTGTCAATTAGTTTGTGAATATTAGAGTGATTAATTAGATTAATTAGAGTGATACATGCATTGCACAAGCAGACACACATACAGAGACTCACAGACGTCACGCTAAAAATAGTTTTTGTGTTCTTGAGGATACAAAATTTATAGGTCCGTGGAAATTTTGAGTTGCGATTTTCGACACGATTTCAATAATTTCCCTATAGATTACCATGTATAGTAGAAAAAGCAAAAATGTGTATTGCGATCTTCATTTCAACTTCTCTAGATTATAATATGAGTCCAATTATGTCATGGTTATTTCACACTAGCAGAACACACGGAATGTCATGTGCGGTCCACATCAGATTTTTTTTCGATAAGATTAGCATATTTCTCCGTCCATAAAGCTGGACGAAATTTTGGCGACGAATTTGGCGGTATATCTCCAACTTGGCGAGGTTTTGTTTAAACATTGCCAGATTGGCGAAAATATCGCCAAATTGATAAAAATGACGCTAAATCAATGAAAATGACTACTAATTAATGAAAATTCAATATCTTGGAAAGAACATGACAAACGACTGTAAGAATAACCAATTTCTTCGTCTGTCTGTAATGCTTGGTGAGAAATTTTGCGGGCTGTCGCGAACTTATTGACTTTTTTCTGAATATTGCCAGATTGACGAAAATGTCGCGAAATTGATAAAAATGTCTCTGAATTGGTAAAAATAACGCCAAATAGGAGGCAATTCTATGGACTTATATGTTGCCTACACCAATGTCTTGTGCAAGGTTGGCAGTCCGCCTGCGGTGTCTGAGGCAATTATTTGCAAATTTTTAATTCCGTCATATGACGTGCGTACCTTATGTGCGTAGTACATAATAAATTCGCTTCTCTTTGTTTGTTTTTAACACTTAACGATACATAATAATCTAGGGAATAATCTGGCGAAATATCGCCAATTTGGTTATATCTAACCACAGATTGACGAAAATATCATCAAAATTGCAAAAATGAAGCCGTGTTAATGAAAATGACGCCTAATTAATGAATTTATTATTAAAATATTTTAATATATGGACTATATTTCATATTGAGGCTGGTATCGATATTGGTAATTGTTAATTTTGAGTTGCGTGAAATACAAGTTAATCGGGTACGAAATTTCCATTACATATTGTCATCTGGAAGGGAGCCAAATGTACAATAAAGGTTACAAACAGTGTACCATGGATCTTTTTATCACTTTTTAACTGTGAAAGAAGTAAATGCATTGCATTATATAAGGAAAGTCAAGTGCTACCCACATCAGATTTTTAACTCTTTACAACAAAGTTGAAAAGTGTTTATAACTTTGTTCATTCTGTCTGTCTGTCTGTCTGTCTGTCTGTCCGTTAGCACGATAACTGCCGTAAAAATGACTTAATCAAAATGAAATTTTAGTATGTTGTTCAGACGGTCTGTAGGACCTATGGGAATATAAATGAGTAATATCACCCAATTAGTTTTGGATTGAACCCGGGTTGAAAAAATGAAATGCATTGAGCCCTATGGGATCTAATTTTTGAAACATTCTTTAAGCGAATTTAAAATTCCCAAATTGCTTCGAAAATTTTAGGTAATATTTAAATTGTTCCATAAAATGTATCAAATAAAATTCAGCGAAATATCTTCAGTAGTTTTTTAAATAAAAATTAAAATAGTAATTATACCCCTTACATGAAGTGATTACGTGACCATGATATGAAAAGATCACATGACCCACTTCAAAATAAACAAGAAAGATCAATCATGCATAAGCATTGATTATGAAACACTTTCCAACTGAAATGCAATTTCATTTAAAAATTTCTAAAATGTGATACATTCAGTGGTGATATCTTTTACATTATCAAAGTACTACAGTAATTTATTATACTTAAATATTTAAAACTGTATCGAAATATAAATCATCTGATTCTTTATGCAAAATCAATGAATATTTCATTCATATAACTTGTATTCCAGACTCCAGAGCTAAATAATTTTGTGTGAAAAAAATTCAGCAATTCTTATGTAATTCATCTTACAATCGCTTGAGATATTTGCATTCTGCATATGTTAAAATTAGGCTTCCTTGAAGAAATAATAAAAGTTTAGGGATCATTTAAAATCACAACTATTGTAATTGCATAGGCACGGAATTTAGATACACAGATAATACACAGATAATATATATGTGTATGTGTATGTACTCAAAGTATTGGAATCGTGCCGAAGATCGGAACTCGAATTTTCAAAGTATCTACACGTTTTGGGACTTCTAGAACACGAAAAAACTACTTTTAGGAAGACGTCTGTGTGTGTAAGGGTGTATCTGTGTATGTTTCTGTGTGTCTGTGTGGATATTACATCCACTCTAATTGAAAAACTAATGGACCGAATTTCATACAATTTGGTAGGTATGTTTTTGTGGGAAATCCTGATGTTCATTAGATTATAGTACGATTCGTAATAAAAGAATCTGCCTTCTTTGCGAAATGGCCGCAGAAATTGCCTTTATCCACTCTAGCTAAAAACTAATGAACCAAATTTAACAAAATTTGGAGTATAATATTTCAATAACCTACAAGTGATTTATATACCAAATTTAACAAAATTTTGTATATAAATCATTTGTAGGTTATTCTACTACGATTCGGGAAAAAGGAACGGGCTATTTTTGCAAAATGGCCAGCAAAAATCGTTATATATAAAAATAAAAGAATACGTGTGCTCAATTATATCAATTAAATTCCTATTTTATATGTGATTTTTGACAACAAAAAGAATAAGACTAACCCCATTACTCTAGGACTAGCCGTTCTTGAGATATTCTAGTTTTTTCGCGTTTTCGCTACGCCACCTTTGACAATAAGTCCAGCTATCAAATGAGAACCAAATTTAAGTTTAACGTGTAAATTCAATGTCATTTAAAATACTTATGTTGTGCAGATAAACTCAAATTATCATTGAATAAATAAAGAGAACGAATATGAGTCTGCAGGGAAAGACATGTGCTGTCCACATCAGAATTTTTAACAATATTACACCAATGATTTATAGAAGTGAACGGGGATTATTTTCAGGCCATTTCGAAAAAAATGTATGATCTATATTTAAAGATCCATCAAATTTTTGTCGAATAAAATGTTCAACAAATTTAAGCTGTGTACCAAATTTTAACTCTCTAGGACGTAGGAAAGTGCATTTAAAATGCCATCAATTAAATTTATCATGAAGAGTTATATAAAATTTAAAAAAAATGAAAAATTGTTAACCAAATTTATTTTAAAATATGAAGCCACTCCCATATGCAAAACGTTTAAACAAATGGAGAGATATTTATTATATAATATCTCTCTCTTTTCTTTCTGGAAGATATCCCAAAGTCAGAATTTAATTGAATTTGTTTTTTCCCTATATAAAAATAATTTTTTTAATTAAAAAACTACTTAACATATTTTACTGAATTTTTTTTTATATATTCTATGGGATAATGTGAATATTTCCTAAAAATTTCGAAGCAATTCGAGAATTTTAAATTTACTTAAAAAATGTTTGAAAAATTAGGTCCCATAGGGTTCAATGTATTTCATTTTTTCAACCCGGGTTCAATAAAAAACTAATTGGGTGATATTATTTATTTATATTCCCATAGGTCCTACAGACCGTCTGAACAACATACTAAAATTTCATTTTGATAAACTCATTTTTACGGCAGTTATCGTGCTAACGGACAGACAGACAGACAGACAGACAGACAGACAGACAGACAGACAGAATGAACAAAGTCATAAACACTTTTCAACTTTGTTGTAAAGTGTTAAAAAGATCAATCATGCATAAGCATTGATTATGAAACACTTTCCAACTGAAATGCAATTTCATTTAAAAATTTCTAAAATGTGATACATTCAGTGGTGATATCTTTTACATTATCAAAGTACTACAGTAATTTATTATACTTAAATATTTAAAACTGTATCGAAATATAAATCATCTGATTCTTTATGCAAAATCAATGAATATTTCATTCATATAACTTGTATTCCAGACTCCAGAGCTAAATAATTTTGTGTGAAAAAAATTCAGCAATTCTTATGTAATTCATCTTACAATCGCTTGAGATATTTGCATTCTGCATATGTTAAAATTAGGCTTCCTAGAAGAAATAATAAAAGTTTAGGGATCATTTAAAATCACAACTATTGTAATTGCATAGGCACGGAATTTAGATACACAGATAATACACAGATAATATATATGTGTATGTGTATGTACTCAAAGTATTGGAATCGTGCCGAAGATCGGAACTCGAATTTTCAAAGTATCTACACGTTTTGGGACTTCTAGAACACGAAAAAACTACTTTTAGGAAGACGTCTGTGTGTGTAAGGGTGTATCTGTGTATGTTTCTGTGTGTCTGTGTGGATATTACATCCACTCTAATTGAAAAACTAATGGACCGAATTTCATACAATTTGGTAGGTATGTTTTTTGTGGGAAATCCTGATGTTCATTAGATTATAGTACGATTCGTAATAAAAGAATCTGCCTTCTTTGCGAAATGGCCGCAGAAATTGCCTTTATCCACTCTAGCTAAAAACTAATGAACCAAATTTAACAAAATTTGGAGTATAATATTTCAATAACCTACAAGTGATTTATATACCAAATTTAACAAAATTTTGTATATAAATCATTTGTAGGTTATTCTACTACGATTCGGGAAAAAGGAACGGGCTATTTTTGCAAAATGGCCAGCAAAAATCGTTATATATAAAAATAAAAGAATACGTGTGCTCAATTATATCAATTAAATTCCTATTTTATATGTGATTTTTGACAACAAAAAGAATAAGACTAACCCCATTACTCTAGGACTAGCCGTTCTTGAGATATTCTAGTTTTTTCGCGTTTTCGCTACGCCACCTTTGACAATAAGTCCAGCTATCAAATGAGAACCAAATTTAAGTTTAACGTGTAAATTCAATGTCATTTAAAATACTTATGTTGTGCAGATAAACTCAAATTATCATTGAATAAATAAAGAGAACGAATATGAGTCTGCAGGGAAAGACATGTGCTGTCCACATCAGAATTTTTAACAATATTACACCAATGATTTATAGAAGTGAACGGGGATTATTTTCAGGCCATTTCGAAAAAAATGTATGATCTATATTTAAAGATCCATCAAATTTTTGTCGAATAAAATGTTCAACAAATTTAAGCTGTGTACCAAATTTTAACTCTCTAGGACGTAGGAAAGTGCATTTAAAATGCCATCAATTAAATTTATCATGAAGAGTTATATAAAATTTTAAAAAAATGAAAAATTGTTAACCAAATTTATTTTAAGATATGAAGCCACTCCCATATGCAAAACGTTTAAACAAATGGAGAGATATTTATTATATAATATCTCTCTCTTTTCTTTCTGGAAGATATCCCAAAGTCAGAATTTAATTGAATTTGTTTTTTCCCTATATAAAAATAATTTTTTTTAATTAAAAAACTACTTAACATATTTTACTGAATTTTTTTTTATATATTCTATGGGATAATGCGAATATTTCCTAAAAATTTCGAAGCAATTCGAGAATTTTAAATTTACTTAAAAAATGTTTGAAAAATTAGGTCCCATAGGGTTCAATGTATTTCATTTTTTCAACCCGGGTTCAATAAAAAACTAATTGGGTGATATTATTTATTTATATTCCCATAGGTCCTACAGACCGTCTGAACAACATACTAAAATTTCATTTTGATAAACTCATTTTTACGGCAGTTATCGTGCTAACGGACAGACAGACAGACAGACAGACAGACAGACAGAATGAACAAAGTCATAAACACTTTTCAACTTTGTTGTAAAGTGTTAAATATGGCATCCATCTTGTGTCAAAACCGTGATTTTTAAAGTTCTTTTCAATTCATATTGAGTGTTGTATCCGTAATAAAACCACTTTATTTTTGCTAAAATTCTGTGCATCTACATACTGAAACAACGCAATTACAATATATTTGAGTTTAAATGATCATCCAAATTCGATTATTTCTACAACGAAGCCTATTTTTCACTTATGTAAAATGTAAACAGCAAAATATGTAGAATGAGTTGTATTAGAATTACTGTATTTATTTAACACAAAATTATTTAGCCCATGGAGTCTGCATAGCTGATATGAATGAAATATTCATTAATTTTACAAAGAGAAGGACGATTTTTTTCGATGAAGTTTTAAGCATAGAGTTTAATTACTTGTAGCTCTATGTTCTTAATTTTTAAATAAAATAAATTATTATAGTATTATGATGAATGAAATGAATGGGAAATTGTTATGAATGAAATGCTGTTTTTATAGAGAAATCCAGGCTTGTTATTTTTTCTATGACGTCATTTGAATGAATTTCAATTGTTTTCGATGAAGTTTTCAAATATAATAAATTATTGTAGTGTTATGATAGTTTTAAAAATATTTCTGAGGAATGTATCGCATTTTAGAGATGTTTAAACCAGGCAATTTATATTTCAATGCCGTCATTTGAATGCAGTTCATTTTTTCTGATAAAGGTTTAAGTTTTCAAATATAATAAATTAATGTAGTATTGTGATAAGTTTTAAAATATTACTGAGGAATGTATTGCATTTTAGACATGTTTAAATAAAATTGCATTGAAGTTTGAAAGTGTTTCATAATCAATGCTTTAAGCATGATCGATCTTTCTTGTTTTAGTTTAAAACGGATTATGTCAATTTATTTCAAAACATCAAAAAAGAAATAGAAGCAAAAGCGATCTTTCGCAACAGAGTGCCGGTGCTATGTCGAGGATCCGCTAAATTTTAATAAATTAATATGTTCCACTGGATTAAGCTGTATATCAAATATCAGATCTTTGGAACGTAGGAAAAATATGTTAAAAATAACATCAAAGAAGTTGAAACAGACAATCATTGGTCATGACAAATTCAATATAAATGGAATGAGTTGCAGAAATCACAATAAAATATATTTTAGATAAATAATTAAGGAATTTTAAAGAAAGGAATTTTAATATTTGTATGTTCCAAATACATAATACTAATCTATATATGAAGAATCAGTCGAACAAACATAATTTGAGACCATTATTATAAACATTGTATGTAAATTCAAGTATTTACATTGAACATTTAAGTTTTATTTTTTGGTTAACGGATTCATGAACATATTATTCAATTGAATGAATTCCAATATTCCATTATAGATGCAGCAACGGATGAATCACATCACCAGGGAGTAGAAAACTGTTGTGCGTTCAGCATTTAAAGTCCTTAGGCTGTAAGTCCTTTAACTCCCTGTCGTGAAGGCGTATCGGAGTTGCACATGTGCCTTTTAATACTCCTGGTTTGTTTTTGATTAGCCACAGTAGTTTGCAATCACATCTTATAGGATTACCTATACATACAGAAAAATTGAAATTGTCAACGATAAACTTATTCAGTTAATAAACAAGTTTATTTTAAACATCTTATGTAGTAATAGACAGCATACGGGAGTCTGTGCGGTGTTTGTCGTTGAAGTGTGGCTCAATTCGACTTTTTCATACCAGTATACATATTTTTTTTTTTTCTAAATTTTACAAGAAACATTTTTTTAGATCGGTACCGTGGGTTTAAATGGTTGCAACTATAGAGAGTTACCCTTCACTTTAAATGACTTAAAAAATTCATTTGATTGATACTATACTTAACAATATACTCCACCGGGGGTAATTTGCCCCCAAAGGGGGAGCGATAACGTCACGAACAAAACAATTTTGCATCGCTGCTATTTTCCACAACAATGATTGAAACTATTAAGTTTCGCGATCACTGGCCATAAATAAACTCTTTTAATCGGGATTACTTCACATTTAGTTGATGTATTATGTAAAATTTCGAATCAATATCGAAGTATCCGCTCGAATTAAAAAGAAAATTCTATCCAGTTTTAGATTTCTTGATAACAAAGCCGGATATAAAATTTCGTGAAAATCCATTGTCCGCTTTTGTATACATAAGTAATCGGCCACAAACATCAGGCAAACAGACAGACAGACATCCGAAAATAGTCCAAAGTGTTCAAGAGGTCTTAAAACATATATTGGCGTAAATATATTGAATTCGAAAATTTTCATGAAAGCAATACTTCATTCTCTATACCATATTACATAGTATGAGAAAATAAAACTTCCAAGTAATCTGCAGCTACAAATTTTAGTACAAAAATAATCCCGAACCTCAGAATTTTCTATTTATTATATTTATTTAATATATAATTTGTCTATTTATAATTTTTTTTATTTATAATTTATTCTATTTATTCATTCATTGCTCTATTTAAACTTTGGCCAATTTTCGCATTAATCGGTTTGTAGCGATCGAGACAATTGTATCATTGTTTCATTCTATGTGGCATTGTAAGGTTAACAGAGCGTTTTTTCCAGTAAACAGGGATTGGATAACTGAAAGAATTTGCATTCAGATTTGAAATTTTTAAAAACCTATCTTTTGCTATCAGAATATTCAAAATGCATTTTTTTCATAATCTGGCATCGCCTAATAGAATGTGAAATTTGTTATACATAATTTGTTATATATAATTTTTGTTATACATACAATATTGTTATACATTTGTTATACGAATGTGTAATTTGTTGAACATAAAGTATATCTATCATTTTTCTAAAGATATTATTTTTTTTTAATTATAAGATTTTTTTTTGGATAATAGAGTAATTTAATTATTATATATATATATATATATATATATATATATATATATATATATATATATATATATATATATATATATATATATATATATATATAATAATTAAAATGCAATAGAAGGATAGCGATGTATCAAAAAGGCCTTTTTCGACACATCGCTATTCTTCTATTACATTTTTATTATTACTTTTTGCATAGATATACATAGTTGAACGACTTGGCGCCGAAGGGTATGTTTTCTGTATTTAGTTTTGATGGTGAAGGTATTTTGATAAGGTTATATATATATAAATGACAACAATGGTAATATATACACAGAGAAGTTAGGCCTTTTGAACTCCTTTTAGCTATCTTACAGTGGGATATGTAAAGCGAAGGAGATTTATCGCGAACATTTCATAAAAAGATGCCAGTTCTATTTTCTGAAGATCCGCTATATTTTAAAAGAACAAAATGTTCCATCTGAGTTTCAAATTTCAGATATTTTGGACATGGAAAGTATGTTAAATATTCCATCAAAGAAGTTGAAACAGACATCTAAACAGACAACCATCTGTCATGACAAATGCAATAAAAGATTTTTAAAAGGTTTTATTGGTTTTATGAAACACTGATTACAGAATCGCAAAAGACTAAAAAGTATAAAATAACATATTGTAAAACATCTGATTTTGAAACGCTGATCTTGAAAGAATCGCAAGTCGTAATTTTTATGATCTGAATCAGCTAATGCACTTTTTTTTACATAAGCATCATTTAAATATTTAATTTACACTGTTTGAGCTGTGTGTACAGAAAATGTACTGAATTTACTGAAAAATAAAAAATAACTTTTGGCTATCAAAGTATTCGTGGTCATGTGCGATTAAAAATAAAACCATGGGAGGGGGAACATGAAAGAATTGTACTTGAATATTAACAGAATTTGAAGGAACAATAGAAATCATAACATAGAAATGAAATATATAAGATTGGTTACATTCACTTCATTTAAATATCTTTTTAACAATGTTGATTTAAAAATCCATTCTCACATATATCATATGTCATTTCTATGTTATCAATGGCATTGTTCCTTAAAATTATTTTAATGTCCAAATACAGTTCTTTTATGTGCTCTCCATGGTCTTATTTTTTAGTCGCATATGACCAAAAATGTTGTGATAGCAAAGAATATTTTACTTTTTAGTACAGTTTACTGAAGCAATGTAACTTAAAAGCATTTTTTATAACATATTTTTACATGCAAGAAAAAATCTAATTATTTATTTTAATTTTCGAATAAATCATCTTACAGTTTCAGATCCGTAGCTCTCATTTAATACTAACAGCGATTTACTACACCTAGTATTCATGGAGATTTTTGCTATATACAAAAAAGAAAATATGCACAACTTATAAATCTCACTGAGCGTATTATGATTCTGTTAGGTAAATGTAGATAATTCGATTCCTAATAAGACATTGCTGAAATAGCATCTGACAGTTCAAGATTTAAAAAAATCTTAATTCACTTAAATTATAGTAGCTTTTTGTGTATGAAAACAATTTTTCAGTTTTATCCCAAACAAATAAAATTCTATGAAAATGAAGCACAATAAAATATGTATGATATTCATCCTTACCATCAAGCATAAGGTAGTTAAACTTTGCAACATTTCCATCAAATGCTGATTCTGGAATTACAGTTAGATAATTCTTTCTCAGTCCGACAGTTAGAAGTTTCGGCATGTCGATGAAGAGATCACCAGGTATGGCTTGAATCTCATTATCACTGGAAATATTTAACAAGAAAGATCAATCATGTATTGATTATGAATCACTTTCCAACTGAACTGCAATTTTATTTAAACATCTCTAAAAGGCGATACATTCCGAGCTGATATATTTTAAATTATCACAGTACTTAAGTAATGTATTATATTTGAAAGCTTAAAATTTCATCGAAAAGAAAAAATGAACTTTATGCAAATGACGTCATCGAAATATAAATCGTCTGGCTCTCTGTGTAGAAGCAATGGATATTTCATCCATATCACTTTTATTCCAGACTCCAGAGCTAAATAATTTTGCGTGAAAAAAAATTCAGCAATTCTTATACAACTCATCTTGCAATCACTTGTTTATTTCTGCATCCATTAAAATTAGGCTTCGTTGTAGAAGTAATCAAAGTTTGATGATCATTTAAACAAAAAAATATTGTAATTGCTTTGAAACAGAATATAGATGCACAGAAAATACGCAAAAATAAAGCGGTTTTAGGATGAATGCAACATTACATATGTTTTTAAAAGAACTTTAAAAATCTCGATTTTGACACTAGGAAATAAAGAAGGATGCCATTTTTTATTTTAAAGCGGGTCGCGTGATCTCTTCATATAATATGGGTGTAATTAATATTTTAATTTTTACTTAAAAAACTACCGAACATATTTTGCTGAAATTTTTTTATATATTTTATGGGATAATTTGAATATTTCCCAAAATTTTCGAAACAATTTGTGAATTTTAAATTTGCTTAAAAAATGTTTGAAGAATTGGGTCCCTTAGGGTTCAATATATTTCACTTTTTCAACCCGGGTTCAATCCAAAACTGATTGAGTGATATTATTTATTTACATTCCCATATGTTTCACAGACCGTCTCAACAACATACTAAAATTTCATTTTGATAAAGTCATTTTTACGGCAGTTATCGTGCGAACGGACAGACAGACAGACGGAATGAACAAAGTCATAAACACTTTTCAACTATCCTGGAAAGTGTTAACTTAGACTAAACTTTTATGTTCTGATGTGAATCCAGATAAATTTTCTTACATTGTGCTATGAATTATATTCTTTGATAGTTTAGTAATCACATGCAAATATCAGAGATTAATACATGTAACTGGTCCGATTTTCCGTATCAAAATCAGTATAAAACATGTACAAAATTTGCAAAACATATTTTGAAAAATATTCAGATGAACTCTATTGGATTATGCATGGGAATGAGATCGATCATTTAATCATAATTAGTACTTATGTTATCAATTCCATAATTACCCAAGTATATTTGTCTATATACTTATCTATTTATCTGTCTGTCTGGAACGATTGGCTAAAAACTTGACGACGAATTTGGAGACTTTTTTTAAATGTGGCCAAAGTGATGAAAACGACACTAAATTAACGAAAATGACATCAAAAAAGAAAAAATTTCAAATCAAAATGTAAGTAGAATTTTTAATTTTCAATTTTAGGAATGGATTGGAATTCAAACTTTTTATTAAATGGATGGTATATTACTCACGCTTAAATAGGATTTGTCCGTCTGTTTGCTTTAAATGGATCTGTCCAGCAACAAATTTAGCTACCTTGGTGATAAACGTGACAAATTCTTAAAAATGGTACAAATTTGATAAAACATCGCCAAATTGATCAAAATGTTGCCAAATAGCAAAAAATCGAAAATTCAATAACAAAGAAAATAAGAAAATATACACTATTAAGTAAATTTAATTTCTTTGATAATCCTCATCGCTTTAAGGACATTATTGATTTAATATTCAAATTCTGTAATAATTATTAGTGAGTCTAGGGGAGCCTAATTGCACTGCTTTATGTTAGTGTATGGTATTATATGTATGCTTCGATACGGAGCCGTATAAGAAATAGTATTATTGAATGGGAGAGGTGTATGGCTGGCATATGTCTGTTGATATTAAGAAGAAATGTCTTGCAACTTTATGGATTGCGGATGGGAGTAATTCAACGTTATACCCAGCTTTTGCTTACCCATTCTTATGACGACTTATCCTTCTAATTTTTTTAGCTTGTTAATCAGTGTCTTTAGTTGTTAATGGTTAATCCGTCTTGTGACGGCTTAGCCTTCTTGTTACTTTATCTTGTTAAGCAGTACCAGAGGTAATCATTTACAACATTACCCCATCTTATGATGGCTTAACCTCCCAATTTCTTTAGTTTATTAATCAGTACTAGGTTTAATCTTTTACAACGTTACCCCGTCTTGCGACGGCTTAGCCTTCTTGTTGCTTTTGATATGTTAATCTGTGCCAGGTGTAATATTTTACAACGTTACCCCGTCTTATGACGGCTTACCCTTTTGGTTTCTTTAGTTTGTTAATCAGCACCAGGTGTAATCTTTTATAACGTTATCCTGTCTTTTGAGGGCTTGCCCTTCTAGTTTCTTTAGCGTGTTAATCGCTACCAGGTTAATTGATCTATCATCATTGGACCATACATTCGGTTCATTGAATTTTTTTTTAAATTATCAGCAAACAGCGAGATGGAGCTACAGTTTATAGATGATAAGCTTGATAAAACTCATATATTTTATATTTTATTTTTACTTACTCAAAGTATAAATGTTGGACTTTGAACGGTCTGGGAAACATATTCCTAGAGAGCTCAGTCAACTTGCATCCATCAATGGAGAGTCTATCTAGATTGACAAACTCGTTGAGCGCCCCTATAAATTAAAAAATGTATGAAATATCCTGGATAATAATCGAAAAGATAGTAAATAAATCTAGTCAATGAATAAAAACAATCTGTGCAAGTAATAAGGAAAAACTTAAAGAAAGTAGTTAGGAACAACTAAATTAACAATGCAGCAGACAGCTAGCTGTTCCGAGGATAGCAAGAGTTTCTGCCAGACTTTTTACTCTTTGACTTCATGTTTTGTTTATGTGTTTGCATCCTTGACTTTATGCTTTGTTAATGCATTCTCATCCTTGACTTCATATTTTGTGTATGTGTTCGCATCTTTGACTGCTTGTTTTGTTCATGTATTCACATCTTTGACTGCATGTTTTGTTCGTGTGTTCATATCTTTGACTTCGTATTTTGTTCATGTGTTCACATCTTTTACTTCGTGTTTTGTTATGGTCCTAACGCCATATTTTAAAATTGAAAGTTATTTCGGATTTTCTTTACAAAATTGAGACTTGTTCTTATAAATTGAAGTTAAACGAAACTGAAAATTGTTCTTATAAATTGAAGCTAGAGTGCGAATTGAATAAGTTTCTTAATTTTGAGCTGGGAGCAATTTTTCATTGCCTTACTGTTTGCCTGCTTTGTCTGACTACAACTCTTCTCAAACGTTACCAAATTTTAAAGTTTGGATATATGGTGTGAATACATGTTCTACAAGTTGAGTATGTTAATAGCTTAAGCCGTTGCCACCTTAAGAAAATTAAATTTTAAAGAATTTAAAAATCCTTTGCATTTTTTAAAGCAGATTGTTTTCGCGTTGCATATGCAGCTATTTATGGATGTATATTACTTCCTTTATTTGTGAATACTTGACTTCGGAAAATAACAATTAACATTCGTTTGGAACTAATAATGCGAAGATATGCACAGCAAATTAAAAAAATGAAGTAAAATGAATCTATATTTGAATATTTATATTTTATTATTTAAACTATTGAATTTTTATAATTTTAAACGGAAAAATTGCACAAAAAGTTTCCCGTTTTGAGAATTACAAGAATGCATTCCCGCAATTATAAAACAACTTCATACTTGTAGAGTTGATAAGCGTTTTCATAACTTCGGAGGTGTCAATGGAGTTTATATATATATATTTTTGAAAAGTAATCATAATTTTTTTATTTTATTGTAACAATTTCCAAATTTTCTAGGTATTTTTCGAACAAGCATTTTTACAATACATCGGAATGAAAAATAAACGCAAATGAATGGGTTTAATGGCATCTTTATGACCATTTTTATGGCAATTAAACATTAAAATTCCATGAAAAATTTCTTTTCTGAAAGTGGAAACGAACGAGTCAATGCCATATATAAATTAGATGCATCAAAGCAAATTGATTGAAAAAAATATTATTCTAATATTTTCTAGAGGAATAAAGTCCATATTATGATTTTGTCATATGATGAGAAAGTATTAAAAAGTAAATATGACGCAGGGAACGGTTAAAAACGTCTTCAAAAACCAGTCGTGGTTACAAACAATTTGTATGTACTGTACATACACTCATTACCATAAAAATTTGCGCACTAAGAAGTAATTGTAGGATTGTAACGGAACTTGGCATGAAGGTACATGTCAGGCAGATATGCAAATGATTAGAAATACAGCGCGATTGCGCATTGCGTAATGCCACCAGAGGGCATTGAACTTAGTTCTCCCTGGCGCAGGAAAATGGTACGCAGAGGATTTTGGCCTGTACATAATCTGTTGCAGAGGGACGCTTTTTTCATTAGGGATGCCGTTACGCAGCCATCAAAGACAATATGATCAGCTGTCAGAGTTCGAGAGGCAAAGAATCATCGGGATGATGTAAACCGGGGGTCAGCTCGGCCAGTAGCCCGCCACCTAGGCCGTTCTGACTTTACTGTGAGGAGGTGTTGGGACCAGTGGACTAGAGAGAGGTCGTATACACGGCAGCCAGGTTCAGGACGCCCTCGGCAGACCAATAGCCGAGAAGACTGTCACATCACCCGACACACACGCATAGCGCCAACTTCATCACTGTCCGCTAACCGGACACAGACAGCACCTTCAGTACGGGCCCCTGTGTCTGTCCCTACCATCGCGAGGCGCCTGGCTGAAGAACATTTGTTATCACGGCGCCCATTACGTGTGCTGCCAATGACACCCACCCATGGTCGCCTCCGTTTGGAGTGGTGTCGAGCTCGACGGGATTGGACCGCAACCGAATGGAACCAGGTCGTCTTTAGCGACAAATCGAGATTCAATTTGGGCAGTGATGGCAACCGCGTATGTGTGGAGGCCCTGTGGTGAATTCCTCAATCCTGCCTTCGCTTTACAGCGTCACACCGCTCCCTCAGCTAGTGTGATGGTGTGAGATACCGTCGCATACGACACCCGGTCACCTCTAATATTGATCCACGGAATCATGCCAGCACAGCGGTATGTTTGTGACATCCTTCAGCCACATGTGTTGCCACTTATAGCAGGGCTCCCACGAGACATTTTTCAACAGGACAATGCTCGGTCACACACAGCAAAGGTGTCGTAGGAATGACTCCGCCACATTACAACCCTTCCCCGGCCGGCCTGCGCGATCCCCAGATTTGCCACCGATCGAGCATGTCTGTGATCATTTGGGACGGCAAGTTGAACAGCTTACGAGTTAGGTCGAACTAGAGGCCCGCTTACAACAACTGTGAAATGAAATGACGCAGGACACAATAGGGGACCTGTATACCTCAATGCCCGCCCGTATCGCATCGTGTATTCCCGCTAAAGGTGACCTAACAGAGCACTAGAACCCCATTCATTTGTAGTTTTTCCTGTAATAAATTATTCTTTTGCATTGACTTTTGTATCACTTACTTATATCAACGTTGCACTCACATATATAAAATTTCGTTCGATTTTGACAACTCTTTCTTGGTCACAAATTTTTATGGCAATGAGTGTATATATTTTTTCGATTAGGAATGTTAAAAATATAGCACGTTACTGGAAATAAGAACATAGACAAAAATATAAGGAGCTAATCTGTTAATATTGAAAAGGAAAACTGTATTCAGCTGATAGAGTTAAAGATGAGACCATCCCTTTTACCTCCATGATTCAGCTGGATAGGAATGTTAATATTGAGACGTAATCTGAATTTAAAAAGTCAGAATTTAAATATTGAAACCATAGAGTTAGAGAGACTTCTGGATAAAAAGTTTCGCTTGAAACATCTATTTCTCAGTATTGGCTATAGATAGAGATTATATGATAACTGATAAAGATTCAACCTTAAATTTTGGAAGAGACGTTTACTAAGATTTTTCTCTGCCGGCTAATTTTCCATTTCCGGCTCTAAATGTTTCTTGAAACACCATTTTTTCATATAGATAGAGCTTAGATAACATCTGATATAGATTCAGCATCAAGATCTGGAGTAGAATGTGGTTCAGTAAGAATTTCCAACTTTTGTTCAAAATTGTTCATGAAAAGTTTATTTAAAACAAAAATTAGATAAATGCATCTATTGCAGTGGTTTGATATACTTGTTGTCAGCTTATACATTTTTAAAAATCTTGGAAATATAAGAATGGCTTCCAAACAAAAGTATATGAAATACCAAAGCATATACTGATATATACAAAAGCATGTACTGATATATACAAAAGCATATATTGATAGTGATAATTATGGATGTAGAAATATTGAATTCTAACCATTTACACATACACTTCTTATGAAAAAAATGGCTAACTGTAATTAACAACACATAATAAAAGTTCTAAGTATCCTAAACTGTTTCAAACTAATGCATAAAATTGGTGAATATTTTATAACATAGAAGTTGAGGTATGTTAAAACAATGTTTCATTTCTAATCACTTAATTGCCTTAATTTTAACATTTCCATGTATTCTGATCAATCATTAATAAAAATAAATCATTAATAAAAGAAATAATAATAAAAAAAATAATAGTTTAATCAAAAGATTAGCCAATAGGCAATTTCTGCATTTAGAGAACTCTGGTTACAGTAAAGAATTAAAAACTCTATAAAAATTTAATTGTAAAACATAAAAAATCGTCTGCTATAAATATAAATAAAAACATTTGAATAACGGTTTCTTGTTTATAAATACAATTAATGAAGAAAATCTGGGATATTAATTTTAGCTCATGATGACGTAAAACCAAATTGTGTATGCTTAGCTGTTTTTGAGTTATATCTAGAAGAATGTGGGAACAAACCATTCAGAGATAAGTTTTTTGAACAATTTTTTGATCACCTTAAACAAATACGGAAGTTATACCTGGTTCAATTTTGCTTGTTTCTGTCCCATACAGAATAAGTTGTTGAAGATTTGTTGTGACGTATTGGTCCAACGTAGAATCCAGAGTCTTAATTATGTTATAGTAGATTGTCAAAATTCGCAATTCGGTTAAAGGTTTGAAAAGGTTCCATTTGGAAACTCTAAAACGAAACACAATACAAAAATTTACATATTGCAAGATTAACTAAAATAAATTGTAGACTCTAAATGATTATAAAGTTTCTAAGATAATATATCATTAAGAGGAGGGTCTCAGCAGGACCCTCCGCTCAACGCTCAACAGCTGTATATCATCATCGCTCAGCAGCTATATATCATCATCGATCAGAAGTTATACATCATCATCGTTCAGCAGCTATATATCATCATCGCTCAGCAGCTATTTCATCATCGCTCAGCAGCTATTTCATCATCACTCAGCAGCTATAGCATCATCGCTCAGCAGCTATCGCTCAGCAGCTATATATCATCATCGCTCAGCAGCTATTTCATCATCGCTTAGCAGCTATAGCACCATCGCTCAGCAACTATAGCATCATCGCTCAGCTACTATAGCATCATCGCTCAGCAGCTATAGCATCATCGCTCAGCAGCTATATATCATCATCGCTCAGCAGCTATATAACAACAATCTTTAAATAGGCTGAAGCGTGTAAGTCGTTACGGATTTGATGATTCTATCAAAATTTTAAAGTGCTGTGGCGTATTTTGTGTACATATTCGAAGAGGGAAAGACAAAGAAATTTTCCAAAAATTTACCAAAACTGCAGCCTTTCGATGCCGGTTTAGGGAGATATGCATGAAAATTTCGAAGGCATCAAATACCGTCACCAGGGCCGATGCAAGCTCGGGAACAGTAGAGTCGCGGCTCAAGGCGCCGCCGTTACAAAAGGGCGCCAAAATATTCATTATTAATTTACAATTAACGTAATATTTTGTTGTCTTAATAAGTGATAAAAGAAATTTTATTGTTTAAATTAAAAGTTGTGGCTTCTGAAATTGGTACAATATTTGAAAAATAATATATATTTACTTATTTTGCATTATCTAAAGAAGTAAGCATCTTTGTTTATACTTAAACTGTTTTTTTTTTCTGTGCTAATTTTTCTGAAGTATTAAGAGCTTTATTTGTGACATTTTGAGGAGTTATCAGATGTAATTACGAAGAATATTTGTGTAATGATCACTGGAGGAGATATATTCATTTAATATTTGTCTAATCTAAATCAAAAGATATTTATATAAATTTAAAAAAAAAATGAAAACGGAAATAGTGAAAATATTCATGTAGAATGCTGGACATTTTTTGCTTATTTCTAGTTTACGATCTATATTTCCCATTGCTTGGTGGAGAAGCGCCAAAATCATGTTTGTCACTGGGTGAAAAATATCTTTGAGCCGGTCTTGCCCCTATCCTTAAATAAATCCGTAGTAAGGAAGGAACATCGACTTTATATAAGTAGACGTTTAGTATTCAAGCTCCTTAAAATGATAGATTTCATCACAAGACTACGCTAAGCAAAGTTGAATTGGCTGTATGATTTGGGAGCACATAGTGCTATATGAGTCTGTGGAGGGGAGGTAACTCGTTAAGGAACACATTTATTACTGCAGGAATAAAAACCAGGTACCTTCCCATGACGTCCCCAAGTACTTTCCCAAGCATTTCCCATAACGTGTGTTATGTGTGTGTTTCCCATAACGTGTGTTGTGTGTGTGTTTCCCATAACGTGTGTTGTGTGTGTGTTTTCCATAACGTGTATTGTGTGTGTGTTTCCCATAACGTGTGTTGTGTGTGTGTTTCCCATAACGTGTGTTGTGTGTGTGTGTTTCCCACAAAGTGTGCCAAGTCTACTTGTATAAGGTCGGTGGGAAAGATGGAGTGCCACTTTTTGGTTATCCAATTTTCTCTAAAATTTTGCTTACCTATTCCTATGTATGCGTTCTTATATCATAAGTGGTATACAATGCCTGACAATATAAGTATAAATTGCTGACATTTTTATCTATTAAGCTCGGAGATATAAGCGTGTTTACAGTTTTTCGTAAACGCTTTGATTTCAGATGGATACCAAATTTTGCAAGAAAATTTTGAAAAACGGTATCATGACTCCAAGCAATTACAATTATAGCGTTTTATCCTTCACTTTAAAGGGATTGAAAAATTAATTCGATTGATACCATACTTGTCAATGTACCTACCGGGGGGTAACTCCCCCCACCCGAGGAGACTAATGATGTCGTGAACAAAAAAGTGTATGGAGTCTATTTTTCACAACAATGATAGAAACTACTAAGTCTAGTGATCATTAAGCCATAAATAAACCCATTTATGCCAGCTTATGTCAAATTTTGTCCTATGCTGCCATGTTGTAAAAATATAAAATTTCGAATTTTTTGCTCGAATTAAAAAAAAAATTCTATCTAGTTCTAGATTTTTCGATAACAAAGCCGGATATAAAGTATCGTGAAATTCCATTAATGTTTTTGGCCACTATTGTGTACACAAGAAATCGACCATAGACATAAAACAGACAGACGAACATCAAACCAAAAATAGTCAAAACATGTTCAGGAGGTCTTAGAATTTATACTGGCATCAAAATCTCGAATTCAAAAATGTTCGTGAAAACAATACTTTCTCTATATTATATTACATTGTATAAAAAAGTAAAAATTCGATCACTCATAATGTAGTGTATTGCTAAAAAGACTGCTTAAATTACGAAGTTTCCCACAAAATCTTTGCAGATAATCTGCTTGGAATGTTTCCATGTGACTAACTTTCTCCTAGAACTAACCTACAGCCATTTATACTCACATTGAAACTTATTAGTAAGTACCGTAATCGGGAAAAGTCTTATTGTTGTATTTCATTCTATTTGTTTTATTCCAATTTGATATCTCCTATTTAAATTGACGGTTTTTGTAATTTTTTAGTCACTACTATATTTTAGGTTATTGCGTTTAAATTTTATGTTTGTTATTTAATTGAATATTAATCTGTTGCATTTAATGGGATATTTTAAATGAATATTCTATTAAACATGTTTGGCTGTATTTAAACGTGAAAGTTGTATGAAATTTTAAAATTGAGTTTAGGCTGATTTTAAAAATAAAACTGCATGTCTTTACCATAATTACAACTCATCTTGCAAATTTTACATTATTAATCAAACTAGAACATTAAAACATAGGAAACAGCTTGAAAGGTTTTGAATAGGTAGTTTAAACCTTATTGGTTTAAACCAAGGTTTAAACCAATGGGGTTTAAACTACCCACTCAAAACCTATACTGATATTTTATTTTTCATTTTAACCATTATTTTGATTCAGATCGTGGTTTATCGTTTTGTTTTGTTTCAAAAACTAAAATATTTCAATCATATTTTTTTCAACACATATTTTTTCAATCCTATTTTTATCATATTTTTTCTATCAACTCTGGTTAATAGAAAAAATATTCTCGAGGTTGAAAACAGGCAGAGCATATAGAACACATTTTCCGTATTTAAAAACAATGCGCCTACCTAAATGCTCTGAAAACAATCGGATGTGGCCAACACATGACTTTGGCTACATAATCCTATGACTTTACTTCCTTAATGTGAAATAATGATGGACAAGATCCTCTATACAATGATTTTAACGTTGAAAAGTACTCTAACATTTGGTATATTTCTGAATGACAACATGTAAAATTATTTGGAAGTACCAAATTAACTTATATTTCGTGCACATATAACTTGACAATTAGAAATATATCAAACATCTACTAATCAATATACTACACTATTATATTAAAAAAATCTGATGTGGGCAGCACATGTCTTTCCTTATATAATGCTATGTATTTACTACTTTTACAGTAAAAGCAAAATAGGTTATTCTTATAGTACATACTTAAATGTTTTCCAAGATATTGAATATTCTTCAAATAGTCGTTAATTTCATTGATTTAGCGTCATTTTTATCCATTTGGCGAGATTTTCTTTGATTTGGTAGCATTTAAAAAAGTTGTCAAGTTGACGACATTCCGCCAAATTCGTTGCCAAAATCTCGTCAAGCGTTATGGATGGAGAAATAAGTTATTCTTACAGCAGATAAATAACTATTGGCGTTCAAATACAAAAGTATTACTCAAAGTAACTTTTCTCGTGAATGGAACGAGTTAGATCAATGAGAATGATGTTACTAAATTTATCGCTTGGTATTGCATATGAAAAGTAAACATGTTTCTCAACAGTTAATATTTTTTTTTTAATTTATGAGATTTTTTGATAAATTTATTTGAAAAATGTGCAATATCTCGAGAACGGTTCATGCTAGCGTTCTAAAGTTTATGTCAATCATTTTCTAAGGAAAAATTACATAAAAATGTCTATTTGCGTAATTTTATTAGAGGTTTTGATTTTTGATCATTGTTTTCAAAATTTCACTCGAAAATTTAAGGGTTCCGAACATTCGATTGCGTATAAAAACAATAAACTTCCAGTATTCACGGATTGTAATTTTTGTACTAAATTTCGTTCGAATCAGTTCATTCGTTCGTCAGTTATCACACACACACACACACACACACACACACACACACACACACACACACACACACACGCACACGCACACGCACCCCTCAAAAATGTTCGATTCGTGATCAGGGAAGCTTGAAACGTGCTCTCCCGTCGAAAACTCGAATTCGAATTTTCAACACCGTCACAATACGTTCCTTATACATTATTGTATATAAAGAAAGTAATATGTTATATTAATTCATCAATGTGGCGCCATTTTCGTAACAAAAGCATAATTTTTGCAAACTCGCTTTTTTATCACAAATGCATCTAAATAAAGCATCACACAGACAGAGATCATGTAAAGCAGTGGTACTCACTACGCGATGGGGCATATAATTAAAATATGCATACATTGATCTTTTTTGTGATATGCCACAAATTTACATTTCTAATTTGATATAGGATCCCCATTCACAATGTTCAATTTTCAATTAAATATAACTCGCTTAATTTTAAAGATACAGATATCGGGGTTTTTTTAATGATCTTGTTGCATTAAAAATAAAAATTTTCTGATTGACCAAATTTGTCTAAGGGGGTCGTATAAAAATTTAAAAAGTATAACCTTTTGAAAATTAATAGGAGGAATATTTCAATTACGTAGTCTTATTTCCTACCTTACTTTCAACATTTTTGCAATTTATATTGCCAACTTATCTCCAACAGGTAAACAATTAAAGCGAGTTTCCATCTTTTGGGGACACCCTGTATTTGACTAAATGGAAAACGCAATCAAACTTTAATCATGGCCATTTATTGAATTTATAACTGCCCGCAGTGTGTTCTTGAATTCTGCCTGACGCAATCAAACTTGCATTATGACCATTTATTGAATTTATAGCTGTCCGCAGTGTGTTCTTGAATTCTAACTGATGCAATCAAATTTGATTTTATAACCTATAAAAGTTATAAATATTTACTCTATGATGTTGGTGTTTTCCAATTTCAGTTTGTATAAGTTATGGAGTTCTTCTGGAGGAGAGTCAAAAAGTGCTGTCAGGGTAGAATTTGCAAAATACAGCTCATACACCTCAGTATGTGTGAACATCTCATGTGGCAGATACTTCAAGGTGGAAAAATAAAAATGCACCTAAAAATATAATTTATTCAATAAGCAAGTAAAATAAATTCGTATGAGAAGGAGAAACATAAATAAGCTTAATTTATAAAAATACCTCAAACAAATATCACATATAAATACATATTATAAGACCCCCATTTTGCACACTTTAGGAAATATATTCGACAATCTGTGTGTATGTGTATATTTGTGAGGTGTACGGTAACTTAACAAGAAAGATCAATCATGCATAAAACATTGATTATGAAACACTTTCCAACTGAAAGGCAATTTCATTTAAACATCTCTAAAATGCGATACATTCAGCGGTAATATTTTGTTAATTATCACAGATTTATAATAATTTATTTTACTTGAAAACTTAAAACTTCATCGAAAAAAATAAACTTTATTCAAATAACGTCACCGAAATATAAATCGTCTGGCTCTCTGTAAAAGCAGAAAATATTTCATTTATACAATTTTATTCCAGACCCCTGAGTTAAATAATTTTGCGTGAAATAAATTCAACAATTCTTATACAACTCATCTTACAATCACTTGTTTACATTCTGCATCCATTAAAATTAGGCTTCGTTGTAGAAATCATCAAAGTTTGACGATCATTAAACTAAAAAATATTTTAATTGCGTCTCATACATTTTCATATTTTAGATATAAAATCCCAGCGATCTAACCTATCTTGGAACCGCCATAAGAATTGTACTCGTTTTTTGTTAATAACTCGAGTTGCAGAATATAGCTATAAAGCTCATATTTGATATAGCACTGTCCTTCGTGGTATATATATAACTACTTTGTTGATCATTTCGGCAAACTCATAAGAAAAGCCACAATTACAGGTTTTGATGCAAGAACCAGCTTCATTTCTGAGATATTCAGCTAATTATCATTTGTCGAAGAGTTATTTTTGCATATATATATATATATATATATATATATATATATATATATATACATATACAGGGTGTCTCCAAAAGAGTGGCCTAAGCTTTTATTCCTTAAATATTGATCTTAGACATATATAATAAATTACAAAGCTGCGCAAAAAAGGTACAGAATTTTACGAAATCGATTAAAATATATATACAGGGTGTCTCCAAAAGAGTGGCCTAAGCTTTTATTCCTTAAATATTGATCTTAGATATATATAATAAATTACAAAGCTACGTAAAAAAGGTACAGAATTTTACGAAATCGATTAAAATTTTCAAGGGAACTAAATTTCAAGAAATACAAAATTTAAAATTTTATACGGTCCCCGTACAAAAACATTTCCAATGAGTAAAATGTGCCCTTACACTAATAAGGTGATGCACAAAATTTCAGCATTATATCATACAAAGTCCCAGGGATATGAAAAGACAAAAATGCTGACTTAAACCACTTTTTAATGCATCGAAATAGGTTCTCAGAGGGGAAAAATCATGTCGGCAGATCGCGTTTCAGGGATCATACACACATTACGGAAGCACCTCGGAACACCGCGTGCTGTTGGCCATCTCGGGTGCGGTATCCCCGTGGTTTGCGCGCTAGATTTGCACGCTACCACAAAATGCCGCCGTGTTCATGCGGAGTACGATCACGTTAAACATGTGGGTCCGTAAGTCCTTCCGAGAGGTTGGTGGTAGGGGAAGGAGGGTACGGTCCCTGTGGATGCCTCCCCCACTGGGTTCCGGTCTAAATTGGGTGGCACTTCCCGGCCGTCCATACAGTTACCTTACACCTTTCTGGTAGGTCGGACGGTCTGGGTCTCAACAACAACACATTACGGAAGAAAACAAGGATTACATAAATAAATAATAATTTTGCTATTTATTGGTATAAAAGTATCAACACTGTGTAGAAATAATAATTTTGCACAAAGATTACAAAGCTTGTTCAAAATATTTTCCATCCATGCCAAAGATCCATTAAAGATAAGAGGCAGATATTATTTGCCTATGATGCATTTCTGCGTTGCGTCATTTGCACTCTTGCTATAAACATTTACATTTTAATTTATGATTAATCGCTTACCAACTTTATTTAAGCATGTCGTTGGGACTTTTTATGATAAAATGCTGAAATTTTGTACATGACCTTATTTGGATGTGGGGCACATTTCACTCATTAGAAATGTTTTTGCACGGGGGCCGTATAAAAATTCACATTTCGTCTTTCTTCAAATTTAATCCCCTGAAAATTTTTATCGATTTCACAAAACTCTATACCTTTTTTACGCAATTTTGTAATTTATTATATATGTCTAAGATCAATATTTAAGGAATAAAAGTCGAGGTCAATGTTTTTGGAACACCCTGTATATATATATATATATATATATATATATATATACGTCGACGATTTGATCATTGGATACGAAGACGAACAATTCAAAATGGATTTCACTTTCTATCCTGATACTTTAACCTTGGAAGAAAATCCAAGTGATAATAAAAATGTGGTATGTTTTTTGGATCTGTGTATAGATTTCAGCGATCACAATCTTAAAATTAGCATTTATGACAAGAGAAAAACATATAAAATACCTATTACAGGAATAATACACTGGAATTCTAATTTACACAGGAATATATTCAGAAATGTCTTCATTGGAGGATTAACCAGAACGAAACGTATTGTTAACAGTGACGTCATCAGGTTGAAAACCGATCAAGCTTTTATAAAGGAAGCTTTTAAACAAAAATATCCAATACCTTATATGAGAAGTTATATAATTAGCGTCTTCGGAAAAAATGATAATTATGGATCACTCTTGTGTTCCTTTTTGAAAACTTTTTAAAATCCTTTTTGGATTCCTTATGGGATCTTATTGTGGGTTTTGCATGGGGAATTTTTAAAAAAATAATGGCAACTTTGCATTGAACAATGTATTTGGTTCTTGCGGAGGCAATTGAACATTTGCACTTTTGACAATTCAGTGATTTCATTACATCCTTTTATCCATGGTCTCGTGATAATTTTGATTGTCACTCCGAAGGTCGGCAAAGGTCGGTGCAGGCGTCCAGGAGTGCAATGCCGCGGCATCAGGGACGTGCACGTTGTTAACTGGGGAGTAAGGTCACTACCCCTTACCGCCTTTGAGTAAGCACCTTACACTGCCTTCTTTCTCTTACTTCTTTTGCATACTTAATATTTTATATTATATTTTGTAATTAGTATCTATTGCTGCTTTGCGCATAAATGCTGATATACTTTCTTTATTAAAATTCAAATTACATTTATATATCTTTCTATTATATATATATATATATATATAGGGTGACAATTATTGAGCTATATGAAATAAAAAATAAAATTTTCAAAAACTACTGAGTTCAAAAACTAACTACAGATAAACTAACTACAGATATATTAAAACTAACTACAGATATTCGGATTTAGTTTATGACATGTTCGATATGCTTGCCATCAATAGCTATGATGTAGCACAGACGAATAGCAAAATTCTGCAAAACTCGCTGAACTGCCAACACTGTCATCACAAACACTATCAGTTCTCTCGAACTTTTGAATCAAATTTTTTATTGTTATAACACTTGGACCGGTTGTTTTCAGCTTATACTCGGGCGCAAATTTCCTTTCAGCCGCAATCGGGCTGTTATTATCGAATTCTGTATTTATCGAATCTATCGGCTATCCGTATCTATCGGCTGTATTTATCGAATAGTAGGCCTTGACGATCGATATACGCTCAGAAACGCTGTATTTCGATATTTTCACCTGAAAAATGAACAACAATAAGAGTTTGCATGCTCAAAACAAATCCCGACATGTCCTGCATTCAACCGCAAAGTTTTAACTGAATCTCGCCAACGATTCAAAAGTTATCAAGGTTTTTTTTCATATAGCTTAATAATTGTCACCCTGTATATATATATATATATGCTCTATATATATATATATATATGTGCTCTTGCACTTTGTGTTATACAACAATTATATTATCCAAGGTGATAACATTTATTTACAAACATCTGGTGTACCACAAGGTGGCTGTAGTAGTAGTATACTCGCTAACTTATATCTTTATTATTATGAATGTCATTTTAACTCTAATTCATATATTATATATAGATATGTTGACGACTTAATTTGTATTATCATTGATGATTCCTATCCCATTAATATTGATTTTTACCCGTCTAACCTAGAATTAATTCCTAATGAGCCTTGCGTTAGTCAAACTGTTAATTTTTTAGACCTAAATTTAGATACCCTAAATAATCATGTAATCACCAATCTATATGATAAAAAAGATTCTTACAACTTCACTATCATAAAGCTGCTATCATATCATTCTTGTAATTCTATTCAATTGTTTAGAAACATCATTTTAAACCAGCTATTTCGAATACATCGACTTTCTGATCCTCAGTTTCACTTTCTCCACATCAATAATCTTAAACGCATTTGTCAAAACTACCTATATCCGGAAGTATTTGTAAATAATATTATTAATAATTTCAAATATACCACGTAATAATTTTACACATGCATTATTTATCTTTGATTGGTTAACTCATTTTTGAAAATTCACCCATTCTTATCACCTCACTTACCACTTGGCCTGAGTCTAATACTGTTTACTATTTTCGAATGCCTATTTTCCGCTTGTCCTGAGTCCTATACTGTTTACTATTTTCGAAAGTCTCCATACATATGTATCGTTCAATTGTATTCATTCCCACTCGCATTGACGAAGTGAGGTGAAATGCTCGCCCACTCGCTTTGACGAAGTGAGGTGAAATGCACAGTCACTAGTTTATCTTACATGTGGTGCTATTCTTGTGATTTCATATTACAGTTCGAGGAGGTATTGTTTTTCAGCTTTGTATAATTCAATTGATTTATTTTTCTCCTTCCACTACCCAGTAGACGGTTCCAATGGTGTCTATAGTTAAATACTATCGCCATTGTCAGAAACTGGCTATTCTATCGGTTTTAATTCGAATTGTATGGCTGTCCTGATGAGAATGCAATTTCGAACTAACCGCCATTTTTTGTGTAGTTTCAATTGATTGTTCTCTATTCTTAATCTCTTATCTTGAGCTGATTATTATTGCCTATTCTCATTTTTGCCGAGTTTTATTTTTATTTACTTTTATATACGTTTAATTGTGATTTTTGAATCCTAATATTCTTCTCATCCCCCTTTCCATTGTAGTGATATGTTACCTTCTATCTTTATCCTTAGTCTTGGCTTATAGTTACTCATTTGTAACAGATATGCTAGAGATGGGTTTTTTTGTACATACAGTAGTTTATGCATAATTTTCGATTAAAATCCTTCAATTTTTATTTATATATATATATATATATATACATACACACAAAAGTTATAAAATTTAAAAACCCTATACTATGCCAAATGTTAACGAGTACTGTATATCTTCAGGTATATATCTTTCTGAAATTGGTGCCGGCCTCCGGGAGTATTTGCCGCGGCTCTAAGCATGCTTTAACCGGGGAGTGGGGGGTCACAACCCCCCACGGTTAGTTTGTGGTACTCGATTTGTTCATTTCTCTTTGATCTTTTTGGAAATTTTTATATATATATATATATATATATATATACACATATATATGTGTGTGTGTGTTATCATAAATATCAGGAACTTTACTTCTCATTACGGACACCTGTTTCCCAAAAACTTTCAGTAACATGCTTGAAAATGTTTTGCATTGTATTAACTCCGGAACGGGAGCAGCTAAAAAGTCCAAATTTGGTATGTCGCTATCTTTAACACATTTAACACTAGAACGACGTATATTTTAAACTACCTAGAACAACGGGCAGCGGTCAATTTGACCGCCATAGAAAAAATACAACATACCTTTAATTCAAAGCCAGAACATCATAGTTACAGCATTTAGGATGTTTCTTCGGCACATTTTTTGCAATAAGCGTTCTTGATGCACCGCTTGATGCATAAAATTTCAATGGTCTGGGATTAGCCGTTTTGGAGGAACCGTTTCTTAAAGCAGTTATGCGGTCAAAATGACAGCTTCCGTCCTTCTAATGTTAAGTTACACACATTTTAATAAATTAATCTTTCATACGTGTAAGTCACATACGAATAATAACAGGGGGAGTACTTTTATAAAATAAGTTTCTCTTTACTTGTTTCATTCTAATAATATTTATGATAGAAGTCGAACCACACATAATGGAATATAAATGAGAAAGTTAGGTGGAAACACACTTCACATACTATTGTCTGCCTTGCTTTAGGAGAAATATTTTAATACGTAACTTTGACTCACATTAGGGGAACTCTAATCAAATAAAAACACCTAACTTTTATTAATATATGTCTTCTTGCTCTCTCCTTTTTTCCATACTGCTACGAATTAATAGAATACTTCGGTTGCATATTGCTTATCGTCAAGGGAAAAGAACATTTACAGTCAGGCATTACTATTACGTGAAAAATATGGCAACCCTACTTTCACGTAATAGGAATGGCTGTCTGCAAAGGTTCTTTTTCCTTGGATATAGGCAATGGACAATAAAAGCATTTTATGTATTCGCAACAATGCACATATTCATCATACTTGCTTACTTCTTATTTTGCTCATATTTTCATCTTACCTCCTGGTACTTGTAATTCTCAGAATTCCGAAAAACCCTTCTAAGAGCAGCATCATCGTTCACTCCCATGCATTGCAAAATGATAAAAGCAGCACTTTCAAAACATTTGCACGGTTTTATATCTTCCGCAGGTGGACATCCGGAAACTGATAAACATACTCCAGAAAAGACTAAGATTAATGAGAAAAGCGAAATTTTACCACAGAGACCCATTTTGACGCGTATGTTCTTAACGCCGGGACAGTTTCAGAATACTCTGTTTGGCGAGATATTTATTATATTAAGTATGGAGATAATAGTATTATCTTTGAAGATTATAGTATTATCTGGGTGTTTAAGTTCTGGTGACATTTCTACCTCAGCAAACCCGGAGAATCTGCTCGGTCGATTTTCACAATTGAAACGCTGATTTGGAAAAGGTCGCTAGTCGTAATTATTATGATTCGAACTTACTAATGCAGTTTTATTGTATAATAATGTAACATAAAAATATCTTTAAGTTACACTATTTTAGTAAAAAGTACTAAAGAGTAAAAAAAATAATATTATGTATATTTATTTATGTAATATCACTAAAAAAGTAAAAATATATTAAGTGCACAATTTTTTACGACTAATACACTAAAAAATAAAAAATAATAATAAAACATAAAAGTAAAAAAATAATATTTACTATCACAACATTCTTGGTCATATGCGACTGAAATTAAAATCGTTGGGAGCTCGTAAGGGAATTGTCTTTGAAGATTAACAGAATTTTTAGTAAAAATAGAAGTCATAACATAAAAATACAATATACAAATGTCACTATTATATTATTACCATATACAAATACATTATGTCACTATTATGCTATATAATGACATATATAATGACATAATAGTAACATAAATGGCATAGAAATGACATATAAAGTGATAAAAAGAATAATTACATACAATTCAATTGAGTTTTTCTTTGACAATTTTTATTTGACATCCTTATACATGTCCTTTCGATGTTATCGTTTAAATTGCTCCTTAAAATTCTGTTAATGTCCCAGAAATATTTTATGCTTCCCTCAAGGATTTATTTTTAGTAGTTATATGACCAAGGGTGTTGTGATAGATAAAAAGTACGTTTTATAGTCTTTTGCGATTATAGAATCAATTTTTTATCAGATATCCAATCAAACCTTTTAAAAAAAAATTTATTTGATTCGTAATGATCGATGGTTGTCTGTTTGTTGCAATTGTTTTGATGACATCTTAACATACTTTCCTACGTCCTAAAGATCTGAAATTTGGTGCATAGTTTAGCCCGGTAGGATATTTTAATGTATTCACATTTGGCATATCTTCGACAAATAAAACCAGATTTTTTTTTTTTTGTAAAATTGCCCGCGAGAAATCTGAAAAAATTTCCGAAAAAATCTTAGCATTCTAACAAAAAACAAATTTCGATTTTACAGGTAATTTAATTTTTTTGTAATTTCTTAAGTGATTGCGAAGCATCTTTTGCAAGTTCTCGCACGTTCCATGGATCTAACCTTTACATCGGTAGATTTTACTGCTCATACCCACCTAGTAGTTTCTGTCAGGCTTTCCCTCCTCATTTATTTTCACTTTCCCTGCAATACATGGTAATGTATATAGAGAAAGTATTGGAATCGTGGCGAAAATAGAATTTTCGAGGGATCTACACGTTTTGGGACCTCTAGAATACGAAAACACTATTTTGAGTGACGTATCTGCCTCTGTGTCTCTGTGTTTGTCCGTATATCTGTCTGTCTGTGCTATGTATGTATCCACTCTATCTCAAACTAATGGATCAAATTTCATAAAACTTTATAGATACATCACTTGTGTGTCAGCCTGGTGCTAATTAGATTTTGGTACGATTCAAGATAAATGAATCAGCCTTTATTTGTGAAATCGTCCGCAAAAATCTCGTGTATCTATTCTCTCGATAAAAAAAAAATAATTGAACAAATTTTATAAAATTTGATAGACAAGTCACTTGTCGGACACCCTTGTGCTGATTAGATTTTGGTAAGATTCGGAAAAGAAAAACCTCTCTTTTTCACCACATGTCCTTCAAAAATCGCCAAAATCTAAAATGAGGGACTACTTATGTTCAAATGTATCCATTGAATGCTTGTTTTATACATAATTCTTGACGAGAAAAATAATAAGACCAACCTCATACTCTAGGACTAACCGCTGTCGAGATATTTCAGTATTTCTGCATTTTTGTTATGCCGCCTTCGAAAAAATGTCTAGTTAGCAAATAAAAACAAGAATTGAATTAAAAGTGCAAATTCAGTGTAATTCTGTGCAATTACACTCAATTTAATGAATTATTAAAGAAAAAAAGTAAAATAACTTTGATTTCGCAGAAAAAGTCATGTGCTGCCCACATCAGATTTTTACTTTCCCTGCAATACATGGTAATGTATAGGGAAAGTATTGGAATCATGCCGAAAATCGCAACTCGAGTTTTCGACGGATCTACACGTTTCGAGACCTCTAGAATACGAAAACACTATTTTCAGCGTCATGTCTGTAAGTGTGTGTCTGTCTGTGCAATGTATGAATCCACTCTAACTGAACAACTAATGGACCGACTTTCATAATATTGGGTAGGTAAGTCACTTGGGTGTGACCCTGGTGCTGCTTAGATTTTAGTACGACTCGGTATAAAAAGAACCCGCCTTTTTTTGCGAAATGGCCCGTAAAAATTACCTGCATCCACTCTAGCTAAAAAACTAATAGACTAAATTTCACAAAAATTGATTGATAAGTCGCTTGTGGGTTACCCTGATGCTGATTAGATTTTGGTACGATTCAGAAAAAAATAACCTGCCCTTTTTTGCGAAATAGTCAACAAAAGTCTAAAATAAAATACTACGCATGCTCAAATATATCCGTTAAATGCTCGTTTTATACGCAATTTTTAACGCTGAAAGGAATAAGATAAAACCAACCCCCATTACACTAGGACTAACCGTTCTCGAGATATTTTAGTTTTTTCAAAAGGTGACGTAGAAAAAATAAGTCCAGTTACCAAATGAGAACGAAAATTGAATTAAAAGTGAATCAAATTGAATTAAAATAAAGGAACGTGAATTAAGTCTGCAGGGAAAGTCATGTGCTGCTCACATCTGATTTTTGTTTTTGCCGATAGCATGCAATTTCCGAATCGAAACCACTTTAAACTGTGATCAAATGTATTTATTATTTAATTAGCGGGCACTTATTTAATTGAAAATAAAAATAGGAATGATTTTGATTCAAAACGCGCGATTTTAAAATTGAACTGTATTATCGGTATTTGTATTACTTAAATAGCGTTCGCTTGCTTGTGTCTCGGCCAAAACCGGCTAATTCGTTTCAGTGTGTATATATATATATATATATATATATCTAATATTTAAAAAATCTGATGTGGGCAGTACATGATTTTCCCTGCAGACACACAAATTCATTTGTTCTTTAATAATTCACTAAATTGCGTAATAACACTAAATTTGCATTTTTAATTCAATATTTTTTTTATTTGGTAATTGAACATGTTTCCAAAGGCGGTATAACAAAAATACGAAAAATCTCAAATACCTCGAGAACGGTTAGTCCTAGAGTAATAGAGTTGTTATTTTTTCCTCGTCAAAAATTACGTATAAAACAAGCATTTAATTGATACATCTCAACATAAGTCTTTTTTTAGATTTTGGGGATTCTTGCGGGCCATTTAGTAAAAAAAGGCAGGTTGTTCTTTTCCGAATCGTACCAAAATCTAATTTGCACCAGAGTATCCCAAAAGTAACTTATTCACCAAATTTTGTGAAAGTTGATCAATTTGTATTTCAGCTTGAGTGGATACAAAAGATTTTTGCGGGCCATTTCGCAAAAAAAGGCGGGTTTTTTTTCCCGAGTCGTACCAAGAACTAATTAGCACCAGGGTCACGCCCAAGTGACTTACTTATCAAATTTTATGATATTTGATTCATTATTTTTTGAGTTAGAGTGGATACATATATTGCACAGACAGACACACAGACGTGACGCTAAAAATAGTATTTTCATATTCTAGACGTTCCAAAACGTGTAGATCCGTCGAAAACTAGAGTTGCGATTTTCGGCATGATTCCAATACTTTCCCTATACATTACCATGTATTGCAGGGACAGTAATAACAAGAAACCAAAATTTCATAAAATTTTATATTTAAGTCACTTGTGGTTGATCCTGGTGCTGATTTGATTTGGGTGCGATTCGGAAGCATGTTATACGAAATGACAAGTAAAATCCGTTAATATCTTAAATAAAAGACTACATATGCTCACATGTATCAATTAAATGCTTGTTCTGTACGTACATTTTGAAGATGGAGAATAAAATCAACCGCATTACTCTAGGTCAGATATTTTAGTTTTTTCGCATTTTTGCCAAGTCGCCGCTTCAAATACATCCAGTGACCAAATAAAAATCGAATTAAAATTATTTCTCTATCATTTTAGATAATTACCAATGTTATTTTGTGCAATTAAATTAAATTTAAAAAATTGTGAAAGTAGAAAACGAATTTACGTCTGTAGGGAAAGTCCTGCGCAGCCCACATCAGATATTTTCCCCTCTGCTGCTCATGCAAAACTCGCTTCATGAATAAATTAAACATTTCCAGTTACGAAATATTAGTAATGGTGTGAGCTTTTACAGATAACCAACTTTTGATGCGATGTGATAATTCGTGTAAGTAGGGGTGAAACTTTGAATGGTAGATAGTATTTACTTCTATTATGTTGTGCAGTATTAGTTAATCGAACTTCATACGTTTAAATTACCAGATAAATTGAACATGTTGATAGTTCTTTAACGTAGTCCAACTCAACTGAGTGGAATTGAGGCTTTTGCGTTTAACCTAAATTCCCGACATTTCTTTCAGTTTTTGCTTTCCCTGCAATACATGAAAATGTATAGGGAATTATTTGAATGTATAGCCGAAAATTAAAATTGCGAGTTTTCAATGGATTTACACGTTACGGGAACTATAAAACCCAAATTCACTATTTTTAGGCTGACGTTTGTGTTTGCAATATATCAAATCTAACTCGGAAGTATGAAATTTGGGGTTAAGTCCCTTATGCATATCGCTGAAGATTAGATTTTGGCACGATTGGAAAAAATTGGACCAGATGTTTTTTATATCTATATTTTCCGAAAACTCCTAGAAAATCCTAAAGAACAGAATTTACATACAAGAACCCCAACTGTGTTCTTATGTATATATTCTATCTGTATTATGTTCTGATTTGTGAATGCGATGTATGTCTATCTTGTTCAAATATATTTTGCCATCTGTGCTGAAGGAGAATACCCCTAATGCAATAAAGTGATTCATTGAAAGCGATTGATATATTGAAATAGCTGGGTTATGAATCTTCAGAGTTTAACATGTGCTTGTGTGTTGTGCATATTACAGTGTTTATGCATGTGTATTGTGCACATTACATAGTGTTTAGCAAGCGCATGTGCGTTATATAACATAGTGTGTGTGTGTGTGTGTGTGTGTGTGTTACATAGAGCCAATACATCTCAATCACTATCTGAAGAAAATAAAAAATTTTTAGATTTTGAACATAAAGAGTTTTTATTAAAGCATTTCGTAAAAGTTGTTCAATGTTCGTTTTCTTAAGTTGGTTACAGCTTAGAGATGTATACATGTTGTTTATCTATAAAATATTTTGCATCATTAACAATACTTTAGTTCAAATTTTTAATTTCTCAATCTAGTATATATCATATTTTTAATCTCCAACCTCTTTGTTAAACTTTCAGTCAATTTTGTAGCTGCGCATTCCATGTATTTATAGAGAGTGTAAAGTGAAAATCTTTCAATGACTAGAATCAACAAACTTCTTATTGTTACTAAAGACGTCTTATCATTGGGCCACAAGGACATTCGTATCATTTTCTGCTACCAAACTGACTCGAATTCAGAGCGTAGAATGTCACGACAGCTGCTGGTTCCCACAAGCAATTTAGACTCGGCAAGAACTAGCCCTTTGGTACAGTTAACCTTTAAAATGTTAATTATTTACGGGTCTAAATTGTCTTGGAATCTGTCTTGTTATTCCGTACTCATAATTTGGGCCAGTTCGCTAACAAAACTGATATAATATATCTCTGTATGGTCGGGGCGTTAACATGAAGGTTGCTAACTTGATTCAATCATATATGTTTTACTTTCCTTAGAACACATGGTAAGTTATAGGAAGTATTGGAATCGTGTCGAAATTCGCGTCTCGACGGAAATACACGTTTTGAATATTCTAGAACCCGAAAACCATACCTTAAGAGTGTTGTGTGTGCAATGAATGTATCCACTGTAGCTGATAAACTAATTAAATTTCATAAATTTGGCAGATGTCACTTGTGTCTTGTCCTGGTGCCGACTAGATTTTGGCGAGATTCGGGAAAAAAAAAAGAACCTGTCATTATTTGCGAAATGGTTCACAAAAAATATGCATTCACTCAAGCTGAAAAACTAATTTACCAAATTTGGTGAAATTTGGTGGATAAGTCACCTGCGGGATTTAGAATTTGTTAAAATCCTGAAAGAAGGGACCTGCAATTTTTTTTTCATAATAGCGCCCAAAAAATCCAAAATTAAAGAAAAAATGAATTATAGTATGTAGGGAAAGTTATGTGCTGCTCAGATTTTTTACAATCGTCTCCTAGCTATTTTCTTACTGAAATGTATATAAAGATCAGTGGGTAATAAATGAGTAAATTACATTAGCCTGACCCAAAATATATTTTGGCTTTAACTTGAATTTTATCCCGTTGAACTCAGATTTTGAGCTAAACTTTTCGTACCCTATAAAGAAATTTAGAAATTGTGTCATATTCCTATTACATGCATTTCCAGTTATATTAGAATAAAACAAATTCATAATTCATTTCAATATGTTAAAGGTTTATAAATTTGAGCCTAAAAGTAATAGATAAACGATTTCAAAATATGGAAAGGTTTGAAGTTCAAAACTCAAGCTGAGTGGGTTTTTTATTCAAATGAATTAAAAAGTTTTTAAACGGATTTATCCCAGAACTGTGTAGAGGCAATGTTCTTTTACAGACATATTGAAGTATAACTCACAGTATATAATGTATACGAGCACTGAAATTGCGACGTTAAACACACAATCTTAGCCATCAGCCAAGTGTTAATTACTCCCAATGACTACATTTAAATTTGCCTTTAACTGGGCCATTGAAACTATATTAAGGATAATAAACATTTCATTTTAAATAAACAAAAATGCAATTTAGATTAGTTAAATATCGCTTTAGAAACCAGAGAAATTGAAACCATAGATCTTTTGTTTATTGTTATCAAAATTTGCGACACGGACAGGGAAGTTCAGACATGTACTTCCTCCATATTCATTACCTTACTTTTGTAAAAATCTTATCTAAACTTTGGCAAAGCTATATTCATTTTAAGATATTTTAAATAAAATATAAAGAAATAGATATCTTTAGAATCTGAAATACTTGCCCCTTACGTAACCCCCTTTAATACCCCTACGTTCTCTGGAATTTGATACTGAATATAGTATATCAGCCATCATCTAAACGCTATATTTAGCCAATGCTTAGACATAGACCCTTCATGAAAAAAATTTTAAACCGAATTTGGAAAAAGTATCAGTTACCCAGGGGATCCTCCAGGATTTGGTGCTGAATACATATCAGTTATCATCTAAGCATTTTCTATAGAAGATCTTGAGAGCATACCCTCCCTTTCATACCATTCATAAATTAAGGAGGGATAAGTATTATAATTATGTTTGTAACATCTTTAAATGCAGAAGGCGTCAACAACCTTAATCAAATGCAGAAATTGACAGTAGTAAAATATCTATAATTTTCTTAAAATCTTTAAACAAAATATATATTTTAAATTTTATATATATATAAATGGTAATGTTATAATTTGTAAAACATTACATGAAAATGAGTACATACAAACACTATGTTAGTGACATTAATATTCTTGAGCATTTGAGCTTTATAGAATAAAAGTCTATCATGACTAAGTTTCCTCAAGAAAATATCAGAAAATGTCTGGTTCTTCAAATATACTTCTCTAGCATATGGAGTCAAATTTAAATTTATTTAAAATCAATAAAACAGAAGTTTTCATTGTAAACTACTTTCCTTCCAACATGCCATTTTATTAAACATATGCCATTGCACAACTTAATATGGGATCAAGTTCACGTACCAGATGCTTCCATGTCCTTCGAATGGACAAATTTGTATCGCTAAAACAGAACATTTGAATGTCTTATATAGGTAACTACCGATAGAAAATTATTATTCGTCGACCGTCATTGCAGCATGTCGCATTGTCAAGTCCATGCTTACAACATACATTCATGGGATTTCATGCAAAATCAGATAATTTCATGCAATTATTTGAAACAGTGCGTGATCGGTGAAACAACTTGCTTCACCCCTGGTAGCAAATCCTTTCACATCAGGTACAGTTTTATTATCGAAAGACTTTCTTTTGAGATTCACATCTCTTCAAATAAATCAAAATGGCGCACTTTCTGAGTAATTCATCTGTTCTGGTGCGCTCAAACTAATTCATTATGCAACAATATGATGATTTGAAGCATAAGGGAAAGACCTTAATTTGTAAAATTTCACAGTCACAATAAAATATATCCAAAAGGTATGTGTCTGGAATATAAGGATATTGCAGAAATAAAAGACTTCTGATATGGCCAAATTAGACACATAACCAAAGCACATCTTGCTCAAGATACCCAAGATCGCAACGGCCATTCTTGACGAATATAAAAAAGTTATGCAATCAAAAAACTAAATTTATCGACGTTTTGGTGAAATTTCTTTGAATTTTAAATTATTGTCAGCTATGCAGGATGTTTTAAAAAGACGCAATCTGATAATTAAGATGGCAGAATATTAGCGCAGACAAATTTCATGTCGAATTGCTAGTCATCTGGTATTACTGTACTGAAAGTTTACCGACAAAGAGTGGTTAAAATGACCTTGATATGCATCAATCTCCTTCACCTTTATCAGCTAAGTCTTCTTCCAAAAAGGAACTGGCGTTTATTGTTGAATATTATTTGATTCATGAATCATTTGATACAATTCCTAATAAATAAAAATTTTCACGTTTTGTTATTTAATTTCCGGGGGTACAATATCAAAAGTGCCCAGGCCGACCATCGTTGTTGAGTTTTCGTTGATATATATGAACATTTTACTTGCTCACCCAGGATACCTCTTAGAAAATTATCTTCTCAAACTGGAATGTCAACAGCTACTCCTTTCAGAGCTACTCCATCCTGTACAACGACATAGCTGAATTAACACACAAATGGATATTTAGAGGAAACTGACGTATGATAAGGTCATTTTAACTGCTTGTTTGGTTGACCTTGAGTGCAGTACTACCAATTGACTAATAATTTGACATGCTGTTTACCTGCATGAAAGTTTGGTATGTTGGATTGAGTTCCTTCTGTAACACATGTAAAATACAATAGTTTAAATGTTTCAATCGGAGGCAAGCAAGATCATCATAAGGATGATTGCGACAAATCAACCACTCTTAAGAAAGGTGGATGAATGTCTGCTGACGCGTATCCCGCAGCCTTTCGGGAGCCAGATGATTGCTATATCAATCATCTTAAAGACTTTCTTGTCCCAGAAACGGGATGATAATTTTACATATTTCTGTCATGTTGTAAATTTTAAATTATATAGGTTAGAGGTTTCAAAGAAATACTTTTCTTTCATTCGTGTAATAAACTTTTATTTTGACAGGTTTGAAAATATTTTGTGCAGTCTTAAATATTCAAATTTAAAAATTCATTTCTTTAAAAATTATTAAAATCTTAATTTTAAGACAATTTAAATTTTTTGAAACAAATCAAATATTTATTTTTTTTCTTGTACAGTTTAAATATTTTAAAGTAAATTTAAACTCTTAAAACATTTAGTTAAAATAATATTTACATTTCAGATTTTTAATTATGAGGTAAAATATTTGACATTTATATTACTCAAGTTTTAATTTTGATTTATGTTGTACCAAAATGTGCCAAAGATTACCTCTTTTCTAAAGATTCTATGCAAATAGGCGCCTGCAAACTTGAAAAGCTCGATCAAGCTGTAGCTTCATTATGTGCTAATACGGCATCTGTTCAATGAATCAAAAAAATAATTCTTCAGTATCATTCTAAACAGTCATTGACTAAAAACGGTATTCTGCAATATCGTAATGTAACCAAATAAGACTTTGGTATCTTAATTTTGGACTTCCGTTAGCTTGTCAACAAAATGAACTTTGTTCGATTGGTGCTCTAGATCACCCCATGTAGTAATTGTCTAGGCCGTTGCCTAGTTCAGTCTCCCTTATAACTGTCAATTCACCCTGTTAGAATCTTTTCATTTCATAATAATGACCAGAGATAAGCTTCCTTTTTAATCCAAATCTAGTTCTAAAAATTATTCGTTAAGTGCAGATAGATCTGCTATATAAGACATTCCTATCCTATAGAAACATGCTATAACATGTGGGAAAATAAATGTCAAGGCATGCACCCCTTCCCACATTAGTGAAATAGATAGAAAGACGAACCACCATGATAAAGCCGCGAACATCTCTGGAGATTCATGTCCATCTCTTGTCGCTCCGACGATAAACAGCTTGAAGATAGTTCCCAGCATTCCAAGAATCAATAATAAAAAAGCAATTACTGCGTCTGTCATAGAGAAGTATGTACTTGCTAGGAATATAGAGAGACAAACTAATGTGTTAAATCTCATCGGGCTTGGAACCGGATCAAACGATATAAAGAAGAGAAAACATTGAAGTCCTCTTATCCAATATGACATCGTTAATTCTGAAAGAGAAAAAAAAAAGGTTACAACGCAAATCTACTACCATTAGCACACAGTAATTATTATGGAAATACCGGCTATTTGAAACATAATGCAATTAAGATATCGACCCAATAGAGCAGACTTTGTGGTTCTCGACACTTTTTGGTGCCCAATAATTTTGTTGTGGGTTCCTCAAGTATCTAATATTTTGGTACGTTTTTAGTGGAGAAAATGCATATATTTTGTTATCAATTTTTTAAGTCTTTTATTGTTAATTCCCTGCTCACTAATTATAATATATATATATTCCCAAATTGGACGAGTAACTATGTACTCGTAATAATGCTAGTAAAGTAAAAGATACGGCCGGGGGGGGGGCGACCCCCCTCTCCGGTTAAAGCTTTTTTTCAGCCATGGCAAACACTCCCGGTAGCAGATATTCCCTATACCATTTTCTTCACGACACTTTCAATACAGTAAAAACAAATTACATATACATTTTTAATAGAATATAAATCCATAAAAATGCCAAGATCCACTTTTTTTAAAAGTAATCACTTTGTCTTGGCTTTCAAACATAAGTTTTGAGTATATTGATTTTATAGTATTAAATAACCACGCGTGAAGTAATTTCAAACATTAGTATTTTAAATTAGTTGTTGTGGATTTTATATAATGTTTCTCAGATTACTCTTAAAACATAGTGGAATATTTTTATGGATTTACATGTTATTAAACATGTATATTATGTAATTTGTTACGGTATTGAAAGTGTCATGAAGAAAATGGTGTAGGGAATATAGACTACCTAGAGCGTTTTCCATGGCGGAAAAAAGCTTTAACATGAGATGGAGGTCGCAACCCCCCCCCCCCCCCGGCCGTATCTTCTGTAACTTTACTAGCATTATTACGACTACATAATCACTTGTCCTATTTGGGAATTTATATAGTTATACACATGTAGATAGCAGCATGGCGGTTTACAAGTGGTATTTTGACTTATCTTATTACTTTTAACTAATTAATTCGCTAAATTTTAATACATTTTTCAAATTTTGTATATATATATATATATTAGAAATTTACCCCTACTACTGTTTATTGTATTCTGAATATAAGATTTGAACCTAGAAATATTTCAGAGAAATTTGCTGACATTTTGAACATTGGTAAAAATATTTCACATTTTTTGCTACTTTTATACAGATAATTTAATTGGAAATTCACGCAGTATCTGTATATTGTATTAGGATAATGTTGCGCCTAAAAAAGGAAAATAAATGAAATGAATAATTAACTAGGGGGAACAAAAATATTTTTCTGCACTTAACTATAATTTGCTTGATTTTAGCATTTCAGACTTGCTATTGTGTCAGATAATCTGACTGAATCAAATTTAAATAAATACTTTAAAAAATGCATGTGTCATTTGATATAAAATTGATTTGATTTAAAAAAAAAACAATAATTTTACAAGTCTGCGCCTATATATCAATCATTTGTTACTTATTTTCCATAAGTAGCAAGTTTTTTTATCTTGCTTCATTTGCTTAGAATGAGTTATTTTACCCACTTGATCCCCCGTCGTCCTCCAGAATTGAAAAATGACAGAACTTTTATACGTTTGTTATTATTGGACCACTAATCTGCATGCCAAATTTCAATCTTTTTGGATGAATAGATCACATTTAAAATATGAAAAGGAATGGGTAGACAGCCAGCTGTAAATAGGGTTGTGATTTTCACCTTTTCATACGTAGTATTGAGAAATCATCGTTTTCGCGAAGATTTTTAATTTCGAGATTTTGATGCCAATATATATTTTAAGACCTCCTGAACACGTTGACTATTTTTGGAGTGGTGCCAGTATGCCTGACGTCGATTTTTTGCGTAAACAGCAGTCGCATATATAAATGAAATTTCACACACTTTATGTCAGACTTTGTTATCTTAAAAATCTAGAACTAGATAGAAATTTTTTTTTAATTCAAACTAAAGCTTTAAATTTTATTCGAAAGTTTATATTTTTAAACCATGGCAGCGCAGGACAAAATTTGACAATCATTCATAAACTGGTTTATTTATGGCTCAAAGATCACAAAACTTTACAGTTTCAATCAATGTAAAAAATAGCCGGTATGCATTTATTTTTCGTGACGTCATCAGCCTTCTTTGATATAGGAGAGGGGGGGAGAAAGTTCCCCTCCCCTGGAAGATATATTTTGTATCAATCGCAAGCCCTTTAAAGTGAAGGATAACAAGCTATAGTTGTGCCCTTTAAAGTGAAGGATAACAAGCTATAGTTGTGCCCTTTAAAGTGAAGGATAACAAGCTATAATTGTGATCATTTGGTTCCACCATACAGATTTTTCTCACTTTTATTTTGTAAAATTTGAAAATAGATAATTCTGGTATGAAGAAGTTGAGAGTCCTACTCCTGTTAATGGAAACCTAAAAGTTAAAGGTTCACATTAATCTCTCAATCTTATATACAATCCCCCCCCACACACACACACACACCACCACAATCCTGGAGAAATCCTGCATACGCCCTTGTACATAATCAAAACAACTTAATCTGTCGAACTTTAATCTGTCTATACGAGCTAATATTAAGTCTATATAAGTTTAGCCGAGCGTAATAGATACTTCACAAACTAAGAACACGATCTGGAATACAGTTATATATCTAACTCTTTGGTTTCAGCCGGATAACCTGACCAGGTGATACTTATGTCAAAATTGCGTTTTAAATGCAAATAAATTTGTTATTAAAAAAGGTTCTGATGTTTTATATTTTTTCAAAAACTAATTCGAAAATTAGAGGAAGGGAAGGGAGTCTCCGGAACATTCCATTGCGTTTAAAATCAATAGGATTCTAGTATTCACGGTTTGTAATAACCGCTCCAAATTATTTTCGAAACGCATCATGCATTAGTGAGACATCGTGTCCATGGATACACTAACATTCATATATACACACATACAGACGTCGCCTTAAAATCGTTCGATTCGAGTTTGAGACGCCTGAAACTTTCTCTTCCATCGACAACAACATCGACAAAGTATGTAGGGAAAGTAAAAATGTAAGTGGTTCTGAAAAATAAACGAATGCTATGCATAAAGTTTATGAAATTACTCTATTACTCACTACTAGTTGCGAAATTTTCACAACAACTTGAGCTAATTACACTTCATGTTTTAACTTATTTTAACAATATTTTATCCAATTGCAAATGGGAAATATAGGAAAACGTTCTTGATTACTTTCCGATTACTTTTAATTCCCTGTTTGCAAAAATCGTTAAACGAACTAGTAATGAAAAATTACGTCGATTTTTTTGTTATAGAGTGTATATCTTTATAAATTTCCAGATTTTAAAATCGATTATTCAGTATTTCTTTAGACATTTTAACACTGCAAAATCCGATCAACTATCTACTGGAAAGCCCAAGCCGCCCGACTCACCCGAGGGCATGAGCAGTGAGCGGCCGGTATCAACCATCTAGTAAAGTAATTCGCAAAATATTTACAATCATACGTTTTCAGAAATTATTACAACGACAGGGAGTTTGTAACAAGTGTTTAACCAATCTTTAAAGTTCACATAAAAAAGGAGATTTTCACAAAATCAGAATTTTTAAAATTTGGGGACTGACTGGAAAACTTAGATTCATCTTATATTTGTATTCATACTTCGAATTATTTCGATGCTTTGATAAGTATAATGAATAACTGGTTATTTAAACATGTTTTTGCAGACAATTCAAATTAAAAAAAGTGAAAAAATTAAATGAATTTTCAAAATTTCATTCGAGAATTTAGGAGGTTCTGAACATACGATTGCGTTTAAGAACAATAGGCTTCCAGTATTCAGATTGCAATTTTTGTGCCAAATTTCGTTCGAATCTCTCCATTCGTTCGTGAGATATAGTCTCCAGAGACTCACTGACGCACACTCACCACATCAAAAACGTTTGATTCGTATTCAGGGATGCTTGAAACCTGCTCTTCCGTCGAAAACTCGAATCAGTCACAATACTTTCCTTATACATTATACTGTGTATATAAGGAAAGTAATTTAAGATTATTATTTAAGAATAAATTCAATGAATATATTTTATGCTGTTTATTTAAGATCAAAATAATACAAGTATTTCAAACAAACGTGATTTTTATAAGCGGCAGCCATTGTACTGTAAAAATTCAGAATTGAAAGGAAAGTATTATGCAATTGGGTGGGTAAAAATCTCGAATTTTAATGAATTTACAAGTTTCAGGTATACTTTAATATACTTCAGGCAAACCTAACTTGACAACAGAGAGGTATAGGGAAAAACTAAACCTCCGCTACGTTATAAAGTTAGTCACTGGGAGCATAATGGGCTTATGAACAAAAAATTGAGTGATTAGTCCACAGTATCTTCAAGTTAGCCTTGCTGAGAGTATAGTTATAGTAATAAGCTATTTTAATATTAATATGTCTATTGAGTCTTGTCAGGGTGACACGAAACAGTATACGGTTACCATGAAATCAGGTATTATTACTTGCAGTGGTAAATGTAAGATGCCTGTTAAGATCTGGCCAAAATATGATAAACTTTTACCAAAATTTTTATAAAATCGAAAAAATGATTTCAAAAATAGACAAAATGTTCAAGAAACTTATTTTATACGCAATTCGTATTTAAAGGTGAATTATATGTATAGCTGTCTAACCTGGGTGATTTAATATACTTCACCATTTTGATCAAAAACATTAAAAAAAATCTGATGTGGGCAGCACATGACATTCCCTGCAGACTTAATCCACGTTCTCTTTATTTTATTTAAATTTAATTGACTTTTAATTCAATTTTCGTTCTTATTTGATAACTGGAATTATTTAAAAAGTGGCGCAGAGTAAATACGAAAAAACTAAAATATCTCGAGAACGGCTATTCCTAGTGTAATGGGGTTGGTCTTATTCTTTTTCATCGTTAAAAATTACGTATAAAACAAGCATTTAATGGATACATTTGAGCATACGTAGTTTTTTTATTTCAGATTTTGACGATTTTTGCTAGCTATTTCGCAAAAAAAAAAGCAGGTTATTTTTTCCGAATCGTACCAAAATCTAATCAGCACCAGGGTAACTCACAAGCTACTTGTCTACGGAATTTTGTGAAATTCGGTTCATTATTATTTCAGCTAGAGTGGATACAATTTTTGCGAGCCATTTCGCAAGAAAAGGAGAGTTCTTTCATCCTGAATCGTACCCAAAACTAATCAGCTGTGATAAGGCTTTCACACCTCTGTGTTAAAATTGTATATTAAAGTATTGTTTTATTTCTGTGTGATTGAAAGTGTCAATTTCGAAATGTAAATGTCTTTTCTACATGTTTTCAATTACATTGACTTTTAAGGGAAGTGAACTCTAAAATCGCAAAAGTGTTTATGTTCCAGAAAAATAGTAATAGTTTTGTATTTTCGCTTCTCAGTCGCTAGTTGGGAACTTGCAGGTTTTGCGCACGCGCGCGTTTGAAAAAGGATTTTGGAAGCAGTGTGGAAGGAGTCGTGGAAAAATGTAGACGTGTGTGTTTGATTCGCGTATGATCGCGAATTTTAAGAAAAGGTGGATTAATTTTGAAAGTGGAAGGATGTGATTAAAATATGTAACATAGTTCGACAAGTTGTGCGTAGAGTCGTTTGACTCGGTTCAGAGATGAGTCACTCGTGTTTTTAAATGAATCAGCCTGGTAGTAATGGAATAATGAGTCTTGTGAAAAGAGAAAATGGTTCTTTCACTGGTCGGCTTGAATCGCTAATAGGGCTAGAGGGAAAGCTCATTTTACAGCGATTTGTATTTGCCTGACTACTCCTTGTGTCCTAAGGTACGAATCAACCAATCTCCGTAACCAACCAAGATGTCGAATTCCGCCAGCATGATGTTGTGTAGTCAAGTTTCCCGACCATTATGGATTTTGTTCTGCGCAAGAATCTCGATGAGTTTATGCCGAGAGTCCATCCTGATATCCTTTCCCATGGTACAGAATTGTAAATGTTATATTTAAAAGAGACGAGGTAAAGTTTTATATATATTTAGTCTTCCACCTAACGAATAGAGTGTTAATTGTCAAATCCTCGTGAGCATCGAATCATTGATGATGTTATATGAAAATGTCGTATATGTTCAAAGTATACAAATGTGATATATAAATGTCAAGTATAATATGAGGAATATTGTGTTTATTTTATGTATCAGAAAATATGTGTATTCTCTTGGTTCCTCTTCCTCCAGGGGTGTTCTTAATGGTCACCCTACCGAGTGTAACTCTGAGTTATTGCGAGAAATGCTTGTACTCCACTGTTTTCGATCAACTGCCTTGTTATTTCATGTTTAATAAATGTGTTTGATTTCAAAACTTTGTCTTCTCTGTCGAGTATACCAAAACGTTCGCGACAGAATTGGTGCCGTTACTTTTCTCGGTGAGTGGGGAAGAGCTGAGAGAATTAAAATTTTTAAAAAAAATTTCTTAAGAATTGAAATTTTGAAGGTTAAAAATTACCGTTGTGCTAAAATGAGTGTTTTCTTAAGTAAACAGAGTTCCATGTTCTGTTTTCGGTATTCTCAAAAACGAGTGTTCTTGGAATTTGATATGTGCCATTTGATAAAAAAAATTGATTTGTTTGCATATTTATGTCATTTGATTTGATAAAAACTGGTTTTATTGTAAATACTGTTTAAGAACATTGCAATTGCATATTGTGTTAAACTATACGAGTATATTTGATTGTTATGCAAAATGGCTCCAATTACTAGAAACAAAAAAGTAAATGTCGGTAAGATGAGTAAAAATTCAAGTAAAAAATTAAATTCCTCCTTGAATTTGTCGCTTGAGATTGCTACTGAGTCGGATACTGTTAATTCTAAAAGTAAAGTTAAAAATGTTAGCCACAAAGCTAAATCTAATGAGGAAAATATATCAGATAAATCGCCGGTATGTCTGAATTCTTCTTCTGGCACTTTGCCAAATCAAAACAGTGCTTCATCGGTAAATGATAACATGTTAAAATCATTCCATATTTTCACACCTAAGTTCGCACATCATATTCCAAAATTCTCGGGAAATTCAGAGCTTTCGTTGTCACAGTTTTTGGAAAAGTTAAATTTAGTAGCCACTCATGCAAACTGGAGTGAGTGTGACAAATTAGTTTGTTTGAGATTGAATTTAGAGGGGGAAGCAAATAGATTGATTGAAGAGAATCCAAAGCACAGAAATTGTAAAAATTTGCAGGAAATTATTCACATTTTGAAAGATCATTTTGAAGTGACCGAAAATGTTACTAAAAACATAATTTCACTCGTGAACTTTACACAGAGACCAAATGAGTCGGTTAAACAGTTTTCGATGAGAATCGAAGCTGCTTCATTTAAGGTTGTTCCGGAAGATGTAGATTCCGAAAGTGAGAATAAAATCAGGCAAACACTTCTAAAAACTTCATTTATTAATGGTTTATATCCGGAACTAAAAAGATTGGTGTTGTCACAAAACCCTAGAGATTTTTATTCGGCTAGAAAACTTGCAATTCTTGAGGAATCTATTTTAAATGAAAATAATGCTATGTACTTGACTAATCCGGTACTTACAAAAAAAGGTGTTCTCACACCAGAAAAATATGTTCTCACACCAGATCAAAGTGAAAGTATGTCAGATTTAAAAAGAAAAGTGTTAGAACAGGAAAGGGACATTGAATTTCTTAGGGGTAAAATAGAAAAATTTAAGTTTAATTCAGATAAAGTTAACGAAAAGCGTTCACCGCGTCCAAAGTGTGACAAATGTGGTAAATTAGGTCACGTTCAAGAACAGTGTTGTAAAAAGGTTTTTCAAAAAAGAGATGTGTACGGTATAAAATGTAGGAAAATTTATATCAGTCCTGGAACTAGGTATCACCAGGGTGAAAGACACAGAGGGCAAATGTCTGCAAATGAGTGGAAGCATAGAAAGCAAGGAACGCAAAATTATAAAAATAGGGAGTCATATAAATCTTTGCAAAATTCCAAAAATCATTCTTCTGGGAATCAGAGTAGATATCCCATGCACAATTATAATAATAGAAAAACTTTTGATAGGCAAACATCACATTTTGAGGAAAATAATATTTGTCATAATATTACAAATTCTTTGTCATCTTCTTCTATTATAAAAGGAAAATTAGTGAGCAGTGAAGTGTCAATATTGATTGATACGGGTAGTTCAATTAATTTAGTGTATGAGGAAGCTTTAAATACTGTACCCATTGCACATATGTTGCTAACATACAAACCAACAATTTTGCGTAGCTTTAGTTCACAAGATACTAAAGTTGAATGTTTAGCCACTATTTCACTAAATTTGGGAAAAGAAAGATTCCCTACCGAATTTTTTGTGTTAAAATCACCAGCTCCTATTTCATATAATGTAATCCTTGGTAACAAGTTTTTACATAAACATAATACTATTATAGATTATAATCACTTCTGTTTTAAGTTTTCAAACTCTTCCATTCCTTTTGTTGGTTATCAATGTACGAATAATTTACTTTCGATTTCAAATCATGAACCGGCAAATGAGTCGGAAATTGCAGACTCAAACCTAAGTAGTGTCGCAAAGCGTATTGCTGTGCCTGACTCGCAGATGAGTAGTGGAAAAAATGTTCGTGTGGTAGAGGACTGTAAACCGAAAGAGTTCCATACGAATGCATGTGCCAAATGCAAAGCAGATCTAGCACCGGTAGTGAATGAGTCTCAGGTCATTCATAATATTATATTTTCAATTGTTTCACAAAATGTTTTGCAAAACTGTATGCTATGTTAAAATGGATCCGATATTTCTGAACTTCTGTGTAATTTGCTTTATGTGTCAGTCAGCTGAATGTTCTGTACTGCAAGTTCTGTGCCAGTGCAGCTTTCTGAATGTGAGTGCCATGTTAATCAGGTTGAAGTAGTGTTTTAAAATTCTAAATACTTAAATAATAATTTTTTTTTGCTTTACTTTAATGATAAGCAGTAATGTTTTAAAGTAATTTTAAGATAATTAAGTACTTGATGGATTAGAGTTTTGGTAAGGATTTTTAAGGATAACTGATAATTTTTATCTCTGTTTTATTTTATGAATGTGTGAATGATTTTTTTTTAATTTAAAGGTCTAGTAAATTTTAGAATTTTTTTTTTGTCATTTGGTGTTTGTTGACTTATTGGTTGGGGGTACCGCCACCTCTAGGTTTGCAACTTTCTAATGGACTTGTTTCTTGCCTGGGTGCCTGATCAACATTCTTGGTTTGAAAATTTGTCTCATTTTCTAAATTAGTAATTTTTTTTAAATGTCTTTTAAAGTAATTTGTTGGCAAGGTTGGATAATAGTTAATAAATTGATTTCTGTGAAAAGTAAATTTATAGAATTTTAATTGTAAAATTTTTGAAGAAAGAAAACTTTTTGTTTAGTTAAACTTTTTGTGAGTTGAGTAAATTAAATTTTCATGTCTCTGTGGTACTCACCAGAAAATGTATTAGTGTTTAAGTTTTAAAAGGGGCAATTTCATCATTTGTGTCTTGTTAATTTGGTGTTGTCTTGTAAAGGTCTATGCTTGTATTGAGACTTATTTTTTTTTTACTCACGAGTCAAACTTTAGGCCACTCTTGGATTTTGGTTATTATGCTGGTCATGATCTTGTTTGTTTTTGTTTTTTTTCTTTGATGTACATGTACATCGCTCAAAATTTACACTAAATTCCTCTCAATGGAACATATGTCATTGGGAACTTAATGCAGGTATTTTCCTAGTATTGTGTGGAAAAATTCCCCGCTTTGCAGGAAATTTTTCTCCCGGGCCCCGAAGGAGTGTGATAAGGCTTTCACACCTCTGTGTTAAAATTGTATATTAAAGTATTGTTTTATTTCTGTGTGATTGAAAGTGTCAATTTCGAAATGTAAATGTCTTTTCTACATGTTTTCAATTACATTGACTTTTAAGGGAAGTGAACTCTAAAATCGCAAAAGTGTTTATGTTCCAGAAAAATAGTAATAGTTTTGTATTTTCGCTTCTCAGTCGCTAGTTGGGAACTTGCAGGTTTTGCGCACGCGCGCGTTTGAAAAAGGATTTTGGAAGCAGTGTGGAAGGAGTCGTGGAAAAATGTAGACGTGTGTGTTTGATTCGCGTATGATCGCGAATTTTAAGAAAAGGTGGATTAATTTTGAAAGTGGAAGGATGTGATTAAAATATGTAACATAGTTCGACAAGTTGTGCGTAGAGTCGTTTGACTCGGTTCAGAGATGAGTCACTCGTGTTTTTAAATGAATCAGCCTGGTAGTAATGGAATAATGAGTCTTGTGAAAAGAGAAAATGGTTCTTTCACTGGTCGGCTTGAATCGCTAATAGGGCTAGAGGGAAAGCTCATTTTACAGCGATTTGTATTTGCCTGACTACTCCTTGTGTCCTAAGGTACGAATCAACCAATCTCCGTAACCAACCAAGATGTCGAATTCCGCCAGCATGATGTTGTGTAGTCAAGTTTCCCGACCATTATGGATTTTGTTCTGCGCAAGAATCTCGATGAGTTTATGCCGAGAGTCCATCCTGATATCCTTTCCCATGGTACAGAATTGTAAATGTTATATTTAAAAGAGACGAGGTAAAGTTTTATATATATTTAGTCTTCCACCTAACGAATAGAGTGTTAATTGTCAAATCCTCGTGAGCATCGAATCATTGATGATGTTATATGAAAATGTCGTATATGTTCAAAGTATACAAATGTGATATATAAATGTCAAGTATAATATGAGGAATATTGTGTTTATTTTATGTATCAGAAAATATGTGTATTCTCTTGGTTCCTCTTCCTCCAGGGGTGTTCTTAATGGTCACCCTACCGAGTGTAACTCTGAGTTATTGCGAGAAATGCTTGTACTCCACTGTTTTCGATCAACTGCCTTGTTATTTCATGTTTAATAAATGTGTTTGATTTCAAAACTTTGTCTTCTCTGTCGAGTATACCAAAACGTTCGCGACACAGCACCAGATTCGCCCACAAGGGACTTACCTACCAAATTTTATGAAATTCGGTCAATTAGTTTTTTAATTAGAGTGGATGCAAAATTTGCACACAGACAGACGGCACGCTAAAAATAGTTTTTTCGTATTCTAGGAGGCCTCGAAACGTGCAGATCCATCGAAAACTCGAGTTGTGATTTTCGGCATGATTCCAATACTTTCCCTATACATTACCATGCATTGCAGGAAAAGTAAAAAAAAAAATCAGTTGTGGGTTTTACGTGAATTAACATTTTGTAAAATAAAACTTCAGTAAAGTTCATTCGATTTTTCTATACTCATTGCGTTTACGGACTTTCAAAGAACTACAAATCAATCGCTAACTGTTTATAGCTAGTGACATTTTAGTTTTCGCCCAAATTTCATCTGGATACTCGAGATCACAAACTGCCAGATTGAATTCCGACCATAGACTCCGATATAGAATTTCTTGCTGAATAAATTTTCGAAATATCAAATTTTTTGCTAATTTGATCTTCGGTATATAAATTAAACATGTCTGACAAGATTTTACATTCAAGTTAATCCATAAACTTGCGTGGTAGCACATAAATAAGCATTTTAATAAGTATTTGAATGTGTATATTTTCATCTATTCTATGCAAATCTCGCCAATCTTTAAATATCATTAGAATCCCAAATTCATATAATCTTAATTTTTTTGAATAAAATATCTCACCAAGGAGTAAGTGAACAGATTGAGCTGCAACAATAGTGGCATTTTAAATATTATAGATTTCCCACCCAATGGAAAACCCAGGTTAAAATACTAAAGTATCTAAATTATAACTCATACTTCAAAAACCATGAGCTGGATCCAAAATCCAATTACATACACTTATAGTGCTTTCAAAAAGCTACAAATTCTTGCTTACTGTTCATAGCCAACGCTTAGTTTGAGATATAATCATTAGAAAAGAAAGAAAAATTTTCAATCTTGTTCAACTTGACAGGATAATTACTCGAAAACTAACTTTTACCAAAAATTAAATATATATTAAGAATCTAAATTTTCTAAAGCATATTTTTGTCGCTTGTTTCTTATATCTACCTTTTATTAGTTTCGAACATATTTTGCGTGGAAGTACAAGAAATGAAAAAAAAAAAAAAAAATTCGCTCGGATATATTTTTTTTAAAGGTTTTACGAAAAAAAGTTTCAAAATATTAAAATTATTTTTAGTACTCAATATATTAATTTAGTATATTAGTAAATACATTAATAAAATATATTAATTCAATATAGTTATATATTAATTTGAACCCTATTTCTCACAAAACCACAAAAACTATTTACATATGATGTATTAGGTTCGGAGGTATAAGCGCCCAAAGCGTTTAAATTTTTCGCATAGCTCCGATTTTCGCCGCAGAAATCTGAAGAATAAGATGTTATCCACATCAAAATTCATTTTGTTCACCATCAATTAATGTTCTGTCCGTGCTTTAACCCTAGATACAAAAGAACACTATTTTTCGAAGTGATCACGAGCCTCACCAGATAATTTAAGAACATTTAGCAAATAAATTAATAAAGTTATGACATGTTCTCTGGAATCGCAAGTGTATTAAATGAGCCGAATTTTCTTACAATCGCTTGATTTATTTACATTCTACATACGTTAAGATTAGGCTTCGTTGTAGAAATAAAATCAAAGTTTTGTGATCATTTAAAATGAAAAAAATATTTCAATTGCATAGGTACGGAATTTAGGTACATAGATAATGTACAAAAATAAAGCGGTTTTAGGATGAATGCAACACTAAATATAAATATAAACGTTCCTTAAAAATCACGATTTTCACTAAGCGAAAAAAAAAGATGCCATATTTTATTTTGCAGCGAGTCACGTGATTTCTTCATATAATATGGATGTAATTATTTCAATTTTTGTTTAAAAACTACTTAACATATTTTGAAGATTTTTTTTACACATTTTACATGATAATTTGAATATTTCCTAAAACTTTCGGAGCAATTTGTGAATTTTAAATTCGCTTAAAAAATTTTTGATAAATTAGGTCCCTCAGGCTTCAATGTATTTCAGTTTTTCAACTCGGGTTAAATCCGAAACTAATTGGGTGATATTCTTTAACATTCCCCCAACACACCATCTCAACAGCACACTAAAGTTTCATTTTGATAACGTCATTTTTACAGCAGTTATCCCGCGAAAGGACATACAGAATGAACAAAGTCATAAACACTTTACAACTATGTTGGAAAGTGCTTAAAACCGCCAGAAACTGTTTCTAAAATAAAGCTTCAAAAAATTTGTACGCAACTAACACTGTTAGCAGTTTTAAAATTTTCGGATTTCACATTATGCATAAATAAAATGAAGACACTCAGGCATTACAAAATAAAAATTTGCACTGAAATATATGCTTTAATAATGAAAAATCAACGCAATCTAACCCCCAAAATATTATATAATTTACCGTTAGATAGGTCACTCCTAACGTAGTCAGCATTAAAAAACTTGAGAAACAATCACATAAACCGAGGCCTAAAAGAAACTTTTATATCCTAAAATCTCATGGTTGCCAACATTAGATGCACAGAACAAGAAATAATTTTCTTTCTTTTCTTTCTTTTTTCCTTCACCTTTGAAAAGGGGGCTTAACGGCAGCTTGCTGAAAACGCTTTAGCTGCCCAACAGATTAGGTGAGAGATTGATTCCATAGAAACTAGTTAGTTGGTTAGATACAAAGTAATACACTGAAGAGACAAGGTCCGTAAGATTAGTTGATATTTCAAAGATAGTCTACATCGAGAAAGCCGATTTGCACCTCTCAATATCATAGATGTATTTCACAAGGTATTTAGCTGCTCTGGCAGGATCATGAAAGTTAAAAATGTCAAGATTCTGATCAAGTATAGTTCCTGGTTGTCTTTTAAATTTTTTAACATTTTCCTCATACTTTCTGCGGATTTCGTTGTATTGAGGACAGATCTGAATCAAATGTTCAAGGGTTTCGGGAACTTGGCATTGGTTCACTTTGGGTTAATGTCGGGGTCCCATTTAGCTCTTAAACTGTTGGTTATGTAGAATTTAGTCCGGATTTTCATAAGAGTTGTGGAATCTTTTCTCGATTCGACTGTTTTGTAAGCCTTTTTACTAAACAGGTTTATGTATGGGAATTTTGAGTGAAATTTCGAATTTTTCCATTTTTGATCCCAACATGTTCTCTGCCTATATTTTACCAGTTTCTTAATGTCTGAATACATGAAGAAATAATTTGATCATCAAGAAGTGTGACATAAAACTACCAAAGGATGATTTCAAAACAATCGACCGGTCAGATTGATCTGGTGGATAATCGGAACCAAGAGAGTTCATGCCAGGCATGACTGACTTTATCTTTTTATTATGAATCTGGGCATGTCACGAGGATAGTAAACGCACGCATTTTGTTCTCGGGTTCTATGAAAATACTGATAATTTCTTTGGACGTCACTGAGGAACGTCTGCACAGCACAATTAAAACTCTCTGCGCAGGTTGTTTACGTCTGGATATTGCCACTTCAAAATTAACAAACAATTTTTAATTGTAATAATGGGGAAACTTGCAGTGTTCTGGCAACAGCTCTCTCCTGGTTCTTGGCGTCACGAATGACGATATTTTAGTACAAGGACTATATGACTATGAACTTGTATAATCTGATTATTTCTTCACATAAAAATATTATCATAATTTATAATATCATAAAGAATGTATAATAAAATGTCTGTGTAGACGCTAGTTTTCCCCAAAGGCGTAGACAGGATGTTTGAAGGGAGAGCTAGCTCTTCGATCGAGTGGGGCTGGGCTACAGAGCGGAATTTCGTTTCTCAATATAACCTCTATAGAAAAGTAATGCAATTCTTTAACCAGTGTGTGTGTGTGGGGGGGGAGGTATAGATTATGTAATACAGAAACTTTAAGATTATGTACGTTTGTGTACTATGATTAATTTTTTTACTGTAATACTATACGATTAATCACAAAGTGGTTGTGTAGTCAGTTTATGCCATTGACTTAGCAATAATCTCGGAAGGGGGAGCTTGACGATCGAATGGGTGGAGATTACAGAACGTAATTTCGTTTTTCAATATGATCCAATAGAAAAATAATGTAATGTTTCTGCCAATGGGTGGTATACATAGAATACATAGTACGGGAATACATAGTACGGGAGGCCCTACCGAGATCCTGATTATGTTTATGACGCAAACTGATTACACAATCATTTTCTGATAAAACTTTTATGATAGTAATTTTATTTGAAACAATCAGAGTATACAAAGTCATATAATGCGTCATATAATGTATAGTCATATAGTGCGCATTCTAAAATATTCTACATATATACCCCATTGACTGAAATATTACATTATTTTTCTATAGTGGCTATATTGAAAAGCGAAATCCCACTCTATTATCTCCCAACATTCGATAGTCGAGCTGCTACCCCCTTCCAAGATCTTGTCTATGCCTAAGCCATAAACCGAATACACGACCAATTTGTGATAAATCGGTTATGGTAGTGATTTTTGTTGAATAAATTATCACAGTACACAAGTTCATAGATCTATAATTCCTTTATTACATATTATATATACACACTCCCCCATTGACAAAAGAATTACATTACTTTTCTATAGAGGTTAAACTCGCTCCCCACTCCATCTTCGAGATCTCCCCTTTCCGAAATCTTAGCTACGCCTAAGGAGTAAACTGACTACACGACCATTTTGTGATAAATCAGTTTGTGATGTCAGTTGAATAAATAATCAGAGTACACAAGTTCATAGACCTATAATTCCTTTATTACATATTTTATATACACCCTCTCCCCATTGGCAAAACAATTACATTACTTTTCTATAGAGGTTAAACTCGCTCTACATCCTCCATTCCATCGTCGAGATTCCTTCCTTCCGAGATATTGGCTACGTCTAAAGCGTAAACCGACTACACTGCAATTTTGTGATAAATCGGTTATGATAGTAATTTCAGTTGAATGAATAATCAGAGTGCACAAGGTCATAGACCTATAATTCCTTTATTACATATTCTATATATACCCTCCTCCTATTGGCAAAATAATTACATTACTTTTCTATAGAGGTTAAACTCGGTCTACATCCTCCATTCCATCGTTGAGATTCCTTCCTTCCGAGATATTGGCTACGCCTAAAGCGTAAACCGACTACACTGCAATTTTGTGATAAATCGGTTATGATAGTGATTTCAGTTGAATGAATAATCAGAGTGCACAAGGTCATAGACCTATAATTCCTTTATTACATATTCTATATACACCCTCCACCCATTGGCAAAATAATTACATTACTTTTCTATAGAGGTTAAACTCGCTATACATCCTCCATTCCATCGTTGAGATTCCATCCTTCCGAGATATTGGCTACGCCTAAAGCGTAAACCGACTACACTGCAATTTTGTGATAAATCGGTTATGATAGTGATTTCAGTTGAATGAATAATCAGAGTGCACAAGGTCATAGACCTATAATTCCATTATTACATAATCTATATACACCCTCCTCCCATTGGCAAAATAATTACATTACTTTTCTATAGAGGTTAAACTCGCTGTACTTCCCCCATTCCATCGTCGAGATTCGATATCCCCCCCCCCTTCCGATATCTTGGCTACGCCTAAGGCGTAAACTGACTACACGTCCATTTTGTGATAAAACGTTCATGATAGTATTTTTAGTTAAATATCAAAAAACACAAGTCCGTAAACCTCATAGTTCATAGAAAACATAAGTTCTGTATTACATATCTTATATAAAACACCTATTGGCTAAAGTATTACATCACTTTTCTACAGTGACTATATTGAAAAACAAAATCCGCTCTATTACCCCCAATTCGATGGTCGAGCTCCACCTCATTTCAGAGGTCTTAGCTACGCCTATGGTGTAAAGTGACTAGACGACAATTTTGCCATAAATCACTTATGATAGTATTTTTAATTGAAGAAATATTCGGAGTTACAAGTTCGTTTATAATTCGTGTACTAAAATATTTTATAATTATATACACATCATTGGCTGCAGTATTATATCCCTTTTCTATAGTGACTATATTGGAAAGCAGAAACATACCCCCCCCCCCCCCCCCCGCATTCAATTCTCGAACACCCCTAGCTTTCCGAGATCCTGGCTAGGTCTGTGAAGGTGCATGTTAAGAAAGTTGGTATCCATTAAAGCAAAGCCGTAGATAGAGATGAAATTGGTGAAGAGTTGGAAGGAAATTCAAGGGGCTCAACAGTCTTAATGGAGGGGCGCACCAAAAGCACGATTAATCATTAGCATTTAAAAACCAAAATAGTTACTATTATACAGGGTGATATAAAAAAAGATGGGCTAAACTTTACGAGGTGGTAGTATACATCAAACCAAGCATTTCTCACCATTGTTTACGTGTCGGAAATGAAACGTAAAGGCGTTACAGGGCCATGGATTGGGCGAGGCGGCCCCATTGCTTGACCACCATGATCGCCTGATCTGTAGTGTCTTGACTTCCTTTTGTGGTGATATCTCAAGGGTCTCGTCTATGACGCTCTCTTTGAATCTGAAGAGGAACTCGTCAACAGACTTTCGGCCGCTGCTGCCAAAGTACGCGACATACCTGGTCTGTTCGAGAGAGTTTCCCAATCGCTCCATTGCCTGTGTGAGGCGTGCATTCAGGTTGACGGTTATTCTTTTGAACCATTAGTGTAATTATCATTTATTAAATGTTATTTTATAACTTCTAAGTCGTTTTCACCTCACCTCATCGGTTTCACCATTAAGCGCCCACTGGCGCCTTTACGTTTCGTTTCCGACCCGATAAACAATGATGAAAAATGCTTGGTTTGGTGTATACTACCACCTCGTAAAATTTGGCCCATCTTTTTACTTTCCTTATATACATAATGTATAAGGAAAGTATTGTGACGGGGTCGAAAATTCGAATTCGAGTTTTCGACGGGAGAGCACGTTTCAAGCATCCCTGATCACGAATTAAACATTTTTGAAGTGATGTCTGTGTGTGTGTGTGTGTGTGTGTGTGTGAAAGTATGTGTGTTATGTGAACGTATGTGTGTGTGTGAGTGTGTGTGTCAGTGAGTCTGTGGAGACGATAACTGACGAACGAATGGACCGATTCGAATCAAATTTGGTACAAAAATCACAATCCATAAACACTGGAATCCTATTGTTTTTATACGTAATCGAATGTTCACAACCTCCCTAAATTTTCGAATGAAATTTTGAAAAACTTGTCAAGAAATCAAAACCACTAATAAAGTTACGTAAATTGACATTTCTTATGTAATTTTTCATTAGAAAACGATTGACATAAATTTTAGAACGCTAACATGAACCGTTCTCGGGATATTGCACATTTTTCAAAAAAATTGTCAAAAAGTCATATAAAATAAAAAAAAATATATTTCCTATTGAGAAACATGTTCACTTTTCATATGTAATATCATGCGATAAATTGGGTGACATCATTCTCGTGGATCTAGCTCGTTCCATTCATGAAAAAAGATACTTTGAATAATACTTTTGTATTTGGATGCCAATAGTCATTTATCTGCTGTAAGAATAACTTATTTCTTAGTGCATAAACCTTGGCGAGATGTTGGCGACAAATTTGGCGGAATGTCGCCAACTTTGAAATGTTGCCAAATTAACGAAAATCTCGTCAAATGGATAAAAATGACTCTAAATCAATGAAAATGACGACTAATTGTCGAAAATTCAATATCTTGGAAAGAATATTAGTATCTACTATAAGAAAAACCAATTTTTTGTTACTGTAAAAGTAGTAAATTCATTACATTATATAAGGAAAGTCATGTGTTACCCTCATCAGATTTTTTTAATCATCCCGTATATTTCAATTCATATAAACCATTAACAAATACATATTTATAATTGCAAACTAAGAGTTAATTATTAATATCCATATAGCTACTATACATCAATATTAATATAAAATTATTATAATTGATTTTAATGTAAGCATTAAAGTCTAAATCTAAGTAATAAAGCTGCTAATAATTTGTAGAAACTTTCTGAAAATTAATACAAGTTAATGCTTAATATTAACGCTTAACCTACTTATCAGTTGATTTTAACTCTATAATGTATAACAGTCAAACCCACAATAACACAAAAGTATCCTAAATACTATTGTCATCATTTTTAAGTATTTTTAAATTAAATATATAAATAAATTTATTATTTGTATAATCACAAGTCTTTAAAACGAAGTAATTTATAAAAATCTCAAAGCCATTTTTTATGCAAAATTTAAATGACGTTTTATATGGAATTTCATATCACAACTAAAAATTTAATATTTTTTATCAGGGATGGGCTGAGTATACATTTTTTGGGGGGGGAAGTCGGGTAACCTCCTCTGGCCCCTGCTGGCTACTGTCCTGTGTTAAAGGGAGTACCTTAGTAAAGTATTTTGAAAATATGCATTGAATAAAATATTACAGACAAGACATTTTGGAAAAGAAACAAAGAATTAAAAAAAATATCTAACTTTGATGAAAAGTGACTTTCACTATTTTATGGGAAATAAAGTAAGTTCCGTTATCCACTGCCAAATATCATTTAATTTAAGATATGTGATCTTTAACAAATAAATGTAAAATATATGAATCAAAAATATATGCGTCCGTATATATGACATAATTTCAGATTTATTTCGAAGACATTTTTCTTTCTTGTATATTGTACAAAGTATTGCTTCCCCACAAAATTCCAATTTCAAGATTCTGACGGAAAATCACTATGACAAATTTATTACTTCCTTATATACATAATGTATAAGGAAAGTATTGTGACGGGGTCGAAAATTTGAATTCGAGTTTTCGACGGGAGTGCACGTTTCAAGAATCCCTGATCACGAATCAAACATTTTTGAAGTGATGTCTGTGTGTGTGAAAGTATGTGTGTGTGTGTGTGAAAGTATGTGCGTGTGTGTGTGTGTCAGTGAGTCTGTGGAAACGATAACTGACGAACGAATGGACCGATTCGAACGAAATTTTTTACAAAAATCACAATCCGTAAACACTGGAACCCTTTTGTTTTTATACGCAATCGAATATTCAGAATCTCCCCCCCCCCCTAAATTTTCGAGTGAAATTTTGAAAAAATCGTCAAAAAATCAAAATCGCTAATTAAAGTTACGCAAATAGACATTTCTTATGTAATTTTTCATTAGAAAACGATTGACATAATTTTTAGAATGCTAACGTGAACCGTTCTCGAGATATTGCACATTTTAAAAAAAAAATTATCAAAAAGTTATATAAAATAAAATAAAAAATATTTCCTCTTGAGAAACATGTTCACTTTTCATATGTATTACCATGCGACAAATTGGGTGACATCATTCTCGTGGATCTGGCTCGTTCCATTCATGAAAAAAGATACTTTGAGTAATACTTTTGTATTTAAACGCCAATAGTCATTTATCTGCTGTAAGAATAACTTATTTCTCCGTCCATAACGCTTGGTGAGATTTTGGCGACGAATTTGGCGGAATGTCGCCAATTTGCGACTTTTTCAATTGTTGCCAAATTAACAAAAATCACGTCAAATGGATAAAAATGACACCAAATCATTGAAAATGACGACTTATTGAAGAAAATTCAATATTTTGGAAAGAATATAAGTATGTACTATAAGAACAACATTTTTTTTTAACTGTAAAAGTAGTAAATTCACTTCATTATATAAGGAAAGTCATGTGTTGCCCGCATCAGATTTTTTTATGAAATAATAGAGTTACTTTAATGTGATTTATGTAATATTTTGAAAATCAAAATATGCAAAAAGTAAAGGGTATACTTATTAGTATGTATATTTTTATAAATGAGTAAAACTTAATTTTTATTTTTTATAAAGGAAAGCTTAATTTATTTTTCTCCAAATACATGTTTAATTTTATATACCTTATTTCACCTGAGTAATAAAATTAAAATTATATTTTATTTGCATGAATTTTTGTATTAGCAGCAGATTAAAAGAAATGTTTAGAGTGATTTTTACTTTCCTTATATACAATAATGTATTGTGACGGTGTATTGTGACGGTGTCGAAAATTCGATTTCGAGTTTTCGACTGGAGAGCACGTTTCAAGCATCCCCAGTCACGAATCAAGCATTTTTGAAGTGATGTCTGTGTGTGTGTGTTTGTCAGTGAGCCTGTGGAGACGATAACTGACGAACGAATGGACCGATTCGAACGAAATTTGGTAAAAAAATCACAATCCGTAAACTCTGGAAGCCTATTGTTTTTGTACGCAATCGAATGTTCAGAACCCCCCTAAATTTTCGGGTGAAATTTTGAAAAAATCGTCAAAAAATCAAACCCTCTAATAAAGTTACGCCTATAGACATTTCTTATGTAATTGTTCATTAGAAAACGATCGACATAAATTTTAGAACGCTAACATGAACCGTTCTCGAGATATTGTACGTTTTTCAAAAAAATTATCAAAAAGTCATATAAAATAAAAAAAAAAATATTTCCTATTGAAAAACATGTTCACTTTTCATATGTAATACTACCATGCAATAAATTTGGTGACATCATTCTCGTGGATCTAGCTCGCTTCATTCATGTAAAAAGTTACTTTGAGTAATACTTTTGTATTTGAACGCCAATAGTCGTTTATCTGCTGTAAGAATAACTTATTTCTTCGTCCATATCGATTGGCGAGATTTTGGCGACGAATTTGGTGGAATGTTGCCAAATTGGCGACTTTTTTAAATGTTGGTAAATTAACGAAAATCTCGCCAAATGGATAAAAATGACGCTAAATCAATGACGACTCATTGATGATGACAACATGGAAAATGACGACTCATTGACGAAAATTCAATATCTTGGAAAGACTATAAATAACTACTATAAAAATAATCTATTTTTTTACTGTAAAAGTTGTAAATTCGTTGCATTATATAAGGGAAGTCATGTGCAATTCACATCAGATTTTTTATTTAAGTGACATTGATAATTTTACAATTTATTCTAGTTAAATTCTTTTGACTTTTTCCTAATTTTGAATACATGTAACTAAAAAAAAAATTTTTTTTTGCCATTGAAAGTTAAATTCACATGCTTGATATTATCTGTATATTTTAAACGTATTACTAAGGTGTTTGCAGGGATTAGCTAGCTTTTTTTTATTGTAAAAGTAGTAAATTCATTGCATTGTATAAGGGAAGTCATGTGCTGTTCACATCAGATTTTTAAGTGCCATAGATAATTTTACAATTTATTCTAGTTAAATTCATGTGACTTTTTCCTAATTTTGAATACATGTAATTAAAAAGAATTTTTTTTTTTTGGCATTGAAAGATAAATTCACATGCTTGATGTTATCTGTGTATTTTAAACATATCACTAAGGTGTTTGCATGAATTAGCTAGCTTTTAATTTACTGTAAAAGTAGTAAATTCATTGCATTATATAAGGGAAGTCAGATGCTGTTCACATCAGATTTTGTGTTTAAGTGGCATAGATAATTTTACAATTTATTCTAGTTAAATTCATGTGACTTTTTCCTAATTTTGAATACATGTAATTACAAAAAAATTTTGGGGGGCATTGAAAGATAAATTCACATGCTTGATGTTATCTGTGTATTTTAAACATATTACTAAGGTGTTTGCATGGATTAGCTAGCTTTTTTTTTACTGTAAATGTAGTAAATTCATTGCATTATATAAGGAAAGTCATGTGCTGTTCACATCAGATTTTTAAGTGACATAGATAATTTTACAATTTATTCTAGTTAAATTCATGCGACTTTTTCCTAATTTTGAATACATGTAATTAAAAAAAAAAATAATTTTTTGGCATTGAAAGATAAATTCACATGCTTGATAATATCTGTGTATTTTAAACATATTACTAAGGTGTTTGCATGGATTAGCTAGCTTTTTTTTACTGTAAATGTAGTAAATTCATTGCATTATATAAGGGAAGTCATGTGCTGTTCACATCAGATTTTTAAGTGCCATAGATAATTTTACAATTTATTCTAGTTAAATTCATGTGACTTTTTCCTAATTTTGAATACATGTAATTAAAAAATGTTTTTTTTTTGGCATTGAAAGATAAATTTACATGCTTGATATTATCTGTATATTTTAAACATATTACTAAGGTGTTTGCATGGATTAGCTAGCTTTTTTTTACTGTAAATGTAGTAAATTCATTGCATTATATAAGGGAAGTCATGTGCTGTTCACATCAGATTTTTTATTTAAGTGGCATAGATAATTTTGCAATTTATTCTAGTTAAATTCATGCGACATTTTCCTAATTTTGAATACATGTAATTATTTTTTTTTGGCATTGAAAGATAAATTCACATGCTTGGTATTATCTGTGTATTTTAAGCATATTACTAAGGTGTTTGCATGGATTAGCTAGTTTTTTCTTTACTGTAAATGTAGTAAATTCATTGCATTGTATAAGGGAAGTCATGTGCTGTTCACATCAGATTTTTAAGTGCCATAGATAATTTTACAATTTATTCTAGTTAAATTCATGTGACTTTTTCCTAATTTTGAATACATGTAATTGAAAAGAATTTTTTTTTTTGGCATTGAAAGATAAATTCACATGCTTGATGTTATCTGTGTATTTTAAACATATCACTAAGGTGTTTGCATGAATTAGCTAGCTTTTAATTTACTGTAAAAGTAGTAAATTCATTGCATTATATAAGGGAAGTCAGATGCTGTCCACATCAGATTTTGTGTTTAAGTGGCATAGATAATTTTACAATTTATTCTAGTTAAATTCATGTGACTTTTTCCTAATTTTGAATACATGTAATTACAAAAAAATTTTGGGGGGCATTGAAAGATAAATTCACATGCTTGATGTTATCTGTGTATTTTAAACATATTACTAAGGTGTTTGCATGGATTAGCTAGCTTTTTTTTTACTGTAAATGTAGTAAATTCATTGCATTATATAAGGAAAGTCATGTGCTGTTCACATCAGATTTTTAAGTGACATAGATAATTTTACAATTTATTCTAGTTAAATTCATGTGACTTTTTCCTAATTTTGAATACATGTAATTAAAAAATGTTTTTTTTTGGCATTGAAAGATAAATTTACATGCTTGATATTATCTGTATATTTTAAACATATTACTAAGGTGTTTGCATGGATTAGCTAGCTTTTTTTTACTGTAAATGTAGTAAATTCATTGCATTATATAAGGGAAGTCATGTGCTGTTCACATCAGATTTTTTATTTAAGTGGCATAGATAATTTTGCAATTTATTCTAGTTAAATTCATGCGACATTTTCCTAATTTTGAATACATGTAATTATTTTTTTTTGGCATTGAAAGATAAATTCACATGCTTGGTATTATCTGTGTATTTTAAACATATTACTAAGGTGTTTGCATGGATTAGCTAGTTTTTTCTTTACTGTAAATGTAGTAAATTCATTGCATTGTATAAGGGAAGTCATGTGCTGTTCACATCAGATTTTTAAGTGCCATAGATAATTTTACAATTTATTCTAGTTAAATTCATGTGACTTTTTCCTAATTTTGAATACATGTAATTAAAGAGAATTTTTTTTTTTGGCATTGAAAGATAAATTCACATGCTTGATGTTATCTGTGTATTTTAAACATATCACTAAGTTGTTTGCATGAATTAGCTAGCTTTTAATTTACTGTAAAAGTAGTAAATTCATTGCATTATATAAGGGAAGTCATGTGCTGTTCACATCAGATTTTTAAGCGACATAGATAATTTTACAATTTATTCTAGTTAAATTCATGTGACTTTTTCCTAATTTTGAATACATGTAATTAAAAAAAAAATAATTTTTTGGCATTGAAAGATAAATTCACATGCTTGATATTATCTGTGTATTTTAAACATATTACTTAGGTGTTTGCATGGATTATCTAGCTTTTTTTTTCTGTAAATGTAGTAAATTCATTGCATTATATAAGGGAAGTCATGTGCTGTTCCCATTAGATTTTTAAGTGACATAGATAATTTTACAATTTATTCTAGTTAAATTCATGTGACTTTTTCCTAATTTTGAATACATGTAATTAAAAAAAAATTTTTTTTTTGGCATTGAAAGATAAGTTCACATGCTTGATATTATCTGTGTATTTGAAACATTTTACTAAGGTGTTTGCATGGATTAGCTAGCTATCTGTCAAGGACCACGGCTTTTAAATTTTATTTGCATAATTTCTCTAGAGATGGCAGCACTAAACCTTTTCAAAGTTCCTGCTTTATAATGTTAGAAACAAGGGTTCTTCTGAATCCACGCAAAGCATCATGGGAACAGTAAAGTAGTCCCGTTCCTCCGACTAGCACTAGACGCTTAGCATGGGGAGCAGGATTTCAATAACAGACGCTGAGATTTGACTTTCTTGTGTGATTTTCTGTAAAAGCAGAGCAATTTGCACCGAAGAGACGCCATATAAACACGAAAGGTAAGAAATCTATCTGCTTCATATCTTGCATAACATGTTTTAATACTGTGATAAAGTTTAACGAAGTTATTTTGGGTTCTTGAAAATATTTAGAGAGACTGTGCACAGTGTTTTGTTCCGGATATTTTGGCCAGGGGGAAGGGGGAGAATGAAACTTTAGGGGAGGCACATTTTCTGTTTGACCTGTATAAATATATCTAAATGCTGTCACATAAAAAGTCACTAGGTTAACATAAAATGTCTCCGGGCATAATTCAATTGTGTGAACTATCTTAGAACCCTTCTTTCAAATCAGACGCCAAACGTCGTTTTATCGGCAGCATTGATACGCTTCTCTCTTTGAAGGTTATAGCAGCCCCGTATTCTCTACAGGAGAAATACATGCAAATTTTATTTCTCTTTTTATGTGAATACATCTTACAATTAAGGTGTATAGACACATTTTAAATGCATTATGTCTTAGATTAGATTTAAATTAATGTAATATTGACTAAATTAAAGAACAATTTTATTATTTTCTAATACTGTTGTATAGAGAAAGTTCACGAATCATGTTTAATTTGATATTTAGACGGAAAAATGCATTTAAAGACATCATGAACACATTTCGAACATTTTTGGAAATATTTCCATCAGTCTGTGTTTGTATCTGTGAGGTGCGAATGTATCACTATGAAAATTTATACGTAGATGCATTTTGTAGAAAATTAGAAACAGGTAGGTTATTTTGTAATAAATGGAATTAAAATATTATTCGAAATCAGAGAATTTAAAATTAAGAGAGGGTACATACAACCGCGAAATTTTATATGTAGATGTATTCTGTAAAATATTTAATACCCTTCTATTAAAATATTTAATTTAATGCTACTAAAATGAAGTTTGAGAATATCTGTTCTCGCTATATAAAATTATATTCACGGGCATATCTGAAGATTAAAACATCCTGGTCCCGTTTGTAAACTAATGTACAAAAATTATGAAATTGAACCAATATATGCATAATAAAAGCGCTGAAATTGTATGGGACACTTACTACTTATGTTCACGAATATTAGAAGATATACCCTTGTATTAGTAGAAGTTGCATGTATTACAACATATGAGTTTCTAAAATCGTATGTCAAAAATAAAACATAACAGTTTCTAAAATATTATGCTAAAATATATGATGCTAAAATATATTATGCTAAAATATATGATATTATATAAAACATATGACGTAATTAATTGAAAATATCAATATTTCCGTAATCTTGTAAACCTAAAGGCCCTAATTCATTTGCCCGTCCTACGTACAATATATGACTTTCAACAATAAATTGATAATATCAATCATCCCCGGAAATATCAGTAATAATAATGTTTAAACCTCAATACCGTAATTGATGAAATCCAGTTAAAAATGCCATATCCCTGAATTTTTTTTCTATATACATATCTTTATTACTTAAATCGGAAAAGATTTAATAAAAATAGTCTGCTACATGAACACATTGCATTTAAATCCGTTGCTATGTGAATTTATATAATTTTCTTCAAAAAGATTGGTAAAAAAAATATCGTCTGCATATTGCTATCTCTATGGAAGACTTAATTGTTCTTTTTACTTTCCTTATATACATATAATGTATAAGGATTGTGACAGGGTCGACGATTCGAATTCGAATTTTCGACGGGAGAGCACGTTTCAAGCATCCCTGAACACCAATCAGACGTTTTTGAGGTGATGTCTGTGTGTGGAGACGATAACTGACGAACGAATGAATCGATTCGAACGAAATTTGGTACAAAAATTACAATCCGTGAATATTGGAAACCTATTGTTCTTAAACGCAATCGAATGTTCAGAACCCCCTAAATTTCCCAGTGAAATTTTGAAAAAATCATCAAAAATATAAAACCTTTAATAAAGTTACGCAAATAGACATTTCTTATGCAATTTTTCCTTAGAAAACCGATTAACATAAACTTTAAAACGCCGTTCTCGAGATATTGCACATTTTTCAAATAAATTTTTCAAAATATCCCATAAATTAAAAAAAATATTAACTGTTGAGAAACATGTTCATTTTTCATATGTAATATCATGCGTCATGCGATAAATTTGGTGACAACATTCTCGAGGATTTAGCTCATTGCATTCGTGAGAAAAGATACTTTGAGTAATACTTTTGTATTTGAACACCAGTAATCATTTATTTGCTATAATTATAACTTATTTCTCTCCATAGCGCTGTGAGATTTTGACGACGAATTTGGCGGAATATTACCAACTTGGCTACTTTTTAAATGTTACCAAATTAATGCAAATCTCGCCAAATGGATAAAAATGACGCTAAATCAATAAAAATGACGACTAATTGACAAAAATTCAATATTGGAAAGAATATAATTATCTACTATAAGAATAACCGATGTTTTTTACTGTAAAAGTAGTAAATTTATTGCATTATATAAGGAAAGTCATATGCTGCCCACATCAGATTTTTTAATTAATATCTAGACAACCCCTGGCCTAAAGAAACTCGAAACATGGACTAAATTTTAGGTGGGGCTATTTCAAGGCTGTCCACAAAATTTTATTAAATTCGGTTCAGCCGTTCTCCTGCGATGATGAGACAAACAGACAGACAAATTTTCAATTTTATTTATATAGATTAGCAGTATGCTCGTTCTTCCTACGGAAAATATAATATAAAGAAACTTAACATTCACAAATATGTGTAAATTCCAAAAGTATTCTAAATGACTTTGTTATTTAAAATATTTAATTTAATGCTCCTAAAAAGAAGTTTATAAATATATGTTATCGCTATACAAAATTGTTTTCAAGGCAGTTCTGAAGAATAAAACATCCTGGTCCCGTTTGTAAACAAATTTACAAAAATTATATTGAGTCAATTATTACAAAATAACACCGCTTGTAACCGACCAGTACTACTTAGAATAATTAAATATATTACCCGAATATTAATAAAAGATTACACGTACTACAACATATGAGTTTCTAATATATTTGCCGAAATAAAACAGATGACGTAATAAATTGAAATATCAATAATCCCGTTATCTTTAAACCTAAAAGCCGTAATTGATGCCAATATATGTAAAAAAAATCTGATGTGGGCAGCACATGACTTTCCTTATATAATGCAATGGTTTTACTAGTTTTACAGTCAAATAATAATGTATAAGATCCACGGCGTTGTGGTTTTATCATTAAATTGTACATTTGGATATTTTCCGGATGACAACATGTAAAACTATTTCAAAATACTCAATTAACTTATACTTCGCGCAACTATAAATAAACAATCGTCAATATTGACAGCGGCATCACTAGGCGATATATTCCATACATTACGTCTTCAATTCGTCGTAATTTTCATTAATTTATCGTCATTTTTGCAATGTGAAGATATTTTTGCCAATCTGGTGCAAAATATCGCCAAGTTGACAATACTCTGCTAAATTATTCGCTAAGTTTGCCAAATACATCACCAAGTGTTACAGACAAACGGAGAGAAGAGTATTTCTTATATACTAGAAGGTGTGCACTTATATACTAGAAGTCATATGACGGTAATCAGGATTTGCGAGACATTACTTCCCATTTGGAGTCATTTTTATCAATTTGGCGACATTTTTGTCATTTCAACATTTAAAATAATCGCCAAGTTGGCGATGTTCCGCTAAATTTCCCGCCGAACGTTACGCATGAACGTACGGAGAAATGTATTATTCGTATAGTCTGCGCTTATGTTTTTTCCAAGATATTGAACTTCCATCATCTAGTCATCGTTTTCATTGATTTATAGTCGTTTTTATCAATTTGGCGAACTTTTCGTTAATTTAGCAACATTCCGCCAAAATCTCGTCAAGCGTTATAGACTGAGAAATAAGTTATTCTTGTCGCAGATAAATGACTATTGGCGTCTAACTACAAAAGTATTACCTAAAGTATATTTTTTCATGAATGGAACGAGCTAGATCCACAAGAATATGTCACCAAATTTATCGTCTGATATTACTTATAAAAATGAACATAGTTGACAATAGGTAATTTTCAATTTTAAATGATTTTTTGATAATTTTTTTTTTTAATGTGCAATATCTCGAGAACGGAACATGCTAGCTTTCTAAAATTTATGTCAATTGCTTACTAATAAAAAATTGCATAGGAAATGACAATTTTCGTAACTTTATTAAAGGCTTTTATTTTGTGAAGATTTTTTCAAAATTGCACTCGAAAATTTAAGGATGTTCTGAACATGCGATTGCACATAAAAACAATAGGTTTCCAATATTCATGGATTGTGATTTTTGTACCAAATTTCCTTCGAATTGGTCCATTCGTTCGTCAGTTATCGTTTCCACAGACTCAATGACACACACACACACAGACATCATCGCAAGAACGTCTGGTTCGAGTTCAAGGATGTTCAAACGTACTCTCCCGTCGAAAACTCGAATTCGAATTTTCGACTCCGTCACAGTACTTTCCTTATACATTATGTGTACATAAGTAAAGTAATATGTATCAAAATGCCTGTAATACTTATATTCCCATTGATTAGAAAATATACCGGTGCATTTGTTGAAGATTACCTGTACTATGTACAATATATTAATTTCAATTTTAGCAAAAATAAAATGACGTAATAAATTGAAAATATCTATAATAAAAATTGCAAAATCAAACACACATCCATAACAGAAGGTCTTTATTTCACTTCCTTAAGACGTACAAAAGTTTAAAACAGGCCATAGCGCTTTCGAGCATAAGTATGCTCTTCATCAGTGGTTACACGGAAATAAAGCTTGAATCGTTCATATATAGACCAGATATAGCGACAGAATTTGCATAAATACAATCCACAAAAGAATCTACGTCTAGATAAGGATAAACCGTAAACAATTTTTCAAAAAAAATTTTTACAACAAAAGAACAGCATATTAAATTACAATTCAATTACAGAAATCGAAAAAAAGGGGGGGGGGGGGTAGCAATCAAGCACAATCCCAAAGAGGAAGACGTCGAAGATAACTTTGCAGAGACTTGAATTGCATGGAGTCGAGAATGAGTCGCCAAGCGTATCTCAAATTCATAACAGGGTAAAAATTACAAACGGACTCACGTTAAATATAAATAAAAAGGGATTCAAAAAGGAGAATATCACGAGTGTTATTACACCGAATCAAAAGAAAAGTCTTTTTAAAAAGAGGCTGAAAATTATCTTTAACAACAAATTGGGCAAGAGCCGTAGAAAGCTTGCTATCCCTGACATCCCGAGCATGTTCTGCTAAACGGATGCCAACGGTGCGTTTAGTACTTCCAATATAAAATTTAAAATTACCATCGGTGGACAACAGGGGAACAACATACACCCCAGCAAAGCTTTTAAAGTCATCCCTATCACCCAGTTTACCAGACCGAATACGGTTAAAAAAAGAAGAAATATTAGAATGTGCAGGTCTGAAACCAAACTCAGAACAAAATTGGATAAAGGGGCGGAAAATCGTAGGATTGTATGGAAAACTAGACCTATAAGTCAAACGGTCTTTTAAGGCAATAAGTTTAATATCAAAAAGGGTATATTTACGGCGAACTTGGAAGAAAACCTTATAAATAAACTCAAAGGAGTAGGCAGCCTCACGGCCAAGGCCAAAAATAAATTCAATTTCATCACTTAAAGCAGAGATAGATGAACAAACAGTAAAAGCGCGATTAAAATAAGCATAAAAAGAAGCTTTTTTAGAGGAAAGAGGATGGTAAGAATTAGCAGGAATACAAGAATCAGTAAAAGAAGGTTTACAAGAAGGAATACAAGAATTAGTAATTCTTGTAACATCAGACGTGATGCCAAATTATTTATAATAATAATGTTTAAACCTGAAGACCGTAATTGATATAATACAGACAAAAGTGCATAACATCCCTGAAATTTATTTTATATACATATCTGTATTATTTAATTATTTAAATCCTAAAAGATTTCATAAGAATCATCTACAGCATGAACACGTATTGGATTTAAATCCCTGGCTAAGCGACAAGATATAATTGCCTTCAAATAAATTGGCGAAAAATATATCATCTGCATAATGCTAACTCTGGAAGGTTGTTGAGACCCAGACCATCCGACCTACCAGAAAGGTGTAAGGTCGGACGGTCTGGGTCTCAACAACAACACGGCCAGGAAGTGCCACCCAATTTAGACCGGAACCCAGTGGGAGAGGCATCCACAGGGACCGTACCCTCCTTCCCCTACCACGAACCTCTCAGAAGGACTTACGGACCCACATGTTTAACGTGATCGTACTCCGCATGAACACGGCGGCAGTTGTGGCAGCGTGCAAATACAGCGCGCAAATCACCGGGCTACCGCACCCGAAATATGCCAACAGCACGCGGTGTTCCCAGGTGGTCACCCACCCAAGTACTAAACGCGCCCGATGCTGCTTTACTTCGGTGATCTAACGAGAACCGGTGTTTTCAGCACGGTAGGACCGTTGGCATCTCTGGAAGGTGTAATTGTTCTTTTTTTTTTACTTTCCCTGCAGTACATAGTAATGTATAGGGAAAGTATTGGAATCATGCCGAAAATCGCAACTCGAGTTTTTGACGGATCTACACGTTTCGAGACCTCTAGAATATGAAAATTAGCGTGACGTCTGAGTGTGTGTCTGTCTGTGCAGGTTTTGTATCCACTCTAACTAAAAAGCTAATAGACCGAATTTCATAACATTTGGTAGGTAAGTCACTTGTAGACGACTGTGGTGCTAATTAGTTTTAGGTACGATTTGGGATAAAAAGAACCCGCCTTTTTTTTGCGAAATGGCCTGCAAAAGCCTGTATCCACTTTAGCTGAAAAACTAATGAACCCAATTTCACAAAATTCGGCAGATAAATTGCTTGTGGGTCATCCTGGTGCTGATTAGAATTTGGTACGATTCGAAAAAAAATACTTTGCATTTTTTTGCAAAATGGCCCGCAAAAATCGTCAAAATCTAAAATAAAAACACTACGTATGCTCAAATATATCAATTAAATGCTTGTTTACACGTAATTTTTAACGAAGAAAAGAATAAGACCATCCCCATTACACTAGGACTAGCTGTTCTCGAGATATTTTATTTTTTTTCGTATTTTCTCTACGCCACCTTTGAAAATAAGTCCAGTTACCAAATGAGAACTAAAACTGATTTAAAAGTGAATTAAATTTAATTAAAATATAGAGAACGTGGATATTAGTCTGCAGGGAAAGTCATGTGCTGCCCACATCATATTTTTACTTTCTCTGCAATACATGGTAATGTATAGGGAAAATATTGGAATCATGTCGAAAATCGCAACTCGAGCTTTCGACGGATCTACACGTGACGAGACCTCTAGAATACGAAAAAACTATTTTTAGCGTGACGTCTGTGTGTGTGTCTGTCTGTGTGTCTGTGCAATTTATGTATCCACTCTAACTCAAAAACTAATGGACCGAATTTCATAAAATTTGGTAGGTAAGTCACTTGAATGTGACGCTGGTGCTGATTAGTTTTGGGTACGATTCGTAAATCCAGAACCGCATTTTTTTGCGAAATAGCCCGTAGAAATTTCATTTATCCGCTTTAGCTAAAATACTAATTGACCAAATTTCACACTATTTGGTAGATAAGTTACTTGTGGGACACTCTGGTTCTGATTCGATTTTGGTACGATTCGGAAAAAAACAACCTGCCTTTATTTTCCGAAAAAAATCGCCAAAATCTAAAAAAAAACAAGAAAGATCAATCATGCATAAAGCATTGAATATGAAACACTTTCCAACTTCAATGCAATTTTATACAAACATCTCTAAAATGCGATACATTCCTCGGGAATATTTTTAAAATTATCACAATACTACATTAATTTATTATATTTGAAAACATCATCGAAGAAAATAAACTTCATTCAAATGACGGCATTGAAATATAAACTGCCTGGTTTAAACATCTCTAAAATGCGATACATTCCTCGGTAATATTTTTTAGATTATCATAATACTACAATAATTTATTATATTTGAAAACTTCATCGAAAACAAATGAACTTTATTCAAATAACGTTATCGAAATATAAATCGTCTCTATATAAAAGCAGCATTTCATTCATCACAATACTATAATAATTTATTTTATTTACAAATTTGAAAAATTGTTATCTACCATATTTATTTTAAAACGTGAAACCTTTCTCATATATAAAGTAATTAAACTCTTGGAAAGATATTTATTATATAATATATATCTTTTTTCTTTCTGGAGGATATAACGAGAGTCAGAATTTAATTGAATTTGATTTTCTCCCTGTATTAAATAATTTTTTATTTTTAAAAACTACCTAACATATTTTACTGAAATTTTTTTATATATTATATGGAATAATTTGAATATTTTCTAAAAGCTTCAAAGCAATTTGTGAATTTTAAATTTGCTTAAAAAATTTTTGAGACATAGGTCCCATAGGGTTCAATGTATTTCATTTTTTTCAGCCCGGGTTCAATAAAAAACTAATTGGGTAATACTATTCATTTATATTCCCATAGGTTCCACAGACCGTCTGAAAAACATACTAAAATTTCATTGTGATAAAGCCATTTTTACGACAGTTATCGTGCTAACTGACAGACAGACAGACAGACAGAATGAACAAAGTCGTAAACACTTTCAACTATGTTGTAAAGTGTTAAAAAAGGCGACGTATGCTGAAAATGTATCAATTAAATTCTTGTCTTATACGCAATTGTTGATGAGGAAAATAGTATTACATACTCCATTATACTTTAGCACTAACCGTTCTCAAGATATTTGAGTTTTCTTGCATTTTTGTTACGCCGCTATCGGAAAAATGTCCAATTACTAAATAAAAAAAAATTGAATTAAAAGTGCAAATTTAGTGTTATTTAGTGCAGTTAGACTCAATCTAATGAATTATTAAAGAAATATAGGAAGTATGAATTTAAGTCTGCAGGGAAAGAAATGTGCTGCCCACATCAGATGTTTCCTATAGTATTCTAAATAACTTTGTTATTCAAAACATTCTATTAAAATATTTAATTTAATTATTCTAAAAAATGTAATGTGTGTAAGTATATCTGGGCTCGATATACATAATTATCTTGACAGGCAGATCTGAAGAATAAAGACTCCTGGTAATAACAGTTTATAAACTGTTTTATAAAATGTTTATTAAAAATGTCAGTTTATAACTTCTAAATCATTCTTGTGTTTTGCCACACCTCCACCGGGCCGGCCGTCCAACTAGTTACTCTAAGTCCTCTGGACGAGTCGGACGGTCTGGGTCTTCAACACCTCCACCGGTTTCACCATTAAACGCCCACTGCCGGCTTCACGCTTCATTTCCGACCGTGTGAACTATGATGAAAAATGCTTGGTTTGGTGCGTACCTCATAAAGTGTGGCCCATTTTTAACACTTTACAACATAGTTGAAAGGTGTTTATGACTTTGTTCATTCTGTCTGTCTGTCTGTCCGTTAGCACGATGACTGCCGTAAAAATGACTTTATCAAAATGAAATTTTAGTATGCTTTTCAGACGGTCTGTGGGACCTATGGGAATATAAATAAATCATATAACCCTATTAGTTTTTTATTGAATCCGGGTTGAAAAAATGAAACACATTGAACCCTATGGGACATAATTCTTCAAACCTTATTTAAGTACATTTAAAATTCACAAATTGCTTCGAAATTTTTAGGAAATAATCACATTATATCATAAAATATAAAAAAAAAATATCAGTAAAATATGTTAGGTAGTTTTTTAATTAAAAATTATTTAATATAGGGAGAAAAATTAATTCAATTAAATTCTGACTTTTGCGATATCCTCCAGAAAGAAAAAATAGATATATTATATAATAAATATCTTTCCAAGAGTTTAATTATTACTTTCCTTATATACGTAATGTATAAGGAAAGTATTGTGACGGGGTCGAAAATTGGAGTTTTCGACGGGAGAGCACGTTTCAAGCATCCCTGATCACGAATCAAACATTTTTGAAGTGATGTCTGTGTGTGTGTGTGTGTTAGTGAGTCTGTGGAGACGATAACTGACGAACGAATAGACCGATTCGAACCAAATTTGGTACAAAAATCACAATCCGTAAACACTGGAAGCCTATTGTTTTTATACGTGATCGAATGTTCAGAACCCCCCTAAATTTTCGAATGAAATTTTGAAAAAATCGTTAAAAAATCAAAACTGCTAATAAAGTTACGCAAATAGACATTTCTTATGTAATTTTTCATTAGAAAACGATTGGCATAAATTTTAGAACGCTAACATGAACCGTTCTCGAGATATTGTGCATTTTTAAAAAAATTATGAAAAAGTCACATAAAAAAAGAAAAATTCCTATTGAGAAACATGTTCACTTTTCATATGTAATACCATGCGATAAATTGAGTGACATCATTCTCGTGGATCTAGTTCGTTCCATTCATGAAAAAATATACTTTGAATAATACTTTTGTATTAGAACGCCAATAGTCATTTATCTGCTGTAAGAATAACTTTTTTCTTAGTGCATAACTCTTGGCGAGATTTTGGCGACGAATTTGGCGGAATGTCGCCAACTTGGCGACTTTTTTGAAATGTTGCCAAATTAATGAAAATCTCGCCAAATGGATAAAAATGATGCTAAATCAATGAAAATGACGACTAATTGTCGAAAATTCAATATCTTGGAAAGAATATTAGTATCTACTATAAGAAAAACCTATTACTTTCCTTATATACACAATGTATAAGGAAAGTATTGTGACGGGGTCGAAAACTCGGGGAGAGCACGTTTCAAGCATCCCTGATCACGAATCAAACATTTTTGAAGTGATGTCTGTGTGTGTGTGTGTGTGAAAGTATGTGTGTGAGAGAGTCTGTGAAGACGATAACTGACAAACGAATGGACCGATTCGATCCAAATTTGGTATAAAAATCACAATCCGTAAGCACTGGAAGCCTATTGTTTTTATACACAATCGAATGTTAAGAACACCCCTAAATTTTCAAATGAAATTTGGAAAAAATAGTCAAAAAATCAAAACCATTAATAAAGTTACGCATATAGACATTTCTTATGTAATTTTTCATTAGAAAACGATTAACATAAATTTTAGAACGCTAACATGAACCGTTCTCGAGATATTGCACATTTTTCAAAAAAATTATCAGAAAGTTATATAAAATAAAAAAAAATATTTTCTCTTGAGAGACATGTTCACTTTTCAGTAATACCATGCGATATATTGGATGACATCATTCTCGTGGATCTAGCTCGTTCCATTCATGAAAAAAGATACTTTGAGTAATACTTTTGTATTTGAACGCCAATATTCATTTATCTGCTGTAAGAATAACTTATTTCTTTGTCCATAACGCTTGGCGAGATTTTGGCGACCAAAATTTTTCGGAATGTCGCCAACTTGGCGACCTTTTGGAATGTTGACAAATTAACGAAAATCTCGCCAAATGGATAAAAATGACGCTAAATCAATGAAATGACGACTAATTGTCGAAAATTCAATATCTTGGAAAGAATATTAGTATCTACTATAAGAAAAACCTATTTATTTTACTGTAAAAGTGGTAAATTCATTACGTTATATAAGGAAAGTCATGTGTTGCCCACATCAGATTGTTTTGTATATGAGAGGGGCTCCACTTCTTTCTTAAAATAAATTTGGTAGATAACAATTTTTCATTTTTTTTTTAATTTCATATAACTTTTCATGATATACTTATTTGATGGCGTTTTTAATGCACTTTCCTACGTCCTAGAGAATGAAAATTTGGTACACAGATTAAATTTGTAGAACATTTTATTCTACAACAATTTGGTGGATAATATATATTGGTGGTTTAAATATAAATCCTACATTTTTTTCGAAATGACCTGCAAATAATCCTCGTTCACTTCTATAAATCATTGTTGTAATATTGTTAAAAACTCTGATGTGGACAGCACATGTCTTTCTCTTCAGACTCATATTCACGTTCTCTTTATTTCTTCAATAATAATTTGAGTTTATCTGCACAAAATAACATCCATAAGTATTTTAAATGACATTGAATATGTACGTTAAACTTAAATTTAGTTCTCATTTGATAGCTGGACTTATTGTCAAAGGTGGCGTAGCTTAAACGCGAAAAAACTAGAATATCTCAAGAACGGCTAGTCCTAGAGTAATGGGGTTAGTCTAATTCTTTTTGTTCTCAAACATAACGTATAAAATAGGAATTTAATTGATATAATTGAGCACACGTAGTCTTTTATTTTTATATTTAAAGATTTTTGCGGGCCATTTCGCAAAAAACAGCCCGTTCCTTTTTCCCCAATCGTACTAGAATAACCTACAAGTGATTTATATAACAAATTTTGTTAAATTTGGTATATAAATCACTCGTAGGTTATTGAAATATTATACACCAAATTGTGTTAAATTTGCACCATTAGTTTTTAGCTAGAGTGGATAAAGGCAATTTCTGCCGGCCATTTCGCAAAGAAGGCAGATTCTTTATACGAATCGTACTATAATCAAATGAACATCAGGGTTTCCCACAAAAAACTTACCTATCAAATTTTATTAAATTCTGTCCAATAGTTTTTCAGTTAGAGTGGCTGCAATATCCTCACAGATACACCCTTACACACACCGACGTCTTCCTAAAAATAGTTTGTGTTCTGGAAGTCCCAAAACGTGTAGATCCTTCGAAAATTCCCGTTCCGATCTTCGGCACGATTCCAATACTTTGAATATATACATACGCACACACATATATTATCTGTGTATCTGTATTATCTGTGTATCTAAATTCCGTGCCTACGCAATTACAATAGTTGTGATTTTAAATGATCCCTAAACTTTTATTTCTTCAACGAAGAATAATTTTAACTTATGCAGAATGAAAATATCTCAAGCGGTTGTAAGTTGAGTTACATAAGAATTCCTGAATTTTTTTCACACAAAATTATTTAGCTCTGGAGTCTGGAATGCAAGTTATATGAATGAAATATTCATTGATTTTGCATAGAGAATCAGATGATTTATATTTCGATACAGTTTTAAATATTTAAGTATAATAAATTACTGTAGTACTGTGATAATGGAAAAGATATCAGCACTGAATGTATCACATTTTAGGGATTTTTAAATGAAATTGAATTTCAGTTGGAAAGTGTTTCTTAATCAATGCTTATGCATGATTGATCTTTCTTGTTTTTTAATCACCCCGTATATTGAGATCTAAGTAATAGCTATAATTGCATTGCAATTATTCATTATCTTGTGGAGGATTTACGTGGTTCACTTTGGATGATCACTTTGGTTGAACCACTGAAAGTGAAAGGTGTAAACGTTGCAATCACTGAAAGTGATAGTTAAAAGATATTGTTGAAAAAGTTGACCACTATCAACTTTCGTTCACTTTGGAGGATCGCTTTGAATGAATCATCCAAATTGAAACATGTAAAAGCGTTTACAATTTATGTTCATTTTCAGTGAAAGTTAAATTCAGTACAGACACAATCATTTGTCTATTTAAACAATATTAATTAAAATAATAACAAGTAAGATCAATCATGCATAAAGCATTAATTGTGAAACACTTTACAACTTCAATGCAATTTTATTTAAACATCTGTAAAATGGGATACATTCCTCGGCAATATTTTTTAAATTATCACAATACTTCATTAAATTATTATATTTGAAAACTTAAAAATTCATCCAAAAAAAAAGAACTTTATTAAAATGACGGCATTGAATTATGTATTGCCTAGTTTAAACATCTCTAAAATGCGATACATTCCTCGCTAATATTTTTAAAATAATTATAATAATACAATAATTTATTATATTTGAAAACTTCATCGAAAACAAACGTACTTTATTCCAATGACGTCGTCGATATATAAATCGCCTGGCTCTGTCTATAAAAGCAGCATTTCATTCATAAACTTTTTTCTATTCCTTTCATTCATCACTATTCTACAATAATTTATTTTATATAAAAACTTAAAACCATGCCGGTACAAGTAATTTAACTCTATACTTAAAATGTCATCGAAAAAATCGTCGGCTTGTCTATGTAAAATCAATGAATGTTTCGTTCATATCAGCTATATTGCAGACACCATGAGCTAAATAATTTTGCGTTAAAGAAATGCAGCAATTCTTATACAACTCATTCTACATGTTTTGGTGTTTATATTCTCCATAAGTTAAAAGTTTGATGATCATTTAAGCTCAAATATATTGTAATTGCGTTGTTTCAAAATGTAGATGCACAGAATTTAAGAGAAATAAAGCGGTTTTAGGACGGATACAAAACTAAATATGATTTAAAAAGAACTTTAAAAATCACGATTTTAACACAAGATGGATGCCATATTTTATTTTGAAGTGAGTCACGTGATCTCTTCATATAATGACCACGTGATCTCTTCATTTAAATGTCACGTGATATCTTCATATAAAGGGTATAATTATTGTTTTAATTTTTATTTAAAAAACTACTATATATATTGCGCTGAAATTTTTACATACATTTTTATGGGATTATTTAAATATTTCCTAAAACTTTCGAAGCAATTTGTGAATTTTAAATTCGCTTAAAAGATGTTTGAAAAATTAAGCCCCATAGGTTTCAACGTATTTCATTTTTTCATCCCAAACACAATTTTATACTTCAACTAAGGGTACATGGAAAAGGTATTTTTTTTAACAAGAATTTTCAGAACATGCTGAATATAATTTGTAAAATAGATATAAAACGCATTCAACAACAAATGATAAAATTAACAAACGTTTAGGTAAACAATACTGTCTTTGAGAATTTGGAGATATATATTTTATTTGATATTGTGTGAGTAGAATACCTAATATTGCATGAAAATTTATCACCTTTATTACATTTTCTATCACTTTTGGTATTTTTTATTTGTGCATTTTTACTGTTCGCAAGCAGTCAAAACCACATATTTTGAATGTTGAAAAATATAGTTTACAAATTCTTCAAATTTCGGAAACTTCGATATCTTTTAGAACAAATTGAAAAATATATAAAACAAGAAAGATCAATCATGCCTAAAGCATTGATTATGAAACACTTTCCAACTTCAATGCAATTTTATTTAAACATCTCTAAAGCGAGATACATTCCTCTAGTATTTTTTAAATTATCATAATACTACAATAATTTATTATATTTGAAAACTTCATCAAAAACAAATGAAATTTATTCAAATGACGTCATCGAAATATAACTCGCCTGGCTCTCTATATAAAAGCAGCATTTCATTCATAACCGTTTCTCCATTTCATTCATCATAATATTATAATAATTTATTTTATTTAAAAACTTAAGACCACGGAAGTACAAGTAATTAAACACTGCGCTTAAAACGTCATCGAAAAAAATCTATGTTCTCTGTGTAAAATCAATGAATATTTCACTCATATCAGCTATATTGCAGACTCCATGATCTAAATAAATTTGCGTTAAAGAAATGCAGCAATTCTTATACAATTCATTCCAGATCTTTTGGTATTTACATTCTCCATGAGAGAAAATTAGGCTTCGTTGTAGAAATAATCAAAGTTGACTGATCATTTAAACTCAAATATATTGTAACTGCGCTGTTTCAGTATTATGTAGATGCACAGAATTTTGGTAAAAATAAAGCGGTTTTAGGACGGATACAACACTAAATATGAATTAAAATGAACTTTAAATATCACGATTTTGACACAAGATGGATGCCATATTTTATTTTGAAATTGGTCACGTGATCGCTTCATATAAAATATGTAATTATTATTTTAATTTTTATTTAAAAAACTACTGAAAACATGTTGCTGAAATTTTTTATATATGTTATGAAATATTTCCTAAAACTTTCGAAGCAATTTGTGAATTTTAAATCGGCTTAAAAAATGTTTGAAAAATTAGGTCCCATAGGATTCAGTGTATTTCATTTTTTCAACCCGGGTTCAATCCAAAACTAATTGGGTGATATTATTCATTTATATTCCCATAGGTTCCAGAGACCGTTTGAATAGCATACTAAAATTTCGTTTTGTTAAAGTCATTTTTACGGCAGTTATCGTGCTAACGGACGGACAGACAGACAGAATGAACAAAGTCATAAACACTTTTCAACTTTGTGTAAAGTGTTAATAAAAGGTTCTATAATGAAACGGATTTTTTTTTTTTATGCGTCATAAAGCAGCATTTCAATAATGATTCTTTTCGCATTTTGAAATATTATTGTGTTGTAAAATTTTATACTTCAAATATGGTTACACAGAAAAGAATTGTTTTTAACACTTTACAACAAAGTTGAAAAGTGTTTATGACTTTGTTCATTCTGTCTGTCTGTCTGTCGGTCCGTTAGCACGATAACTGCCGTAAAAATGACTTAATCAAAATGAAATTTTAGTATGTTGTTCAGATGGTCTGTAGGACCTATGGGAATATAAATGAATAATATCACCCAATTAGTTTTGGATTGAACCCGGGTTGAAAAAATGAAATACATTGAACCCTATGGGACCTAATTTTTCAAACACTTTTTAAGCGAATTTAATATTCACAAATTGCTTCGAAAATTTTAGGTAATATTCAAATTGTTCCGTAAAATATATAAAAAAAATTCAACGAAATATATTCAGTAGTTTTTTAAATAAAAATTAAAATCACGTGACCCACTTCAAAATGAAATATAGTATCCATCTTGTTTCAAAATCGTGATTTTTAAAGTTCTTTTTAATTCATATTGAGCGTTGTATCCGTCCTAAAACCACTTTATTTATGCTTAAATTCTGTGCATCTACATACTGAAACATCGCAATTACAATATGTATTTGAGTTTAAATGATCATCCACATTTGTTTATTTCTACAACGAAGCCTATTTTTCACTTATGTAAAATGTAAACAGCAAAATATGTAGAATGAGTTGTAGTAGAATTGCTGTATTTCTTTAACACAAAAATATTTAGCTCATGTAGTCTGCATAGCTGATATGAACGAAATATTCATTGATTTTACAAAGAGAAGGACGATTTTTTTCGAAGTTTTAAGAATACAGTTTAATTACTTGTAGCTCCATGGTCTTAATTTTTAAATAAATTAAATTATTATAGTATTGTGATGAATGTAATGAATGGGAAATTATTTATGAATGAAATGCTGCCTTTTTAGAGAGAGCCAGGCATGTTATTTTTTCTATGACGTCATTTGATTGAATTTTAGTTTTTTTGGATGAAGTTTTCAAATATAATATAATTATCGTAGTATTATGATAATTCTAAAATTATTTCCAAGGAATGTATCTCATTTTAGAGATGTTTAAACCAGGGAATTTATATTTCAATGCCGTCATTTGAATGAAATTCATTTTTTTCGATGAAGGTTTAAGTTTTCAAATATAATAAATTAATGTAGTATTGTGATAAGTTTTAAAATATTACCGAGGAATCTATTGCATTTTAGTGATGTTTAAATAAAATTGCATTGAAGTTGGAAAGTGTTTCATAATCAATGCTTTAAGCATGATTGATCGTTCTTGTTTGACATTGTGTGAATAAAACACTTAATATTGCGTGAAAATTTATAAAATGCTTCATATTCAAGAACAAGGAAACATACCCAGAAAGCTAATGACATTAAATACACATTTAGCTTACTACGTTCTTTAGCTTGTATCGTACGACAAATAAATATAATTCCATTCTGTACATAATAAACATAGGTTAACACTTGCATCTAATTAAAGATGTATCCTTTTTCTTGTAATCCGGTATACATTGTACAATGTACTTCGATGGTACCAAATAGCAGTTTATGATGCGGGAGCACGTGCTATCTAATTACTTCATGATTTCATATTAAGAATCACACATTCTCAGAGCAAAGGCGAATTTAACAGCACCCTTGGAATCGAAAATTGCACATAACTCACCCACACAATTCGTACTACTTCAGTTCCCGCCATATTGGAATAAATGAGCAGCTGATTCACTTTGAATGAACATGTGAAAGCCCCAGGCCGTCCGGCTCGTCCAGAGGACTTGGAGCAACAAAGTGGACGTTGAATGAACATGTGTAAACCGAAATCATTTCATCCAGCGGTTTCACTCACGGTGATTCATCCAAAGTGATCAAACGAAGTGAATAATGTAAAACCCGGCTTTACCTTGTAAAGTTGGATGCCCGCTCCAAGGTACTTTAAACATAAGGTAGGTCAGAGAAAGGGGGTTGCTTTTCGACCGGGAGAACTAAGGCTCCTATATATACTATATAGGAGCCTTAGGCAGAACAACTTGAAGCGTGACGTCACTGACTTACAAGTCAAGAATAGGGGACATAGAGATACGTGTATAAAGTTTAGAAAGTTCGCGTTTATAACTCGAAAAGGAGATAAGATCATTCGTAATAAAATTTTAGAAGAATGAAATGAAATGACTCTACTCATACATGCATAGGGCTATCATTAAAATATTATAATACATATATTATTTATAATAAAAACTGAAATATGTCGTGAAATGTGTAATAAATATAAAAATTACATTTGAAGTGTTTTAATACAGATATGAATAAATATCTAATCATCGGATTTTTTAAAAATATAGTATCCATTATCTTAAACACTTATAATACTTTCTACATGTAATATAAATATGTATTTCAAAACTATCTAATTGCGTAAAAAATCCCACATACATATAACATATATTGATGACTATGAAATATCATCAATCTAGTAGTTACATAACTATATATTTTATTAAAAAGCGTAGATCGGATCTTGGGAAAAGGGGGGAGTTGACTGTCGAATGGATGGTCAATGGCAGTAGATTTATTTTATTTAACCAACGAAAAGACGATGCATTTTGTGAGCTAGTAGAATATTATGACTCTTGGATAAGCCACTGGATATGTCAGTTTTCACAACGATATTTTAAGCATGCAAAATTGATGTTATTAAACTTTATAGAGTTTTAAATATATAAACTACGTACAGTTTTAAAAATTTAAAGCAATGTTCACATGGATCATAAATAATAAATCAATACATACCAATTTTATGCCATGATACTGCTTTTACACCATTTAGAGGCTTTTCTTTGCTTTTTTCTCACTACTAATTGTTTCATGAAAGTCTTATTTAAGTGTTTAATGCGAATGAATGTTCTGGTTCGTGAAAACAAAGTTATGGCTTTTAGTGATATAGAAAGTGAATTGTTCGCTAACTTTGACTGCGAGTTCTTAATGACGCATTTCGCTTTTGATATATTTGCGCCATGCATTTCTAAGAAAGCATTCTCCCACTTTTTTATTTCTTCTGGAAAATGTGCTTTTGGCTTTTAGTTTTATTGTAAATAAAAATTTTTATGCATTATATTTCAACTTTGATGATTTTAGTTTTGTATTCTAAGCTTTTTACATATCAAAATGAAATGTCCCATAACTTGAGATGATGTAAATATGATGTCAATATTATGATTAGTAAAGACTTGCGTTTTATGATTATGTATATTAATAACAAAGTAAAATGCTTAAGGCATTTAAAATTAACTTTACATACATTTAGCAATAAACTAAACTGTGTAAATTAGCTTAAAAATACTAATATCTCCCCCCCCCCCTTCCTACAAAAAGAGAAAGAAAACTCCATAATTGCTAGTATCAGAAATATAAATTATTTTTATATATTTTAGATACTGCATATGAAGTCGATTTTATTTTATTAATTTTGTTTTTTGGATTACTTAGAGGACCACCTATTTTACATATCAATGAAACATGTTAATCATAAGCATTTTTTATGCTGCTATATTAAAAACATTATTTTTAGCTGCGGTATTAATAGTATGTGAGACTTTTGTGCCATTGGCTCCTTGTTTTAATCGTTTAACCGACTTCAAATTCAAAAATTTAACCCGAAAATCTTCATCAGAAAAGTGACTCGAACAGACAGTTGCGTTAGCAATTGTTATTTCATCCCCTCTTTTGCACTTCAAGATCCATAATTTTTAAAGTGTAGGATCTTTTGAAAATCTATGAAAACTGATAGATCCCATTCACTTCTTATAATAATTTGAACGCAAAGCAACCAGGCATTTTTGCACTCACAAATCACAATTTATATACAACAATTAATCAGAATTATACTTTATATACGTAAAAATACTAATATATATACATCTATAATACACAAATTTACACTTAAACTTCACTTTTACGATAGAATTACAAATTATATTAAAACAACTACTGACACAGTCTATGTTTTTCTATAGAATTGAATACTACTCGGCTAAACTGGCTTTCTCCTTCTAAACAAGTGATGTCACGAACGGCGATAACGTCCGCCCCCTGGAATCTGGAATACTGTCAACATCGGCATTCTGGTCTTTTGATCTCTGACCCTCGCTGTGCCCGCTCGTTGATTGCACCTTTAAGGTATAGCGTATTGTGGTTCAATGTCTATGGGTGGCGGAAATCAAACAAGACGAAATTTATCGAATAATGTTGCCGCAATATGAAGACAGCTGTATATGTCGCCTGTTCGGATCATTTTCAAAGAAGTTCTACCTAGCCGAAGATTCGGTTGTGGTAGAAAAGAATCGAGGTGGTGGTACACGACTGGATCACCAAAATTTTTTTCTCTGAGAGAATCCGTAAGTTTCAGGACCGCTACAAAATATGTGCAACACTAGCAGTTATGGATGCTTATGTTGAGAAATAAATTATTAACTTTGCATAAACTTGTATATTCAATATGTAGAAATAAAATTGCCTTTACTCTTTGAATTGCCTTCACCATGCAATTTATCTCATAATTTATTCAACGAATATTCATGAAATCTAGCATTTTGTTTGATTACGAATTCATCGAATGTAAATTAGATAATGGTCCAATCGGAAACAGTAAAACATTCCCATCCACGCTATTAAGTGTACGCTATAGCTGAGTATGACTGTATTATTTTTTTTTTTCTGTTTTTACATTCATGATTTTCTTTCTCATTTCAGGATCAGAGTCTAGACTCCTTAAAAGAACTCTGCGTTATTTGTGTCCAGTTTAAATTATTTCGAAAGCTTCAGGGTTGCTAAATTCTCTACTTATTTTTGCCATTTTCAAAATGTTCCAGGAAATAGGACCAATGCGTATAAGTAGGCTTGAAGACTGGCCCAACATTAAATGGACCATCTCTGATTTCTATGCAGAAACTGAAAATAATATATCGCATTTGGGTTCTTCTAATATGTGTGAAGGCTCATGTTGGAATCTCCGACTAGATCTACAAACGGAGTTTGATGGCGTCTCTACTGGTCGGGGATGGATATCTATGTATCTCACAGGAGAATGTCTTCCAGCGATGCCATATCTAACTTGCACCTTTGGTGTACAAGATAAACATGGAAAGGTCTATAAGAGTGCAGAAGTCGAAAACGATTTCAAAGAAGATCCAGATTCAAAAAAAGTTTATTTTAAATTGAAAAATTTTATTCAGCTGTCCGAGCTCAAAGCAAACAGACACAAGTTATCACACAACAATAGTCTGACTGTTTTCTGTACCATGAATTTGTTCCCAAGTTTTAAGGGAACAGAACAGGCACTGACAAATAGACCAAGTAAGTACCGTAGCATATAAGACTTTATTTTGAATATTAAATTAATTTTGAATATTAAATTAATTTTGATTATTATTTTGAATTCGAGTTTTCGACCCGAGAGTGCATTTCAAGCATCCCTGATCACGAATCGAACATTTTTGAAGTGATGTGTGTGTGTGTGTGTGTCAGTATCAGTGAGTCTGTGGAGACGTTAACTGACAAACGAATGGACCGATTCGAACGAAATTTGGTACAAAAATCACAATCCGTAAACACTGAAAGCCAATTGTTTTTATACGCAATCGAATGTTCAGATCAGAAAATATCGGAAATCGGAAATTGTACACTTTTTTCCTTTCAAACGGTTTACACATACACCAAATTTGAAGTCTCTATCTCATCTCAAAGCATGCTTTCCTCTCATTTCACTTTTTGAACGTTTTGGTGTGCGGCACCCCCTTTAGTAGAAAATAGTCGAAATCTGAAATTGTACACATTTTTCCTTTCAAACGGTTTACAAATTCACCAAATCTGAAGTCTCTATCTCATCGCAAAGCATGCTTTTCCACCATTTCACTTTTCGAACGTTTTGGTATGGGGCACCCCCTCTAAAGAACGTTTTCGAAAAATTCGATTTTTCCAGGGTTTTTTATCGAACGATCGAGCCGTGTACAAAATTGCCTATTCGGGAGTCTAAGTCTCTATCTATTCGGGATGTGCCTAAAAAAAGCGTGACGGTCAGACAGAATGACGGACACTTGGCAATTGGTATATACTAGCCGAATACCCGTTGAAAATCAACCGTCTCGCAATAAGCAACCATTGAATAATGTAAATTTTTAATAATTCGCGTTTCACATTTATTTCACAAATCGAATATTTTGGTAAGCAGAACCCCCTAAATAAGAAAATATTGGGAAACTAAATTTGAGCATTTCTTCCTTTCGAACTATTTACCCCTACATCACATTAAAGTCTATCTCATCCCGAGCCACCCCTATATTACTATTTCTCTTTTGGAACCTTTTTCTGTGAAGCACACCCATAAATGAACATTTTTGAAAAACTCTCTTTGTCTTGGGTTTTTTATCAGATGATTGACCCATATACCAAATATCAAGCCTCTATCACATTTAAAAGGAAGAGTGCCTCATTTTAGTGAGCGGCACCCCCTGCAAAAGCAAATGTTGGAAAACTGAAATTGCACACTTTCTTCCTTTCCAACTTTTTACCCGTACACCAAATTTGAAGTCTCCATCTCATCGTGAAACATGCTTTTCTAGAATTTCATCTTTCGAATGTTTTGTGGGGAATACCCACCCCTTTAACTTTACAGTTTTTAAAAACTCTATTATTTTTGTGATTTCTATCAGATAATTCGCCCATATACGAAATATCAAGCCTCTATCACGTTCTAAAAGGGGCGTTTCTTCTTTATTCCGAAAATCGAACATTTTGGTGTGCGCATCTCCTAAAGTAGAAAATATTGGTAAACTGAAATTGTACACTTTCTTCCTTTCAAACTATCTACCCTTACACCAAATTTGATATCTCTATCTCATTTCGACGAATGGTCTTTTATTAATTCACTTTTCGAACGTTTTACTCTGGAGCACCCCCTTAAACGAACATTTTTGAAAAACTATATTCGTCTTGTGTGTTTTCGTCAAATGATTAGCCCATATACCAAATATCAAGCCTCTGTCATACTTAAAAGGAAGAGTGCCTCATTTATTCGGAAAATCGAACATATTAGTGTGCGGCACCCCCTAAAGTAGCAAATATTGAAAATCTGAAATTTCAAGCTTTCTTCCTTTCAAATTATCTACCCGTGCACCAAATTTGAAGTTTCTATCCTATCGAGAAGCATGTTTTTTCTATCACTTCACCTTTCTAACGTTTTTCTATGTAGCACCCCGTTAATGAATATTTTTGGCAAACTGTATTCATGTTTGATGTTTTTGTCAAATGGTTAGCCCATATATTAAATTTCAAGCCTCTATTACATTGAGGCGTTTTTCGTTTGTTCGGCAAATCGAACATTTTAGTGAGCGGCACCTCCTACAATAGCAAATGTTGAGAAACTGAAAGTGTACACTTTCCACCTTTCAAACTATCTACCCTTACACCAAATTTGATATCTCTATCTCATTTCGAAGCATGGTCTTTTATCAATTCACTTTTCAAACGTTTTACTCTGGAACACCCCCTTAAACTAGCATTTTTGAAAAACTTTATTCGTCTTGGGTGTTTTTGTCAAATGATTAGCCCATATACCAAATTTCAATCCTCTATCAAATTTTGAAGGAGCCTTTACTCATCTATTCGGCAAATCGAACATTTTGGTGTGCGGCACCACCTTAAATAGAAAATATTGGAAATCTGAAATGGCACACTATCTTCCTTTTGAACGATTTACCCATACACCAAATTTGAAGTCTCTATCTCATCGCAAATCACGCTTTTCCATCATTTCACTTTTCGAACGTTTTGGTATGGGGCACCCCCTCAAGAGAACGTTTTCGAAAAATTCGATTTTTCCAGGGTGTTTTATCGAACGGCCGAGCCGTGTACCAAATTGCAAGTCTCTATCTATTCGGAAAGTGCCTAAAATAAGCGTGACAGACAGACGGATAGACAGACAGACGGGCACTTGGCAATTAGTATATATAGATTGGAAATCTGAAATTTCATGCTTTCAAATTATCTACCCGTACACCAAATTTGAAGTTTCAATCCTATCGAGATACATGTTTTTCCTATCACTCCACCTTTCGAACGTTTTTCTGTGTAGCACCCCGTTTATGAACATTTTTGGCAAACTGTATTCATGTATGGTTTTTTTGTCAAATGGTTAGCCCATATATTAGATTTCAAGCCTCTATTACATTGAAAAGGAGGCGTTTTTCATTTGTTCGGCAAATCGAACATTTTAGTGAGCGGCGCCCCCTACAATAGCAAATGTTGGAAGACTGAAATTGCACACTTTCTTTCTTTCCAACTTTTTACCCGTACACCAAATTTGAAGTCTCTATCTAATCGTGAAGCCTGCTTTTCTAGCATTTCATCTTTCGAAAGCTTTTGTGTGGAATACCTACCCCCTTAACTATACAGTTTTAAAAACTCTATTCTTTTTGTGATTTCTATGAGATGATTCGCCCATATACCAAATATAAAGCCTCTATCACGTTTTTAAAGGAGCGTTTCTCCTTTATTCCGAAAATCGAACATTTTGGTGTGCGGCACCCCCTAAAGTAGAAAATATTGGTAACCTGAAATTTTACACTTTCGCCCTTTCAAACTATCTATCCTTACACCAAATCTGATATTCTATTTCATTCCAAAGCATGGTTTTCTTTATCAATTGGCTTTTCGAACGTTTTACTCTGGAGCACCCCCTTAAACGAACATTTATCAAAAACTGTATTCGTCTTGGGCCTTTTCGTCAAATTATTAGCCCATAAACCAAATTTTAAGCCTCTATCAAATTTTAAAGGCGTATTTTCTCATTTATTTGTTAAATCGAACGTTTTGGTGTGCGACACCCCCTTAAGTAGAAAATATTGGAAATCTGAAATTGCACAATTTCTTCTTTTCGAACGGTTTACCCATACACCGAATTTGAAGTCTCTATCTCATCGCAAAGCATGCTTTCCTATCATTTCACTTTTCGAATGTTTTGGTGTGCGGCACCCCCTCTATAGAACGTTTGCGAAAAATTCGATTTTTCCAGGGGGTTTTATCGAACGACCGAGCCGTGTACCAAATTGCAAGTCTCTATCTATTCGGGAAGTGCCTAAAAAAGGCGTGAGAGACAGACGGACACTTGGCAATTAGTATATAATAGCCGCATACCCGTTGAAAATCAACGGCACCACATTAAGCAACCCCTGAATAATGTAAATTTTTTAATAATTCGTGTTTCTTATTTATTCGACAAATCGAACATTTAGTTTTGAGGCACCCCCAAAAGTTCAAAATATCGGAAAACTGAAATTGCACATGTTCTTCCTTTCGAAATATCTACCTGTACACCAAAGTCTGTATCTGATTTCGAAGCATGTTTTTTTTTATCAATTCACATTTCGAACGTTTTCCTCTGGAGAACCCCCTTAAACGAACATTTTTGAAAAATTATATTCGTTTTGGGTGTTTTCATCAAATGATTAGTCTATATATAAAATTTTGAGCCTCTATCAAATTTTAAAGGGGCCGTTTCTCATTTATTCGGAAAATCAAACATTTTTGTGTGCGGCACCCCCTTAAGTAGGAAATATTGGAAATCTGAAATTACACACTTTCTTCCTTTCGAACGGTTTACCTATATACCAAATTTGAAGTCCCTATCTTATGGCAAAGCAGGCTTTCCCATCATTTCACTTTTCGAACGTTTTGGTGTGCGGCACCCACTTAAATAGAAAATATTGGAAATCTGAAAATGCACACTTTCTGCCTTTCGAACGATTTACCCATACACCAAATCTGAAGTCACTATCTCATCGCAAAGCATGCTTTCCTATCATTTCACTTTTCGAACGTTTTGGTGTGGAGCACCCCCTGTAGACGGAAAATCGAACATTTTTGTGTGCGGCGCCCCTTTAAGTAGAATATATTGGAAATCTGAAATTCCGCACTTTCTTTGTTTCAAACGATTTACCCATACTCCAAACTTGAAGTCTCTATCTCATCGCAAATCATGCCCTCTTATCATATCACTTTTCGAACGTTTTGGTATGCTGCACCCCCCCCCCTTAAGTAGAAAATATTGGAAATCTGAAATTGCACACTTTCTTCCTTTCGAACGATTTACCCATACACCAAATTTGAAGTCTCTACCTCATCGCAAAGCATTCTTTCCTATCATTTCACTTTTCGAACGTTTTGGTATGCTGCACCGCCCCCCCCCCCTTAAGCAGAAAATATTGGAAATCTGAAATTGCACACTTTCTCCCTTTCGAGTGATTTACCCATATACCAAATTTGAAGTCTCTATCTCATCGCAAAGGATGCTTTCCCGTCATTTCACTTATCGAACATTTTGGTGTGGGGCACCCCTCTATAGAACGTTTTCGAAAAATTCGATTTTTCCAGGGGGTTTTATCGAACAACCGGGCCGTGTACCAAATTGCAAGTCTCTATCCATTCGGGAAGTGCCTAAAAAAAGCGTGACAGACAGACAGACAGACGGACACTTGGCAATTAGTATATACTAGCCGAATACCCGATGAAAATCAACGGTCTCGCAATAAGCAACCCCTGAATAATGTAAATTTTATAATAATTGGCGTTTCACATTTATTCGACAGATGGAATATTTTGGTGTGCAGAATCCCCTAAAGAAGAAAATATTGGGAAACTAAATTTGCGGATTTCTTCCTCTGTTTGTCTTGTGTTTTTTATCAGATTATTGGTCCATATACCAAAAATCAAGCCTCTATCACATTTAAAAGGAAGAGCACCAAATTTGAAGTCTCTATCTCATAGCGAAGCATGCTTTTCTAGCATTTTACCTTTCGAAAACTTTAGTGCGGAGTGTCTACCCCCTTAAATACACAATTTTGAAAAACTTTATTCTTTTTGTGATTTCTATCAAATGATTCGCCCATATACCAAATATCAAGCCTCTATCACGTTTTAAAAGGAGCATTTTGCCTTTATTCGGAAAATCGAACATATTAGTGTGCGCACCCCTGAAAGTTGGAAATCTGAAATTTCACGCTTTGTTCCTTTCAAACTATCTACCCTTACACCAAATTTGATATATCTGTCTTATTTCGAAACATGGTTTTTTAGCAATTCACTTTTCGAACGTTTCACTCTTTAGCACCCCCTTAAACGAACATTGTTGAAAAACTATATTCGTCTTGCGTGTTTCCGTCAAATGATTAGCCCATATACCAAATTTCAAGCCTCTATCAAATTTTAAAGGAGCGTTTTCTCATTTTTTCTGTAAATCGAACATTTTGGTATGCGGCACCCCCTTAAGTAGAAAATATTGGAAATCTGAAATTGCACACTTTCTTCCTTTCGAACGATTTACCCATACACCAAATTTGAAGCCTCTACCTCATCGCAAAGCATTCTTTCCTATCATTTCACTTTTCGAACGTTTTAGTGTGCGGCACCCACTTAAGTAGAAAATATTGGAAATCTGAAATTGCACACTTTCTTTGTTTCAAACGATTTACCCATACTCCAAACTTGAAGTCTCTATCTCATCGCAAAGCATGCTCTCCTATCATATCACTTTTCGAACGTTTTGGTGTGCTGCACCCCCCCTTAAGTAGAAAATATTGGAAATCTGAAATTGCACACCTTCTTCCTTTCGAACGATTTACCCATACACCAAATTTGAAGTCTCTACCTCATCGCAAAGCATGCTTTCCCGTCATTTCACTTTTCGAACGTTTTGGTGTGGAGCAACCCCTCTATAGAACGTTTTCGAAAAATTCGATTTTTCCAGGGGGTTTTATCGAACGACCGAGCCGTGTACCAAATTGCAAGTCTCTATCTATTCGGGAAGTGCCTAAAAAAAGCGTGACAGACAGACGGACAGACAGACAGACGGACACTTGGCAAATAATATATATAGATAATAACTAGCCGAATACCCGTTGAAAATCAACGGTCTCGCAATAAGCAACCCCTGAATAATGTACATTTTTTAATAATTCGCGTTTCACATTTATTCGACAAATCGAATATTTTGGTGTGCAGAACCCCCTAAAGAAGAAAATATTGGAAAACTAAATTTCCGCTTTTCGAATTATTTACCCGTACACCACATTAAAGTCTATCTCATCCCGAGGCACCCCTATATTAGTATTTCTCCTTTGGAACTTTTGTCTGTGAAGCACACCCATAAATGAACATTTTTGAAAAACTCTCTTAGTCTTGGGTTTTTTATCAGATGATTGGCCCATATATCGAATATCAAGTCTCTATCACATTTAAAAAGAAGCTTGCCTCATTTATTCGAAAAATCGAACATATTAGTGTGCGGCACCCCTTAATGTAGCAAATATTGGGAATCTGAAATTTCACGCTTTCTTCCTTTCAAACTATCTACCCATACACCAAATTTGAAGTCTCTATCCTATCGGGAAGCATGTTTCTTCTATCACTTCACCTTTCGAACGTTTTTCTGTGTAGCATCCCATTAATGAACATTTTTCAAACTGAATTCATGTTTGGTTTGAGGCGTTTTTCATTTGTTCGGCAAATCGAACATTTTAGTGATCGGCACCCCCCCCCCCCCCTACAATAGCAAATGTTTGAAGACTGAAATTGCACACTTTTTTCCTTTCCAACTTTTTACCCGTACACCAAATTTAAAGTTTCTATCTCATCGTGAAGCATGCTTTTCTAGCATTTCATCTTTCGAATGCTTTTGTGTGGAGTACCCACCCTCTTAACTATACATTTTTTAAAAACTCTATTCTTTTTGTGATTTCTATGAGATGATTCGCCCATATGCCAAATATAAAGCTTCTATCACGTTTTTAAATAAGCGTTTCTCCCTTATTCCGAAAATCGAACATTTTGGTGTGCGGCACCCCCTAAAGTAGAAAATATTGGTAATCTGAAATTGTACACATTCTTCTTTCAAACTATCTGCCCTTACACCAAATTTGATATCTCTATCTCATTCCAAAGCATGGTTTTTTTATCAATTGACTTTTCGAACGTTTTACTCTGGAGCACCCCTTAAACTAACAGTTTTGAAAAACTTTATTCGTGTTGGGTGTTTTCGTCAAATGATTAGCCCATATACCAAATGTCAATCCTCTATCAAATTTTAAAGGAGCTTTTTCTCATCTATTCGGCAAATTGAACATTTTGGTGTGCGGCACCCCCTTAAATAGAAAATATTGGAAATCTGAAACTGCTCACTTTTTTCCTTTCGAACGATTTACCCATACACCGAATTGGAAATCTCTATCTCATCGCAAAGCATGCTTTCCTATCATTTCACTTTTCGAACGTTTTGTTGTGCGGCACCCCTTCAAGTAGAAAATATTGCAATCTGAAATTGTTCATTTTCTTCCTTTAGAACGGTTTACCCATACACCGAATTTGAAGTCTCTATCTCATTGCAAAGCATGCTCTCCTATCATATCACATTTCGAACGATTTGGTGTGCTGCACACCCCCTTAAGTCGAAAATATTGGAAATCTGAAATTGCACACTTTCTTCCTTTCGAGAGATTTACCCATATACCAAATTTGAAGTTTTCGAAAAATTCGATTTTTCCAGGGGGGGGGGGGTTGTCGAACGACCGAGCCGTGTACCAAATTGCAAGTCTCTATCTATTCGGGAAGTGCCTAAAAAAAGACGGACAGACAGACAGACGGACACTTGGCAATTAGTATATACTAGCCGAATACCCGTTGAAAATCAACGGTCTCGCAATAAGCAACCCCTGAATAATGTAAATTTTTTAATAATTCGCGTTTCCCATTTATTCGACAAATCGAATATTTTGGTGTGCAGAACCCCCTAAAGAAGAAAATATTGAGAAACTAAATTTGCGAATTTCTTCCTTTCGAATTATTTACCCGTACACTACATTAAAGTCTATCTCATCCCGAGGCACCCCTATATTAGTATTTCTCCTTTGGAACTTTTGTCTGTGAAGCACACCCATAAATGAACATTTTTGAAAAACTCTCTTAGTCTTGGGTTTTTTATCAGATGATTGGCCCATATATCGAATATCAAGTCTCTATCGCATTTAGAAGGAAGCGTGACTCGTTTATTAGGAAAATCGAACATATTAGGGTGCGACACCCCTTAAAGTAGCAAATATTGGATGTCTGAAATTTCACACTTTCTTCCTTTCAAACTATCTACCCGTACACCAAATTTCAAGTCTCTATCCTATCGCGAAGCATGTTTTTTCTATCACTTCACCTTCCGAACGTTTTTCTGTGTAGTATCCCGTTAATGAACATTTTTGTATAACCGTATTCATTCCTTTCCAACTTTTTACCCGTACACCAAATTTGAAGTCTCTATCTCATAGCGAAGCATGCTTTTGTAGCATTTCACCTTTCGAATACTTTAGTGAGGAGTGCCCACCCCCTTAATTATACATTTCTGAAAAACTCTTTTCTTTTTGTGATTTCTATCAGATGATTCTCCCATATACCAAATATCAAGCCTTTATCAAGTTTTAAAAGGGACATTTCTCCTTTATTCCGAAAATCGAACATTTTGGTGTGCAGCACCCCTTAAAGTAGAAAATATTGGTAAACTGAAATTGTACACGTTCTTCCTTCCAAACTATTTACCCTTACACCAAATTTGATATCTCTATCTCATTCCGAAGCATGGTTTTTTATCAATTCACTTTTCGAAAGTTTTACTCTGGAGCACCCCACTTAAACGAACATTTTTAGAAAACTACATTCGTCTCGGGTGTTTTCGTCTAATGATTAGCCCATATATCAAATTTCATGTCTCTATCAAATTTTAAAGCAGCTATTTCTCATTTAGTTGGTAAATCGAACATTTTTGTGTGCGGCACCCCCTTAAGTAGAAAATATTGGAAATCTGAAATTGCACACTTTCTCCTTTTCAAACGATTTACCCATACACCAAATTTGAAGTTTCTATCTCATCGCAAAGTATTCTTTCCTATCATTTCACTTTTCGAACGTTTTAGTGTGCGGCACCCACTTAAGTAGAAAATATTGGAAATCTGAAATTGCACACTTTCTTTGTTTCAAACGATTTACCCATACTCCAAACTTGAAGTCTCTATCTCATCGCAAAGCATGCTCTCCTATCATATCACTTTTCGAACGTTTTGGTGTGCTGCACCCCCCCTTAAGTAGAAAATATTGGAAATCTGAAATTGCACACCTTCTTCCTTTCGAACGATTTACCCATACACCAAATTTGAAGTCTCTACCTCATCGCAAAGCATGCTTTCCCGTCATTTCACTTTTCGAACGTTTTGGTGTGGAGCAACCCCTCTATAGAACGTTTTCGAAAAATTCGATTTTTCCAGGGGGTTTTATCGAACGACCGAGCCGTGTACCAAATTGCAAGTCTCTATCTATTCGGGAAGTGCCTAAAAAAAGCGTGACAGACAGACGGACAGACAGACAGACACTTGGCAAATAATATATATAGATAATAACTAGCCGAATACCCGTTGAAAATCAACGGTCTCGCAATAAGCAACCCCTGAATAATGTACATTTTTTAATAATTCGCGTTTCACATTTATTCGACAAATCGAATATTTTGGTGTGCAGAACCCCCTAAAGAAGAAAATATTGGAAAACTAAATTTCCGCTTTTCGAATTATTTACCCGTACACCACATTAAAGTCTATCTCATCCCGAGGCACCCCTATATTAGTATTTCTCCTTTGGAACTTTTGTCTGTGAAGCACACCCATAAATGAACATTTTTGAAAAACTCTCTTAGTCTTGGGTTTTTTATCAGATGATTGGCCCATATATCGAATATCAAGTCTCTATCACATTTAAAAAGAAGCTTGCCTCATTTATTCGAAAAATCGAACATATTAGTGTGCGGCACCCCTTAATGTAGCAAATATTGGGAATCTGAAATTTCACGCTTTCTTCCTTTCAAACTATCTACCCATACACCAAATTTGAAGTCTCTATCCTATCGGGAAGCATGTTTCTTCTATCACTTCACCTTTCGAACGTTTTTCTGTGTAGCATCCCATTAATGAACATTTTTCAAACTGAATTCATGTTTGGTTTTTTTATCAAATGGTTCGCCCATATACTAAATTTCAAGCTTCTATCACATTCCAAAGGAGGCGTTTTTCATTTGTTCGGCAAATCGAACATTTTAGTGATCGGCACCCCCCCCCCCCCCCTACAATAGCAAATGTTTGAAGACTGAAATTGCACACTTTTTTCCTTTCCAACTTTTTATCCGTACACCAAATTTAAAGTTTCTATCTCATCGTGAAGCATGCTTTTCTAGCATTTCATCTTTCGAATGCTTTTGTGTGGAGTACCCACCCTCTTAACTATACATTTTTTAAAAACTCTATTCTTTTTGTGATTATAAGGAATCCTTATATTTGTTTACGGTTTACCCTATCACGCGGAATATACAAGAATAGTTAGCAAAAACATGAAAATAGCTTACAGCTCAAGGTCTTCGTCTGTCAACATCCAAACTAGAAATGAACGATATACACACTAATTACAATACTAAAAAAAATCTGATGTGGGCAACACATGACTTTCCTTATATAATGTAATTAATTTACTACTTTTACAGTAAAAAAAAGTAGGTTTTTCTTATAGTAGATACTAATATTCTTTCCAAGATATTAAATTTTCGACAATTAGTCGTCATTTTTATCTATTTGGCGAGATTTTCGTTAATTTGGCAACATTTCAAAAAGTCGCCAAGTTGGCGACATTCCGCCAAATTCGTCGCCAAAATCTCGCCAAGCGTTATGCACTAAGAAATAAGTTATTCTTACAGCAGATAAATGACTATTGGCGTTCAAACACAAAAGTATTACTAAAAGTATATTTTTTCATGAATGGAATGAGCTAGTTCCACGAGAATGATGTAACCCAATTTATCGCATGGTATTACATATGAAAAGTGAACATGTTTCTCAATAGGAATTTTTTTTTTATATGACTTTTTGATAATTTTTTTTTTTAAAAATGAACAATATCTCGAGAACGGTTCATGTTAGCGTTCTAAAATTTATGTCAATCGTTTTCTAATGAAAAATTACATAAGAAATGTCTATTTGCGTAACTTTATTAGTGGTTTTGATTTTTTGACGATTTTTTCAAAATTTCATTCGGAAATTTAGGGGGATTCTTAACATTCGATTGCATATAAAAGCAATAGGCTTCCAGTGTTTACGGATTGTGATTTTTGTACCAAATTTGGTTCGAATCGGTCCATTCGTTCGTCAGTTATCGTCTCCACAGACTCACTGACACACACACACACACACACACACACACACATACTTTCACACATACACACACACAGACATCACTTCAAAAATGTTCGATTCGTGATCAGGGATGCTTGAAACGTGCTCTCCCGTCGAAAACTCGAATTCGAATTTTCGACCCCGTCACAATACTTTCCTTATACATTATGTATATAAGGAAAGTAATGAGAGCTTATCAGTTCTTATCTTATCTAAGATCTAATATAAGATGACGTTAGCAGTCCAAAGTTCACAAGATGGCGTCATAGCCCAAAGCATATCTTCTTTCTTAATTACATATTTTTAATTACTTCCCATTTTTAATTACTTCTTAATTTTTATAGTATATATAAGGGGTTTCTTGACCATCCGGTGCTATACTTTCACATAGGGCACATTCCGGTACTAGACTTCCTCATGTTAAAACATAGGCGCTCCAAATGGTCCAGCTCTTATGTTTTAACATGCGCCTATACAGCTCCAGGACCAGCCGTTTCCGAGATATTATAATTTTTTTCGCATTTTCGCTATACCGGTTTTTAGAATACGTCCATCACCAAATGAAAACGAAAATTATTATAAAGGTGTAAATTCAGTGTAATTTCAAATATTTATGCATGTTTATTTCTGTAATTAAACTCTAAAAATATTGAAGTAATTAAAAAAATGAATTTGATCTGTAGGGAAAGTCATGTGCTCTCTACATCAGATTTTATTTTATATAATTTACTATTAGATAAAACATAGATTTAAAATTAGATAATACTTTTAAAGCTCTCTTTGTCTATTCATTTAAAAAAAAAAAAATTCACTCTATGCACTTTTGTATACAATATTGCAGAAAAATAAATTATTTTGAAGTGACAGTTGTAAACATTATGTTTAATATGAAATTTTATGATAATAATTAATTTTTTTTAATCCCCGAAAAAGTCCACAAAATTTGAATTTCATAAAAAGCGCTAGTTTTAATATTCAAAAGTCGCTTATTTATCTTTCTTGCATGAAAAAATATATGAAAAATAATTACTCACTTCACATAATTAGGAATTTTTAATTTCCAATTACATTTGGCAAATGAGACCAAATGTATGATCTTAAGAGATTGAGACACTTAAAATTACTTCCCGTTCTGCAAAGATATAATGTCATCAAGATAGACGCATAACACATCCTGAATAAAGCATTATCTCGCTTGCTAAATGTTCATCATCCCATTTAGATTCTTTTTTGTAGAAAATGGAAACTACAGAGAACATTTTATAAACACACACATATTTGTAGAGACAGTTCCTCATCAAGACACACCACCTCAAAAACGTTCGATTCTAGTTCAGGGATGCCTAAAACGTGTAAATGGACTACTTAGTCTGGGAAATACTTTTCAATACTAGTAATATATGTTAGATTGTTTCAGATTTTGTATTCGCCAATTAGGAGTTCTGCTGTAAAGCAGCCACTACGCAAACATCTATATTTATGAGTCTACGAAACAAGTACAGGGAACCGCAAATTTCTCTTGGTGGGGCATAAGTTAGAACTCGAAAAAAAGAGCATTATAGACTCGTACTATAGCCATTGAGCCAAAAGAATTCTTCGGGCCCGAGAGTATAACCGGGAATGTCATCTGTAGCAAAGAGTGGCGCAAGTATTGGTCCCATCACACACTTCTCCTCCTCCTGGAGAGAACTCAGCCGAATGTCGGTCATAGAATTTTTCGGTAGGGAGGGGGCCACCTGAAGTATGCATCATTTTGTAGTGGTGACATCTCATGAGACTGAGAAAGTTACATGCTCGTTTTTCATTCGTGGTCATCACTGTGCGGGGGGGGGGAGCACAAATCCCCCTTGGTGGGGGATAGGTTCGAACTCGGATACAAGAGCATTGTAGACCCGTGCTATAGCCATTGAACCAAAGGAATTCTTCGGGTCCGAGAACATAAATAATGTCATTCGTAACAGACAGTGACTCAAGAGCTGGCCCCGCCACACAAGCAAAACTATCCATTTCATAATTATGTCCTTTATTATAGGTTTGGTTTTACCAGAATGCTACAGAACCTGGAAATCAAAAAAACTTTAGGGAATATCAACACATTCTGAAAAGATTAGGAAAATATCAGGGAATTAAGAAAAAAAACTGTAAAATCAGGGAAAGTGGAAGTTTTGAGGAAGTTTACACGCTTCTTCCGACTAGCAAAATTACACATGTGTAGAATTTTTTATTCATGTTTCATGTGACAGGAGAATTTCTACGTTTCTCAGTGATCCCTCCATCTTCATTGTTTTGAAAGTTGTCACGATATTTCATACGATAAGAAAAGCAGATTAATTAAATACTGTTTCTGTTTATGCATAATTTTATTTCAATAAGTGATATTCAACTATATGAATTCTTGACTGGATTTTACAGAACACTGCTCAGTTTATAGCTGAGTTTTATTGTTTGTCTAGAATTCTAATTCTTGAAAGATTACTAATATTCTTGTAATAATTCTATTCCTGCATAAATACTATATTTTGATTATTATATTTTTCAATGCTGATAGTAATTGATTTAAGTTATTAGTTATTGATTGATGAATATTCTTACTTATCACTTTCCATTTTATTAATTAATTGACTTTCTTATGATTGTTAAACTGATATTTAATAAAAGGAGGTAGTGATACATACATATCAGGGAGTTTTGAAGATATTATCTGGAAAGCAAGATAATTATCAGGGTATGTTTCACTTAAGATCCTGCATCCACCCTGTCACTCTATCTGAAATAATAAATATTTAAAATATTTCAAAAACATCTAACATATAATATTTAAAATAGAGATTTTTAATTTTGCTTTTAACAATAATTTTACGACTGCTGAATGGCGTGTGGAATTTTTCTCACTCACCGCAACGGAAACAATTCTCGATCTTATCTCAATCTCTTTTCTCATCCACTGGGGAGTGATTTCTGTGGAATCGTGGAAGACCAAATGTAGTTTGGATCGCAAACGAAACGCTACAATTAATAAAAATCTGATGTGGGCAGCACATGACTTTACCTGCAGACTTATATTAACGTTCTCTTTATTTTAATTAAATTTATTTCACTTTTAATTCAATTTTCGTTCTCATTCGGTAACCGGACTTATTTTCAAAGGTGACGTAGAGAAAATACGGAAAACTAAAATATCTCGAGAACGGCTAGTCCTAGTGTAATGGGGTTGGTCTTATTATTTTCGTCGTTAAAAATTGCGTATTAAACGAGTATTTAATGGATATATTTGAGTACACCTAGTTCTTTAGTTTAGATTTTGACGATTTTTGCAGGCCATTTTGCAAAAAAAGGCAAGTTATTTTTTTCCGAATCGTACTAAAATCTAATCAGCACCAGGGTAACCCACAAGTGACTCATCTACCGAATTTTGTGAAATTCGGTCCCGTAGTTTTTCAGTTAGAGTGGATACAAGCTTTTGCGGGCCATTTCGCAAAAAAAAGGGCGGGTTCTTTTATTCCAAATCGTACCCAAAACTAATCAGAACCAGAGTCGCTCACAAGTGACTTACCTACCAAATTTTGTGAAATTCGGTCCATTAGTTTTTTAGTTAGAGTGAATACAAAATCTGCACAGACACACACACAGACGTCACGCTAAAAATGGTTTTTTCGTATTCTAGAGGTCTTGAAACGTGTAGATCCGTCGAAAACTCGAGTTGCGATATTCGGCATAGTTCCAATACTTTCCTTATACGTTACCATGTATTGCAGGGACAGTAAAAAAGAAAAAAAAAGTGGGGGGGGGGGGGCACGAAGCGGGAATAGGCTTCAATGTCAAAATAAAGTTGATCTCTTTTAAATTATGACGATATTTTTACTTTCTTTGTAGTCCTTGGTAATGTAAAGGGAAAGTATTGGAATCATGTCGGAAATCGCAACTCGAATTTTCGACGGATCTACACGTTTCGGAACCTCTAGAATACGAAAAGGCTATTTTTAGCATTACGTCTATGTGTGTGTGTCTGTCTGTATGTACCTGTGTCTATCTGTCTGTGCAATCCAGGTAACCACTCTAAACACGAAAACTAACTGGCCGAATTTCATAAAATTTTATAGCTAAGTTTTTGTGGGTGACACTTGTGCTTATTCGATTTTAGTACGATTCGGGTTAAAAGAGCCTGCCTTTTTTTGCGAAATGGCCCGCAAAAATCGTCAAAATTTGAAATAAAAGACTGGGTATACTGAAATGCATCAATTAAATACTTGTTTTACATGTAATTTAAATGTATACCAAAAAAACATTACAAATTTAATGCAGAAAACTAAAATTGAAAATTGGTTTTATATATATATATATAACCAATTTCTAGTATGTTTCTAGTTTTATATATATATATATATATATATAAAACTAGAAATATACGGAACATTTTTACATTATATATTCGTACAGAATATATAATGTAAAGATACGTAAAATTCGCAATTATATGCAAATTTCTATAATATTCTAAATGACATTGTTATTCAAACATTCTATTTAAATATTTAATTTAATTCTCCTAAAAAGAAGTACAAGAATTTCTGTTCTCGCTATGTAAAATTATTTACACAGGCAGATCTTTGGTCGTGTGGTCTGGGCTTCTACGCAGGCAGATCTGAAGAATAAAACATCCTGGTCCCTTTTTGCTAACAAATTTACAAAAAATATTTTTTAATTCCAACAAAACGGAGATTATCAAGATAATGAAACTTAACTTTGCAAAATATCGAATTTTCATCAATTAGGCGTCATTTTCATCAATTTAACGTCATTTTATCAATTTGGCGACAGCTTAAAAGTCGCCGCATTTGTCGCTAAGTGGGGCAGTTGGACTGATAGAAAGCCCTTACCAAAACAAAGATGTCAGAGGTCTGAAAGTGATCCTAGTACGACTCGTACGGATTCAGTGGACTCTGGAAAGATTGAGCGCAGATGTCAAAATTGAGAGGATAACGACCACGGAAGATACTAACCTGGGTAAAAATAGTAGTAACAGGAGGTTGATAACAGGAGGTGGTCAATCAGATTGCCAATTGCCCGCCAATCTGACATTAGAAGGTGGAGAATTCAGAGCCCACTTCGCCAATAAGAACATGCAATTTATTTTATATTTTATTTATTTAAAATAATTTTTATTTGTTTAAATTTGTTTAATTTTTTATATATTTTATTTATTTATTTAAAAATAATGCAAGCTACAGGACAAGTCCCAGTAACAGCGTGCAAGATAAAATACATTAAAATGTAAAATTTTGACAAGAAATGATTTTCAATAGCACCTGCAAATAAATAAATACATTAAAATATAAAATATTTACAACAAACAATTTTTGAAAGCCATTTCCAATGAATAAAAGACATCAAGATAATCGGGGAAGCTGATGCATAGTTGAAAAATCTGATATGGGCAATACGTGACTTTCCTTATATAATGCAATGAATAAAATTATAATAAAATGAAACAAATACTTTTACAATAAAAAAGAAGGTTTTTCGTATAGTAGATACTTATATTCTTTCCAAGATATTGAATTTTCGACGATTAGTCGTCATTTACATCGATTTAGCTTCATTTTTATCCATTTGGCGAGATTTTCGTTAATTTGGCAACATTTAAAAAAGTCGCCAAGTTGGCGACATTCCGCCAAATTCGGCGCCAAAATCTTGCCAAGCCTTATGGAGGGAGAAATAAGTTAGTCTTATAGCAGATAAATTACTATTGGCGTTCAAATACATAAGTATTACTCAAAGTACCTTTTCTCATGAATGGAACGAACTAGACACACGAGAAGGATGTCACCAAAATTATCGAATGATATTACATATGAGAAGTGAACATGTTTCCCAACAGTTAATATATTTTTTTTTAATTTAGGGATTTTTTGATAAATTTATTTAAGAAATGTGCAATATCTCGAACGGTTTATGCTAGCGTTCTAAAGTTTATGTCAATCGTTTTCTAAGGAAAAATTTCATAAGAAATGTCTATTTGCGTAACTTTATTAAAGGTTTTGATTTTATGATTTTTTTCAAAATTTCACTCAAAAATTTAGGGGGTTCTGAACATTCGATTGCGTTTAAAAACAATAGGCTTCCAGTATTCACGGATTGTGATTTTGGTATCAAATTTCATTCGAATAGCTCTATTTGTTCGTGAGATATCGTCTCCAGAGTCTCACTGACACACGCACACACACATACTTTCACACACACACACACACATACTTTCACACACACACTCATACTTTCACACACACACACACACAGACCCGACCGTCCAAACAGTTACCTTACACCTTTCTGGTAGGTCGGACGGTCTGGGTTTCAACAACACACACACAGACATCAGCTCAAAAATGTTTGATTCGTGATCAGGGATACTTGAAACGTGCTCTCCCGTCGAAAACTCGATTTCGAATTTTCGACCCCGTCACAATACTTTCCTTATACACTATGTATATAAAATTATTAATCGTACAATGACAACCAATATTTATACAAAAATTCCTCTCAGCATATAAACTCATACTTCTGGTAGATTAGTGAAGAACCTGATCCCATCCAAGACAGGGGAACAATCAATTCTATTATTGAACAGATATCTGAAAATATGCAAACACCATGTTATCGCTCCCATGGAATTTAAAACCTCCTCACAAGAGAAATCGCGTAACGGGGGGAAGTACCACCCAGGTTAAGAACTACTGTTGTATCATGTAATACGAAAGTGATTACGGCATTATTTAATTTGAATTTATTTCCTTATTTAGGTAATGAAAAACTGTTTCAAAACTGCACGAGCTTACTCCTTAGCAAGGAAAACAGCGATGTAATCTTGAAAGTAAAGAATCGGGAGTTTCGTGTTAACAGAAAAATCCTAGGATCTCAGTCTTCCGTGTTTTCCTCCATGTTCGCGGACGATTTTGTGGAGAAAAGTAGCGGCATTTTTGACATCAATGACTGTGACCCAGACATATTTGAAGAATTCCTTCTCTACCTGTATACCTGTAAAACAGACAGAATGACCTTAAGCAACACATTTGGTCTGTACACAACGGCTGATAAGTATAACGTTAAAGAGCTAAAAAATGAGTGTGTCAAGTTTATGATGTATGAAATATCCGTGGACAAATTTTTCGACTGTATGGACTTATCATTGCGATACAACGAATCATGTCTGCTGAGTGCATGTACAGAGTTCTTTATAATAAATGCTGTAAAAGTTGTTGCGACAACTCAATGGAAGACATTCCTGACGGAAAACTTCGATGTAGCGAACGAACTCTTATTGAAGGTTTTCCATTAAAATGAGAAATAAAGAAAATTATAACATTTCTTGCTGCATACTACAGCTAAAGATATTTTCACATTTATTGGAAAAAAGCATTCATTAAAAGTGCCATGCCCATCAGAAATTTGCAACTGTATTTCGGTTTTTCACTTCGAACTGATTAAAAATGTCATTAACTTTTATAAAATTATGGTCTTGTAAAGCAAAGACGATAAATTTACAGATTTTTGTATTTTTGAATCTTCGAATAAATATTTGTAATATTTCACGAATAAATAATATGAAACGCAATACCGCTATCTCATCTCTAAAAAATGAGTGTGTAGGTTTACACATAAAATATTTTACCCTTTCGCTATCAGAATGATTTGTCGTGGCGTGTGAAAAAGCGTGTATATTGCAAATGACATTGATAATTAGTAAATGTTGAAATACATGTTTAAGTGTGTGTTACACAGTTATGTGTTACACACGCAGTAAATGTACAATTTCAATCAATATGTTAAATCTGTATTTTAAACATTACATGTGTAGTTTGTAGTATATATGCATTTAGTTTCATTTGCGATTTCGCCATTTAGTGTTGTTGATTTCGAATTTTGAATTAATTTGAAATTATTTTATATAAAAAGTTTGTGTAAAACATTAAACGCAAAGTTCTATGAACAGACATTTAACGATCTAAGATGAATCGACTTTCAAATGTGTCATTTCCCGTTACATGGAGGATATTTTTCTTAACACAAATGCAATAACACTGCGTGATCACTCCTAGCACAAATACCAAGAGTCCAAACTTTACATTGCACTGCGATTTTTAAATTTATCTTTTGAGTATTTTCCTTCAGAATTTGATGGAAAGTCCCCATTAAAGCTTCAAAATGATGCAGTTTTGAATATAAGTCTGTGTTTCAATAACTCCTGAAAGGAATGAACTGAAATTTTACCCACCAAGATTTCCGACAGAGCTGAATAAACCACCGTCGAAATTTACTCAAGTTTCAATTCATTTATTTCAGATATGATGTTCGTAATTAATTAATATCAGAAATGTGCTTAAAGATGAAAAATGGTATACAATTTTTTTGTTTTGTTTTGTTTTATTATTATTAGTATTATTATTTAGCATCACAATATAAAATAGAAATGAGTTTGATAGGCTAATTATTTCAGGAAATGTAAAATAAAATTTATAACATCAATTTAACAGGTTATCATCAATTTAACAGCAGAGGTCATCGGGTAAATCTTGTAGAAGTCCTTGAAGGGAATGCTAGATGTGAGATCCGTTGAGGATATTCAAAAAGACAATACAGGCATCACTGTAAGTGGGGCAGTTTACTAACAGCAGAGGACTGAGAAATTCCAATCTTGAGATAGGATTGAGATAAAGGGTGTTGGCGCGGGCAACTTCATTCGTCCTGTTAAAAAAATGTCTAGTTTTTAAACCGCATTGAGTTAGGAGAGACATATGGCAAATAGTTGTGCCACTCTCTCACGTTGTCTTTGGCACCACTTTTGTAGATGGCGTTAATAAGATTTTCGCCAGAAACTCCCGGTATCTTATTGCAAGGAAAGGCAAGTTGTGCAGCCTTGATGAGATTGAAAGTTGGTAGGGATAGCCTTGTGTCCCGGTAACTAAATGATGTGAATGTTATCCTCTTTCGCCTTGGTGGAAATCGTCTTGTGAAATTACATGATAATGCATGGGGTGGTATTTTGAATATTTTTCAGGCTATGGATAATACTGAGGCTATCGAAAAAGTTGAAACAATTATCTTGGAGGTTTGGTTAAGGAGATCGAAGCGATTTGTCCTTTAGGGTAATCATGTGATGTGGAAATGTCCCTTATGGGATGATGATTTCGACCTGGTGGAAGTTGTGGTTGTTGTTAAGGTGCGGGCGGCACACTCTAGCGTCCATAATGTTCCAGAGTACGATATCCAAATCAGCAAACAATGGTGAAAAAGCAGGCAGAGACGGTGACGGGAGGGGTTTAATCGGTGTTATTTAATTTATTTTTCTATTTCAATTTGCTTATGGTTTTGATAGGTGATTCTTCATTAGTTCTTTTAACTTGATGGTGATGCTTTTTACAAGTTTGGATTACTGTAGCATTTGAGTTCAATTTGTCGTCAGGGTGATTTGTTTCTGGATTTCGGGATTTGTTACTTCCACATTTGGTGGGTTTTTGTTTCACATATTCGGTCCCAAGTGGAGAGGGGGTCAAGGAGAAGGATTTCAAGATTTATGAGTCGTCGAATTAACCAGTTTTGAGCTTGCATGATTTGGTTCGTGGTTACTATTATGGGTTGCAGAGTTTCCTTAATAGCTTATGAGACAAGTCTCGAGACAGGAAATTTGCTTTGAGTTGGGTTGTTGGAGATAAAGATGTCTGTCTGTCTGGAGTTTATTTTTGCTTTTTCAGCATATGAGAAATTTAATTTATCATTTGCTTCTCAGTATGATATTCTGCTGTCTCTTTAGAGGGGCAGGATAACTATTTCTTTCAGTCTAGTTTCACAGCTTTTTTGAGTCAGCTGAATGGTCATTTTTACAGTTACTGCATTTAATTATGGATCGGATAAGACAGCTGTTGCTTAGAGGGATTCCTGAGCAGATATTTTAAGTGACTAAGAACATACAGCCATTTGACCCATGACCAATATCTAGCATTTGTGGTGTTGCCGCGGTTTTTCTTAGAATTCAATGATGGGGTGTATTCCGATATGGACTTTAGTCGGAATGTATTGTTTGAAAGTTGACGTTAGAAATTTTACCGCCTTTAGAGGGATAGTTCTATTGTCAACGAATTTGTCAATTCCTATAGAAGCTTGCAAAAATTGTGGCTTACCGGCTATTCCATGCTGACGAGCGTATAAGCGTGAAACAGGAACATGCTGATATCTGCAATGGTACATGCCGATACATACGGTACATTGCCAATATATGCAATGGGACCTGTATCCTTACTTTTGGGGATGCCCCAAAGTTTGCCTAGGCAGGTTTTGTGTTTTATGAAGAGAAAAGCATGTTAGGCGATTGTTATATAGATATGAATTTCGTCCTCCAAATTAATTATTACTGCCCAAAATATATATAATTATACTTTTCCTGCAATACATGATAATGTATACGGAAAGTATTGGAATCGTGTCGAAAATGGCAACGGAAGTTTTCGACAGATCTACACGTTTTAAGACCTGTAGAACACTAAAAAAACTATTTTTAGCGTGACGTCTGTGCAATGTATCCACTCTAACTCAATAACTAATTGACCTTATTTTTAAAAATTTGGTAGGTGACCCTAGTGCTGATTATATTTTGGTACGATTCAGGATAAAAGAACCCGCCCATTTTTGCAAAATAGTTCCCAAAAATAGCCTGTATTTACTCTAGCTAAAGATCTAATAAAGATGGATAAGTCACATGAAGGATACCTTTTGATGCTGATTAGATTCTGGTAAGATTCAAAAAAGATAAACTTGCCTTTTTTTACAAAATGGCCAGCAAAAATATAGAATAAGACTACGTATGCTCAAATGTATCAATTAAATGCTTGTTTTATACGTAATTTTTTATGATGAAAAGAATAAGACTAATCCTATTACTCTAGGACTAGCCGTTCTTGATATATTTTATGTTTTTTTTTTTTCGCATTTTTGCGACGTTACTTTTAGTAAGTCCAGTAACCAAATGAAACGAAAATTGAATTAAAATTGCAAATTCAGTGTTATTTAAAATAATTATGGGTGCTACTTTGTAAAATTAAACTCTATTTAATGAATTATTGAAGAAAAAATCTGATGTGGGCAGCACATGACTTTCCCTACAGACTAATATCCACGTTCTCTTTGTTTTAATTAAATTTAATTCACTTTCAATTCCATTTTCGTTCTCATTTGGTAACTGGACTTATTTTCAAAGGTGGCGTAGAGAAAATACAAAAAAAATAAAATATCTTGAGAACGGCAAGTCCTAGTGTAATGGGGTTTATCTATCGTTAAATTTACATATAAACCAAGTATTTAATGGATATATTTGAGCATACGTAGTTTTTACTTTCCTTATATACATAACGTATAAGGAAAGTATTGTGACGGGGTCGAAAATTCGAATTCGAGTTTTTGACGGGAGAGCACGTTTCAAGCATCCCTGATCACGAATCGAACATTTTTAAGGTGATGTCTGTGCGTGTATGTGCATGTTTGTGTCCGTGAGTCTGTGGAGACGATATCTCATGAACAAATGAAGCGATTCGAATGAAATTGGGTACAAAAATCACAATCCATGAATACTGGAAGCCTATTGTTTTTAAACACAATCGAATGTTCAGAACTCTCCTAAATTTTCGAGTGAAATTTGAAAAAATCAAAACCTTTAACAAAGTTACGCAATTAGAAATTTCTTATATAATTTTTCCTTAGAAAACGATTGACATAAATTTTAGAACGCTAGTATGAACCGTTCTCGAGATATTGCACAGTTTCAAATAAATTTATCAAAAAGTCCCATAAAATAAAAATAAAAATTTACTGTTAAAAAACATATTCACTTTTTATATGTAATATCATGCGATAAATTGGGTGACATCATTCTAGTGGATCTCACTCGTTCCATTCACGAGAAAAGATACTTTGAGTAATACTTTTGTATTTGACCGCCAATAGTCATTTATCTGTTGTAAGAATAACTTATTTTTCCGTTCTTAACGCTTGGTGAGATTTTGGCGACAAAGTTAGCGAAATGTCGCCAACTTGGCGACATTTTTAAATATTGCCAAATTAACGAAAATCTCGTAAAATGTATAAAAATGATGCTAAATTTATGAAAATGACGACTAATTCAAGAAAATTCAATATCTTTGAAAGAATATAAGTACCTACTATAAGGGTAACATTTTTTTAACTGTAAAAGTAGTAAATTCATTGCATTATATAAGGAAAGTCATGTGCTGCCCACATTAGATTTTTTATTTCAGATTTTGACGTTTTTTGCGGGCCGTTTCGCAAGAAAAAAACAGGTTATTGTTTTTCAAAGCGTACCAAAATCTAATCAGCAACGGGGTAACCCATAAGCGACCAATCTACCGAATTTTGTGAAATTCGGCCCATTAGCTTTAGAGTTAGAGTGGATACATACATTGCATAGACAGACAAACAGACAGACACACACACACAGACGGCACGCTAAAAATAGTTTTTTCATATTTTAGAGGTCTCGAAACGTGTAGATTCGCGGGAAACTCGAATTGTGATTTTCGGCATGATTTCAATACTTTCCCTATACATTACCATGTATTGCTGGGAAAGTAATAAAGAGAATATAAATATGAGTCTACAGTGAAAGTCATGTGCTGCTAACATCAGATATTTACTTTTCCTGCAATACATGGTAATGTATTGGGAAAGTATTGGAATCATGTCGAAAAACGCAACTCGAGTTTTCGACGGATGTCTTATAACCTGATGTCTTATAACCTGAAATTAAATGTCTGAATAACCTGAGAAAAATGTCTTATAACCTGAAATTAAAAAGTACTTCAAGTTAGTTTAAAAATACTTCAATAAAGTTTCAGAATAAATAGTTGATTAAATATATCAACCGGTTTCGGAGGCAAACGGATAAAAAGAGCAACCTAACCAGCAAAGGAAAAAATGTGGTTGCTCTGTATTATATTTTGATGAAGGAGGCCTCAGAAACCGTTTGATATATTCAACCTGCTTATGCTCTAAATAATAATGTATTTTTAATTTCAAATTATTTAAGACAGCTGGCTTAACGAAGATTTTGTGTTATGTGTTTCTATACTATTATTATTACAATGCAATTTCGTCAGTTTTAGCAGCCAGTCTCTAATACAATATTATTGAATAAAATATTATTCAGTATTAAACTTCTTTTGATCTTTTAATTCATTTAATAAGTTAGACTAGACTAAACAATTAGAAAGTAAAATATTATACAAAATTTTAATGTATATTTTTGCTTTAATATTACATGAGAATATCTGGTAAGAATTAGAGCTTATTTTAAGGATATCGGCAATTTTTTCAAAAATTAGTGATTACTTCTCTGGTGGACCATTAAATTCATGACATTGCTCACTACAACGCTTTTGATATAAATTCAGGAAACATTATTTCACAAATTAAACACGAGATTATGGGATAAACATCTTAGCTGAGATTCAATGATTACCTTTCCTAGTTTTAAACATATAAATGAAATCATTCTATTTGTAATAAAACATTATATAAAAATAGATATTCCTTTCACATATTTTTCCGTACAACACATAGTATATGTAAAGGGAATGTATTGGAGTAAAAATACATCGACCGTCGGATACTGATGGATCTGCGCACTTTGAACATACAGAATGCAAATTAACCATTTTTAAAATCATGTCCGTATGTATTGTCTGTCTGTGAGGCTGCAGACGCGATATCTCTCTAACAAATTGAGAGAATTGAATAAAACTTGACAAGATTATTTCCGTTGAAAGACGCCAGTGTCCGAGATTGAGATACGTTAGAGCTCCCCCCCCCCCCCTCAATACCTCGTTTTTAAATTTGTATACAAAACACTTAAAAATAAGAAAACTGTAAACATTACAACATTTTGGAAAGTTGAAAAAATTTGTAAATTTGATTTTAACTAATTTTTAATTAAATGATGTGGATATATTTAAATATACCTTTGACATTAGGAAAGATAGTAGTAGTGTGGCAAAAACGTATGGAATCCTTTAAGTAAACAATAAAACCTACTAAACTTAATGTCAGCTTGATGACGGAATTCAATAATACGACGTCATGCTGCCCCCCCCCCCCCCCGAATGAAGATTAATATAGGCCCTACTAAATTTTTGATCTGCTGTGATTTTACCTTCTACAATTATATAATATTATATATATAATATTACCTTTTACAATTATTATCGCTATGTTACTATTTGTAATTCACTATTACTACTACATATTTTCATTTAAAATTTTAAAGGGATAAAATATCTGGGGCAATGGTAGAATAAGTTGAATTCTTCTTCTATTAATTTTAAAATATATTAATTAGTTATATAATTAATATTTATTGATTATATAAGTAATATACATATAATAGAATTATTTATTATATCTGTTAAAAAAATAATTGAAATTTTCAATTTAAAATATTTTAAAATTTTTGGAAACTATTGTAATAATTTCATACTTAATAAATTGTATTTCCTCTTAATGGTAAATTCCATTTTGACTTGGCTCCTGGAACTAAAATTTGCTCATACTCAATGTACCACAGTATAAAATTATTTTAATTTAAAAAAATTTAATTTTAAAATTTTAGTTTTAGTCTTTAAGTATAAATAATAGTAAATTAAAAAATGGGTTATTTTCTGTAAACAAGAGGGAAATGCAAGACCCTTTACATTTTAGAAATAAAAGGGCTTTGTTTTTCATTATACTCTGCTGACATTGTAGTGTTTGTTAAACAGAAACTACAAAACCAAATTCCCAATTGTATTGCGCGCAAAATATTTTTTCCCGGCCTTTTACGATGTGCCTTCCAGAGCCCCTTGAGCAAGGATCCAATTTTCTTCGGCTGTAGACGCTTGTGTCAGAGTTTAACTTGAAACGGAACAGGTGGAAATATCTTGGGTGGGTAAGATGGGGGAATGGCAATCGCAATGATAAAAGCTAGGAACCTGCTATTTTTAGTACGCAAGACGATTTCTGTGATTCGGAAGAATGACACAAATGAAAAAAGGAATTTTTTCGACTTCAGAATTTTTGGATGCTCTAACTATGTACTGTTGTAAACAATTAGAGTTGATCAATTCATATTTAATGACAATGCCTTCAGAGTTAAGAAAATTAAAGAAAAAAATTAACAACAAATGTGATAATATATATGGAGCTCTATATTTCCACGTCTGCTGACAAGGAAAAATAACTTGTACAGTCAAATTTTATGGTATTTAAAGAGAAACATTTATTTTATTTTTTTTGTAAAACCGTGTAAAAAAAAAAGAAAAAAAGCTTGTGTGAGGCGTAAATATCTTATATATTTTTTAGGATACTGCGGTGTATGTGGGGGGGGGGGGGGGATCTACGGGGAGTTTATAAAGGGACTTCTCTTTCCCCTTACAAATACCTGCTAGTTTTGTGAGATTTTTAAAATGAATTACACTTTTATACAAGATGCAATATGTAAGAACAAAAAATGAATGATAATTAAGAAAGGAATCGGGAAGTAGAACGAAAATAGGATAGGGATCCAAAAAGCGAAATTAGATAGGGGAATAAGGGATGGATGATACATACATATACACACACACACAAACATATATATATATATGTGTGTGTGTGTGTGTGTATATATATATATATATATATTCTGAAAATTGAAGGCCTTCCGTTCTTCCCAAAAATTAATGGGTTTCTGACACGTTCATTGATTGAAACAATCATACCAAATACTCCCTCCTCCAACTTACTCAATTTTTTCGAGAGATATTGCGAGCACAGGTATACATAAGAATAATTGAAAAAAAAAAATGGTTACGTCACATTCAAGGATGCTCAATAGGTATAGATTTATCAAAATGTCTTTCCCCTATTATTCCGCAGGTAAAATACTAAAACTTATATCAAAATACTGTCTAGACTGAGTCTTATAGCCTGATAAAAGTTTGAACGAAATAAATTACATATTTATGGAGATATTTAGCTTGAAAGCGAATTTTGAATCTCCACTCTTATATATTGTGTTACAAATTCGGGAATATTTGTAACCTTGAACTTGCTTCTTCGCTTTCAGAAACTCGAGCAACTTTAGCATTTCTGAAAGACTTCGTTTCGCGTAATGTTGATTATAGAAGCGATATATCAAAATTTAATTTAACTAATTAGAGAATGAGTGGTGAAAAATGTTTGCAGTCCGTATGATCTCAGTTAGTTGCTAACTGGTTTGCAAACCTTTTATTGATTATTGTCTTAACTTTTACTTTTCATTACTTTATGCTTTTCTACACAAAGGAAAATAAAACGCATTTCTCAAGCCCAAAAGTGCAGTTAGGTAAGAATAAAAACGATTTAAAAAATATACGAAATGCCCTGTATTTACAGAGTGACCACTGACGTTGCATCATGCAATTTATTTATAGAAGGTTTTAAGGTATTAAATAAAATTTTTGACCTCTTTCCCTAATAATCACTATACGACTGGGATGTTGAGAACTTAAAATTCCCTTAAAATCTAAATAACTGACCTCAAAACTGAAAGGGAAAAATCCCCTAAAATAATTTGTATTATATTTTACGAATATTATAAATTAAATCACTTCAATATTAGACAATTCACAGATGCACTTTTTATATTTGCTTTATAAAATGCACTATAAAACCTCAGAAGAAAAAAAAAATGATATTTTTTTCAGAAGCCCCCAAGTATCTTGGAGACTTGGGGACTTTTTATTCTGACTTTTAGGGTTGCACCCTAAAAGTCAGAACCACGTGAAACCTGTTCTGTCAGAGAGTTTGGAAAGCAGCAACAGTACAAGATAAGAAGCTCTAAATTGAATTTTTTTTGTTAACTACCTTCACCACAGTTCATTTCAAATCTGGACAATGGGGATTCTCTTCCCTCAATATTAGCACTAAGCAGTGTCTTGAACTGAATTGCCAGAATGAGAACTTTTGAAGTTTTATGGTTTTGTTCATATAACAAACCTGGTTGAGTATTGGAAATTTAAAGCGTAATTCTTATGAAAATTTTATTTCATTTTTAAAAAATGGCCGAAAATGACCTAAAAAAAATAATGCTTTTAAAATAGTTAATAAAAAAGGCCCAAGATATCTAAAAGCGCACTAAAAATTTCAAAAAATGCTCTGAAAGAGAAAAGACCAAAAAATTCAAATGCCATCAAATTCCAGGTCCTAATACTGTCTATTAACTGTAGGTTTGCTTTTAAGCAAAACATAGTGTGAAAACTATTAAATGTAGATAATTCGATTAAAATATTTTGAATAATTAACTAACTCCAACTATCTTTAGTGTTTCTTTCAACACTGTTTGGCCAGAGGGGGGGGGGGGCGAATGAAAATTTAGAGGGGCTCTATTTGCCCTATATAAATATATCTAAATGCTATCACATAGAACCTAGGTTAACATAAAATGTCTCCGAGGAGGGGGGCCAATAATCGTCACTAGGGGGCTTTGCCCCCCCCCCCCCAGAGGTATACCCGAAAAAAACACTGACTGTCATAATTGATTGTGGAAATAAATATATCAACATCCAAAAATAATGGTAATCTAAAAATTATGGATTACATATGTACTTTTAAAGTACTTAAAACAAATTTTCAACAAGAGGATATTTGAAATCCTTTAAAATGACATAAAGTTCAGATTTTTACCTTAGAAATTCTCTACGAAAGGCATCCCTCCATTGGGAAAATGACTGTTCATCTCGCATTTAATAGATATGTATTTCCCCCAATTTCTTTTAATGAAACTAAATTTCTCTGAAATAGGTGGATTTACCCCCAAATCTCAATTCCTGGATTAAATTAAAAAATATCTGACACAAAAGTAGGACTAATCACTAATACTCAACTACATTTAATTATGCAAAAGTAGCATAAAAGTGCTCAAAACATAAAACACAAACGTTTCTTGTTAAACATATTAGTGTTAATTTCTGAAAGAGCAGTCTTATAGGAGACATGGAATGCCTACTACTAGATTTCTTATATTATTGTGTTCCAGTACAACATATTCAGATCGGGGGGGGGGGGGGAGGCAGTAGGAGCAGCCCTTAGGTGCCAAGTTGGAAGGGGAATGTCATTAAGACAAACTTTTTATAAATTCAAAAATGTGAAATGAATTTAAAATTGCAATTAAAGACGTATCTAAAATTGACACTTAATTATATTAAAAATATTATATTACTTGACTATTAATTATTAACTTAATTATACTGAAAAACAAACATATTAAAACGTTATTACCATGAATAATATTTTATATACAAAAATTAACATTTTGTTCCTATTTAATACAATAAGCAAATTATATACAGGCCACTAATTTTACATAACAATAATAATAGCAACATTTTTATTATACCGGTATATACAAAATAAAGTCAGATACCTGCTCCAGTGGGGAAGGTGGCGCCAATTTTACTGTTTGCCCTGGGTGCCAATACTCCAAGTTACAACTTCAGTAGAGATCATATTAACTCAAATTTAATCTATGGAATATATTTCTCTATATATTCTTGTGCTGCTTACATTTTCTTTTTGTTGAATCAAAACAGTCCAAAAAATCACTCACAAAGGCTTTCTGGATAAAAAAAATTAGAATAATAATAAAAATTTTAACATGTGCTTTGGATAAAAGGAAAAACCTACTTTTTTAGTACCCCTAACTGAAGTTGTTGATTACATTTGCTTCTTTGATGAATCAAATTAGCTAAAAATGCATTTGCAAAGGTGAGATGTATTATCCACATTTTAAGCAAATACACTTCTAGCCTTTGAGGCAAACATTGGGTGTCCTGAATAGTTCTTGATGACATCTACTTCTTTGATGAATAAAGCAGCCAAAAATGCATTTGCAAAGGTGAGATGTATTATTCACACTCTAAGCAAATGCACATTTTACCTTTGAGACAAAAAATTGTGGATGTCTGGAATATTGCACATCTTCCTCATTACCCAAATGTAAAGGTTCCTCAGGTAAGGAAAATTGATGTTTCTTCTCTTCGATTGGTAGAGTCTTAGATGTGGCACATATACTAATAACAAATACTATATATATATATATAAATATTTTATGTAGAACATGTATATAATGAAGAGGTCAATTCTTACTTTTATACAATGTCCTGTTAACAGGCAGAAGTCACTTAACTATAATCCTGAGTGCTTAGAATTACGTTAGCAATAGGGTTAAAATAATGCCACAGATTGCTACTGAATTGGAAGTACATCTTTCTACCAGAAAATTTCTAAAACTCTTGCTTTAAAGAGTTTTGTGTCCACAAATTATCTTTGCGAATCCTCAACCTCGTCAGAGGATTTATCAGTATGTTCAACCTAGACGATATAAAACATCTGTTGATGCAGCTCGCTGAGTTAATTCAAAAAAAAGAGCGATCCAATGCAAATGGTCTTTGAGGCTTTTAAATTAATCGCGGAATTTAATAAAAACAGTGAGAAACAAACCCGCCATGAATAGGTCCCAAAAAGAAAGTTTTAAAATAATATTTTGGAATGCGAACGGCATATCTCCAAGAATAAATGAACTTAGGAGCTACGTAAATGAAAATGATGTAGATGCCCTGCTAATCCAGGAAACTAAAGTTAGAGAAAACAAAAAACTAAATATAGCAAACTATAATAGCTATCATACCCTTATCTCAAATATAACTGCTAGAAATCCCCATGGAGGAACAGCAATATATATTAAAAGTAATATTCCCCACGAGGAAATAAACAACATAAATCTTCAAGGTATAGAAAATACTAGTATAAAAATTAAAATAAATAATGTAAACCCATTTATCCTAACTTCAATATATGTCAAAAACATGAGTGGTATAAATGTAGCTGCGCAGCTGGAACTGCTTTTCTCGCGATATCCAAACACAATACTCGCGGGCGACTTCAATGCACACCACCGAGCGTGGGGCAGCAGGAGAGCCAACACACGCGGTACACAGATACATAGATTGCTAAACACAACAAACACTGACATCATTGCACCGTCGAGACCAACCTGCTTCTCAGGTGCCAATGGCTCATTCATAGACTTTGTCCTAACGAGAAACATAGAATACGCTCACACAATTGATACCCTGGATGAATTCGACTCGGATCATCTACCGGTACTGGTGACATTCGATTTGAACACTCCCCTTTCAGCCTCTCTGGGACAAGAGAGGGTGAACTGGAACGTATTCAAAAGAGCACTTTTCGAGCCGCATTTAGCAGTACCCAACATTATGAGCACGGCGGATATTGACTCTGCCACGCACACACTCACAACAGAAATCAGGAGAGCTATTGCATCTGCCACAACACATCGTGAGTCACCAAAAATGCCCACACTTTCCCACCATGTCAAACAATTAGTTAGGCAAAGGAACAGAATGCGTAAGACATGGCAGGCTAATAGAGACCCTACCCTCAAAAGGGAGCTTAACAGACTCACGTGGAAAGTCAGGGATAAAATTGTCGCAGAAAAGCAGCAACAGTATAAAGAGTTAATTGAATCCCTTAGCTCGGAAGACGTATCGCTCTGGCAATTCGTTAAAAGACTCAGAAAACCTCAAATTAAACTCCCGCCACTAATAGATGGCGCTAATATTGCGTACTCAGAAGAAGAAAAGGCAGAGGCGCTTGCTAGGCATTACGAAAAGCAATTTGAACCAAACCACGATCTAATGTGTCAGGACACCCTAAGAATGGTTAGGCAAACTCTAAACAATTTCAGGAACTCCCCGGTCACGGCTGAGATTAACCCAGCCACCCCGCAAGAAATAGTAGAGATTATCAAAAACCTTAAAAACCGTAAAAGCCCAGGGCACGACAAAATCAGGAATATCGCGGTAAAAAACCTACCCTTAAATATAATATTTTACTTGACCATCTTAATAAATAAAATACTAGAACTAAATTATTTCCCCAAAGAATGGAAGGAAGCGATAATTATAGCGATCCATAAACCTGGTGAGGATGCCTCAATTCCAGCCAACTACAGACCAATCAGTTTGTTGCCGACACTTAGTAAAATTACTGAGAAAATAATTCTTAAGAGACTGAACACGCACCTTAGTGAGAATGACATTATCATTCCGGAGCAGTTTGGATTTCGGCCAAAACACTCCACCACTCATCAATTGCTGAGAGTGGTAGAGTACATTTCTTCTGGTTTTAATAATAAGACACCCACAGCTGCGATTTTTCTTGACATCCAAAAAGCCTTTGATAAAGTGTGGCACTGTGGATTAGCTTACAAATTGATCACTCTAAAAATCCCTGACGCACTTGTCAAACTTTTAATTTCATACCTAAATAACAGACACTTTCAAGTCAGAGTAAAAAATAACTTATCTACACCCAAGCTCATTAAAAGTAGTGTACCGCAAGGATCCATACTGGGCCCGACACTCTTTAACATATATCTAAATGACATTCCCAGGACCCCAGACACGGAGCTGGCACTCTATGCAGACGACAGCGCGATAATTGCAAAACACCCTTACGTCTCAGTAATGCACAGACAGCTACAACAACACTTAGACATACTCCAAACATGGCTGGAAAAATGGCGAATAAAATTAAATCCCAATAAATGTCATTGGATTTATTTCTCAAGAAAACGTAAACCTCCGCCTCCTCTGTACATAAACAACCATGCCCTAAAAGCGGAAAAATCTACTAAATACCTAGGTGTAACGATAGACTCCCACCTAACTTGGAAACTGCACGTAACGAACTTAATCAAAAAAGCGTATATGGCCACAGGAGCTTTATACCCAATGATAGGAAACGGAAATCTAAGTTATCAAAATAAACTCCTAATTTATAAATCGGTCATCTGCCCGGGAATGCTGTATGCAGCACCCGTATGGGGATATGCCTGTAAAACTACCATAGACTTATTAGAGACAAGACAAAACAAAACCCTAAGGATTATAAGGAAAGCCCCTAGATACTTAAGAAACTCGGTAATTAGGAAAGACTTCAAAATAAAAACTGTTAGAGCCCAAATCAAAAAGCTAGCGCTTAAATTCTACAAAAATCTGCCATCTGTCCCAAATGAACTATTATTTAATCTGCATGACTATGATCATCGCAAGGCTAAATCTCGTAAGAGACCCCGCTCGGTACTTAACTTTGATATTCGGTACTAGGAACGTCCCACCTTAATCAGTTGATATTAACGAAAACTCGCGATCTTTGGTTTTCTACAAAATGTTTAAAATCCTAAACTGCTAAAATGCTAGGTTACCCTCAGATCTGCATCAACCCCCCAAACTGCTTAAACTCTTAATGTGCAACAAACTGCCACACTAGGAGCTAGGACAAATAATAAAAACAGTAAATCAAAAACCTCGAACCTCCAACTATGGACCAATGAAATAATGTCACAGTATGAAGATAAGAACCACACCTAGAGATTGGAGATTAAAGGCGCTTCGCGCCTGGTGCTCTGTTCTGGACGAAACTCTATGATTATCTTTGCGCTGTGCTGAGTAGCAGCGATAACTGGAAAAACATTGTTCACAAGTAATGATGGATAATCAGATGAGTACTTTTTTGCTTATATCAAAATAGTTGCTTACCAGAAATAATTTAATTGCAGGACCAGATTTATGTGTTTGGGGGACCCATATGATATGATCTTTTTTGTGCCTTCAAAAAAAATAATTTTTAATTCGCATAAAGTAAATGTCATATATATTCTAGTTTATTTGCATTTATGATACTCTTAATTCCTTATTATAATTTATTTGCAATTTAAGAATATTCATTTATAATGCTAATATTATTCTTAAAGTAAATATAAAAAATAAAATAAATGAAATTTTCACTAATATATTTAGGGTTTCTTATTTATCAATGCAATAGAAAACATTTTTATACTTCCTTTTAGGAGAATTAAATTAAATATTTTAATAGAATGTTTTGAATAATCTTCAAATTTGCCTGTGAAGATAATTTTGTATAGTGAGAACAGAAATTCTTATACTTATTTTTAAGACAGTTAAATAAATTATATTTTAATAAAATGTTTTGAATACCAAAGTCATTTAGAATACTATGGGTATTTGTACATATTTAAAATCAAGAGTAACATTGGGCATATCTGCTATTATCTATAAATAAAATGGTAAGTTGCACCTCTGTTTGTTCATCTCAGCACAAGAGAACTCACTTTTCCATTTTTGTTAGAATTATTAAAACATTTCAAAGAAAAAGGGTCCAAACATTAAAAGTTCACTGCAAATTGAATTCTTTGTTTTTTTTATATATATTCTCCATGAAAAATGGCTGAACTGCTTATCCATATAAATAGAATTGAAAATATGCATGTGTGTTTGTTTCATCATCACAGTAGAATGTACTAAATTTGAGATTTTGTGGATAGCCTTGAGATAGACCCACTTACAATGTAATCCATATTTCAATTTTTGGGGACCAGGGGCTGTTGTGATATTAATAAAAAAGAATATTCCATAGATACCATTATGAGGTACTATATTTTAAGAAAATTATATCATATTGCTCAGCAACACAATTAAATTAAATGTGTTTATACAGCAGATGATTTAAAAAAAAAATTCCAATTTAAATAAAAAAAATCAACAGTTGCTCCAGTCTGATGGAGCCGAAATATTTAGCATGTAAATAACATTTTCTAAAATAAAACTTCAATAAAGTTTAATAAAATTATTTGATTTTTTCAGACTCATTTTGTTTATAGGCTTTCAAAGTACTGCACATTACTTCTTAAAAATTTACAGCTAGCTAGCACTTTTTGTTTACGCCCCAATTTTATCTGGATACTTTGACCACAGATTTCACGACAAAATATCAAATTATTTTACTATTTTGTTTTTCGATATATAAATTATACTATATATCTTTTACACTTGCTTGCAGGCTCATAAATGCATACTTGAATACATATATTTTTATCTATTCTGTTCAAACCTCACGAATCATTAAACATTTTGGAATCCCCAAGTTCACTTAACCTCCTAATTTTTATAAACAGAATAAAATATCTTGTGCTTATGTATCAATATTTCAACAAGGAATAAGTAAACAGATTAAGCTGCAACAAATATGACATTTTAAGTAGGGGAGAGAGGGCACATTTGAACGATTTTTTGGAAAATCATTTTATTTCAGACTTGAAGTTTAGTTATTGTATTTTTGAATATCACACTGAAAAAACAATGTACATTTCTTAGTCATATGTGCCTGAAACTGAAAATTTTTTAAAAATACATGTAAGGTTTTAAAAAATTTGAAATTTTTCTTTTCAAACCTGCCCAATGTAGGGGTACCTTTGAAGAACAATTAAAGAAACATGAAGTTATTAAGAGTTTTTACTGAACACTGCACATCGTCAAACACAATACATGATAATCAGAATAAAATGAAACAATTATATATAACTGAAATTACTACATATGTTATTTAACCAAATGTTTATATCCATAAAAATTAGCATCAAAGAACATTGTAGAAACAGCATGTAAGAATCCTCCAGTTATTTTTGGTTGAGGTAACTTTTTTACAATATCCTCGAAATCCACCAAACTGATATCTGATGCCTCTAGGAAATAAAACTTATAATCATTTTCTTTCATATGAAGGAATCTATCCTTACATTCTGTTTTATCCTGTAATTGCAATTCAATCTGACTAACATAGTGAACAATAGTTATTTTTGTATGAAATTGAACTAAAATAAAATCATTATTGTTCAAATCTTCTAAAATAAAAAATTTTCAGACTTTGAGCTTTTTTTGACATAAATTCAAACCATAGGTACTGTTAAAGGGTTTTCTGTAAACCGCAATCAAAACAAAATATAGTGGTACAGGTTAGCTATAATTTAAATAAATTCTTACACTACAAACATTGTGATATATTGTGAAGAGAACTTTTAACTTTTATATAAAAGTAAACAACATGCTAGATAATAATTATATAGCAATTAAACACATTGTTCATATATCAATGAAACTTTAATAGTAAAGTGACTAATAAGTAATCTGCATCTTTAATTTTTACAGTAAATTCAAAAATAATTATATATAGATACTTTTATAACTCTTTATTATGTAGTTTTGATTGTTCAACGATGCCCAATGCCCCAACTTTCTGTTCAAAGGTACCCCATCACATGAAGTTTAACACTATTAACAACTAAGTTAAGCTTACATATTTGAGTAAAACAAAGCTTGTAATCTAAAATGCCAATCTTCAGTTAAATATTAAACAATCTGTTAATATTATACAGCTAAAATACTCTCAATCTTAAGCTTACAACTTTATTTTGATAGTTTAGATTCAAAATGGAAAATAATGCATACCTTGGTCAAATGACAGTATCCAGGAAAACAGGTAGAGCTTTGGCTACTTTGTTGCTTTACAAGAATAGTAATATGCTGTCATTTATATCTAAATAACAATGTTTATTTTAAAGAGAATATTTAGGGTGTTCAAAGGTACCCCCTCTCCCTTACTACACATTTCTGACCCATTGGAAAACCCAGGTTAAAGTAAAATTCTTGCTTACTGTTTATAGCTCGTCTTTTAGTTTTTGAGATATAAGCCTTACAAACTTGACAAAAGGAAAAATTTCAAATTTTTTTACAACCTGACAAGACAAATACTTGTAAACTATAAGAGCTATTTTTAAAGATAAAATACAGATTAAGAAACTGCATTTCCTATTGCATATTTTTGTCATTCACTCTTTATATTGGTTATAATTCCGAAGATACTTTAAGTGAAAATAAGAAAAATGAAAAAAAAACTCACTCGTACATATATTTTTTAAATTAAAACAAAGTTCAACATATTAAAATATTGAAATCATTTTTATATATTCATAATCTGCACCCTATTTTCAACAAAACAAGAAAAATTATGTACGTTTTTACATATTAGGTTTGGAGATATAAGCATCCAAATTGTTTACATTTTTCATAATGCTTCGATTTCGACACAGATACTCCAAGCATAGATTCGCATCAAAAATAAATAGATATAAAAAGAAATTTTATAATTGTACAGTATTGCATTTATAACTAGATTTATGAGAATTGCTTATATTTTCATTTTACCAATTTAAATAAAAAAGAAATGGATACAAAACTAAATTTTATAAATGAATGATATTGCATTTCTGATATTTTCAATTTCTTACATCATCTGTTTATTTTGGCAAAGACTTTTAAAATTCATATATTGTGTTTAGCCAATTATTGAAACAAAATGAAAGTTATGGGAATATCTTCTAATGCAATTTTATCGCTTTCATATTTTTTGTAAATTTGTTTACAAATGGAACCAGGATGTTTTATTCTTCAGATTTACATGAGAAGTGCAGATAATTTGGTATAATGAAAACAGATATTCTTATGTACTTCTTTATTACAATTAAATTAATTATTCAGAATTAAATTAAATATTTTAATAGAATGCATTGAATAAGAATGCCACTTAGAATACTATAGGAATTTGCATACAACTGTGCATTTTAAGTTTTTTATGTATATTCTATATGAAGAATGTGTAAGCTGCTAGTGTTATTGCACATTTGAAAAATTGATGGGGTTCATTAAAAATTTTGGGAGTGCTTAGCACCCGAACCACCATCTTTGCCAATAAAATCCAATTTAAACTTGGATAATGAAATAAAATTTTTTAAATAGATTTAAAATATCTGTTGGATAAACTCTTTCTTTATAAAATGTTATAAATTGAAATTAGGTAATATCATGCAACATTATTATTATGCAGTTAAAGTTATTCGAGCAGATTGTACTGTTAAACAGAAAATGCATATTTTTAACTATAGTAAAGCACTATTTATACACTACTCTAGGGACCAGTGAAGTAAAGCGTATACCTGTGAAAATATGTAATTGAAATTAATGTCACTGGATAGGAATGTTTGATGAGCTATGTAGAAATGCATATAAATGATATATGTACTGTATTTCAAATATTTGAAATTTAATATTCACTGATTAGAATGGGAAATTAGACTATATAAGATTTAACAAAATATTTGAAACATTTTTATGTAAATAAAATTAAAATTTGTTTTGATTTGACAACAAATTATGAATTTTATACAAATATTGAAATTAAAATATAACTATCCATATTTCATTACCTGAAAATAATTCAATTGCGTAGTAGAAAATTAGTACTAACTTTTGAATCATTTGTCAGATATCAGCGATTACAAAAGTACACATGCTTATCTCAAAAGCATTCAATTCGAAAATAAGAATATTTAAAACAAAAACATGTTAATTCATTGATAGTTCAAATATTTGATCCTATTATAATATTTTCCTTTGATGTTAGTATTATGTGTGTAACAGTAGCATAGCATCCCCAGGCAATTCTTTTTTTGAGGAAGAGGAGGGGGGGGGGGTTGAATTGGTAACCAAACAGTTTGCTTCCCATTTCGTTAAATATCATTTCTCTGAACTTAAATGGGTTTCTAGGGAATATGATTTCCCTACTTGGTAATGCTATTGATGGGTAGAAACAAAAAATATTTCTTAAATATATTTCTATAATTTTAAAGAATCAAGGGTACTTCCTTATTATAGCAGCCCCCGAGGATGAATCACCAAGTGTCAGAGATTTATGGCCAAGGTAGGTTGTAAAATCTCACCAAACGTTTGTAGTCCTAAAGAAACAGCACGTGTTTATATTATTGTCATATTGCTTTTTCGTTAATGAAAACCTTGGCGAAATCTTAACTGCGACCTTGGCTCAATCACATTTATGGGAGCCACTAGATAGTACTGAATCAAGCTATATATGCAATTTCTTTCTAATAGTACAATGATTCTAGCTAAAACTAAATCTGCTTTTCAATTTCTTTGTCTCCAGTTACAATTGCAATATATAGATATTAGTTTATTAAATGGGATGTTTCTATTTACTTTTGAAATTTATTTTTACCTTTACTCTAAGGCAGGAATTTACTTTTATACATCAAAATTCTATTATCTGTACTATTGATGGGAAAAAATTAGTACAAATAAGATAACCATATGCATTACCTAAAAAACATATTTTAGTTCATCCGGTGAACAATATCTTGAAAAATTATAAATATTTAATCAACTGAACCTGATTCACTAGTACCTACTTAATCAAATTTAAAACATTATAATTTTTATTACATAGTGTTTATGTTAATCCATGTCTAGCCAATCCAAATTTCTTATAGAAAGCTGAAGGTTAATAGGTCCTTGTAAATTGACCATCATTCAATGAATCGTGAGTACAGTTAACCAAATTTAAAAGGTAGTTGCAAAGTTTACATTTAGTACATTACAAGGGCAGATTCAGGCAGAAATAAAAAGGGATTTACTTCGATACGTTTCTTTTATTGAACATTTGTTTTTGTAGTATATCAGTAAATAGTCATCGAAATTGATAAATTTTTTTTTGATTAATCATAAAATGAAGCAAACTAGCCTGATAAAATGAATTTTATGTCATTTTAGGATTTATGACATTGCAATAAACTTTTATAAGTGAATCTATAGAATCACTAGAAATGACACATATATCTGAAAAAGGGGGGGGGGGTAATTGCCACAATGACCCATACCTGGATCTACATTAAGTTTCTTGTTAGCATTATAGATATCAGATATTCTATACTGACGAATGCATAATAACCATGAAACCAGTCCAAGAATGCTCATGCTGGTATCTGTAATAGGAATATCACCCATATTTTTTAAAAAGCCTCTTATAGGTGGGTTTTGTGTTTATAAACTTTGCCTTTGCAGCTTCATGTGGCCTGAGCTAAATTGTATATGAATTTTGAGCCGGCCACGTGGAAGAACTGAAAATGTTAGTTCCCATAGAAATTCTAAAAAATTGTGGTGCATGCTAACTTTCATGCTACCACTGCAAATTTTGATTATTTCATGATGACGAGCATATAATAAGTGAGAAATTAGTCCATGGATGCTAGTATCTGCAATAGGAGTGTCTTCTCCATTATATCCTATTCACAAATTGATATATTAGAATGTTGCAAAACTATAAGAGCAAAACAGTTTTATCAAGCTATTTTCATAAAAAATATTATGACTGGAGAAACAAATATGAGCAAGATAAATAGCAGATCTATTTTGAAGTTGAAATTGGGGCTGCAGCTAATATATTTCACATGACGTCTTTGATGAACAAGTATTTTAGCTATATTTCAGGCATTTAAAACTAACTTGAATGTAGTCGGAAAGCTGTATCTATTTACTCATATTTGTTTCCATTCACCTATTACGTGTACATATATTACGTAGATGGTTATCATAGAGACAAAATATCAACTTAGAATGTTCTGATATTAAAATATGGAATTATATGAGGATTTTGCTGTCTAAGAAAAGTTGAAACCACTTTATGTGAAATATCAGTTAGCACGAACTGCAGGCTAGGCACTATCAGTGCCTATTACATATTCTATTATATATTTATTTGTTACATATAAAGTAGTTAACATGAAATTTCAATTAATGTAAAAAAAAAGCTATTTCTCTGAAAGTCAAATTCTTCAGGTAACACACTAAGTTAGAGTGCAAATCTCAACCAACTTGTTTATTTCTGGTGATATCAATTCAAATCCATAGCATCTATTCTATTGGTATATAACTTTTTAATGCTTCTGTAAAGAAACCAGGAATAAAAAAATTAGGTGACAAATCAGATTCTTTAAGAAAGTATTACAAATTTATATTCTCAAAAGCAGCAGTTTATTTATTTTGATCTATTGGTATCTGTTATTCACATAGAAACAAGGAGCGAGCATGACTCTAGTTCTCCTTTAGGAGAATTAGAGTCAGTATGTACATACTGATTGTCAAAAAATTTTCAATGTTCAAGTATCAGTTGTTACATTGAAAATGTTTGAAGTAAATAAAAGTTTAATAAAGAATGCCAAGAAATTAACTTATATATTTAAAAGTATGCACTGGTGGTGACTGATGGACTTACCTGGTTAAAGATACTTCCCCCCTCCACTCCCAACTACAGGAATAAATCTATTCGAATTTTTTTTTAATTACACTAAATCAAGACACAAATCATATTGTAACTGTTAATGTGTGTAAAAATTTCCTCAAAATCCAGAAGAAGGTGTATTGAAGTACTTTAATTTTAATTGTAAATCCATTGACGCAGTTCTATAAAAATATAGGTATGTCACTCTTTTGGTTTTGCCACTTTGCTTTCTTTCGGTTAGTGACAGTGGCATAGCATTAGCATTGCTCACACCTATTCAAATGGTAAAGAAACCAATATGCATATCTATTTGTTTAGAATTTAATGGGAACAGCAAGCAATTGATATATATAATTTTGGAAGCATATCAGTTATTAAAAATTTTTAGCATTGAAAATTATTAGCACATCACTGGGTATATAGAGTGGGATGAATTACCCACCCTCTACACTAAATATTTTACCCAGGATTACATTGTAAGCCTGCAATTTTATTAATTTTAGATTAATTTTTTTTAAAAAATTCCACATTTTTTGTCCAAAATATTCCATTGTATGGCTTTTTCTTTTAAATCAAACACATAGTTTTGTTTACAAACTTGCATAAATATTTGAAACCGACTTCAAAAAAGGTTATGGTAACCCACATTTAAACGGTTATATAGTTTGTTTTGGATAGATAACTTGTTTTTTTGTAGTTAAAACATTAATAAAATAAAACAAATTGCCTCAAGAGCTATAAGTCATCAATGAAAATAGGATTAAAAAAGTTGCGATACACGTACGGAATACAATATAAAATGGGCATATGTTGCCTTTAATAAACATAATACATATAACACAAGCATTTTAAACTGTATGCTGTATATAATTTTTTTCCCGTAAATGAAGCATTTTTATCATTGATCAAGTAGTAATAATAATAACATATTTTATTTATTTCTTTAGTTTAAAACCATATCAAATAAATATGTGTGTATGAAGTAAAATACATGACGAAATGTATATAAGGAAAATGTAAACACGTATAATCTCGAAGACGACAGATTTTGTCTTAAACTGTCAAACTTCAAAGTGTATACTAGGCTCAGCCCATGACGTCATTTATCTTAGCCAATAGCGAAGAATCAGCCTCACAGCAGGGGGTATAGCAGGTACGTTTTCCGAACATGCGCCCCGCTCTGAATCCACGCAAAGCATCATGGGAACAGTAAAATAGTCGCGTTTCTCCGACTAGCACTAGACGCTTATCATGGAGAGCAGGATTTCAATAACAGACGCTGATATTTGACTTTCTTGTGTGATTTTCTGTAAAAGCAGAGCAATTGGCACCGAAGAGACGCCATATAAACACGAAAGGTAAGCAATCTATCTGCTTCATATCTTGCATAACATGTTTTAATACTGTGATAAAGTTTAACGAAGTTATTTTGGGTTCTTGAAAATATTTAGAGAGACTGTGCACAGTGTTTTATTCCCGATATTTTGGCCGGGGGGGAAGGGGGAGAATGAAACTTTAGGGGAGGCACATTCTCTGTTTGACCTATATAAATATATCTAAATGCTGTCACATAAAAAGTCACTAGATTAACATAAAATGTCTCCGGGCATAATTCCATTGTGTGAACTATCTTAGAATCCTTATTTCGAATCAGACGTCAAACGTCGTTTTATCGAAAGCATTGATACGCTTCTCTCTTTGAAGGTTATAGCAGCTCCGTATTCTCTACAGGAGAAATACATGCAAATTTTATTTCTCTTTTTTATGTGAATACATCTTACAATTAAGAAGTATAGACACATTTTAAGTGCATTATCTCTTAGATCAGATTTAAATTAATGTAATATTGACTAAATTAAAGAACAATTTTATTATTTTCTAATACTGTTGTTTAGAGGAAGTTCACGAATCATTTTTAATTTGATATTTAGACGGAAAAATGCATTTAAGGACATCATGAACACATTTCGAAAATTTTTGGAAATATTTCCATCAGTGTGTGTTTGTATCTGTGAGGTGCGAATGCACGTATCACTATGAAAATTTATACGTAGATGCATTTTGTAGAAAATAAGAAAGAGGTAGATTATTTTGTAATAAATAGGATTAAAATATTATTCAAATTAGAGAATTTAAAATTAAGAGAGGGTACATACAGCCGTGAAATTTTATATGTAGATGTATTCTGTAAAATAGTTAATACCCTTCTATTAAAATATTTAATTTAATGCTACTAAAATGAAGTTTAAGAATATCTGTTGTCGCCATATAAAATTATATTCACGGGCAGATCTGAAGAATAAAACATCCTGGTCCCGTTTGTAAACTAATGTACAAAAATTATGAAATTGAACCAATATATGCATAATAAAAGCGCTGAAATTGTATGGGACACTTACTACTTATGTTCACGAATATTAGAAGATATACCCTTGTATTAGTAGAAGTTGCATGTATTACAACATGAGTTTCTAAAATCGTATGTCAAAAATAAAGCATAACAGTTTCTAAAATATTATGCTAAAATAAACCATATGACGTAATTAATTGAAAATGTCAATATTTCCGTAATCTTGTAAACCTAAAGGCTCTAATTCATTTGCCCGTCCTACGTCCAATATATGACTTTCAACAATACATTGATAATGTCAATAGGCCCCGGAAATATCAGTATTAATAATGTTTAAACCTCAAGAACGTAATTGATGAAATGCAGTTAAAAATGCCATATCCCTGAATTTTTTTTCTATATACATATCTTTATTACTTAAATGTTATCGGAAAAGATTTAATAAAAATAGTAAGCCGCATGAACACATTGCATTTAAATCCGTTGCTATGTGAATTTATATAATTTTCTTCAAATAGATTGGTAAAAAAAATATCGTCTGCATACTGCTATCTCTATGGAAGACTTAATTGTTCTTTTTACTTTCCTTACATACATATAATGTATAAGGAAAGTATTGTGACAGGGTCGACGATTCGAATTCGAATTTTCGACAGGAGAGCACGTTTCAAGCATCCCTGAACACCAATCAGACGTTTTTGAGGTGATGTCTGCGTGTGTGTGTGTGTGGAAACGATAACTGACGAACGAATGGACCGATTCGAACGAAATTTGGTACAAAAAATACAATCCGTGAATATTGGAAACCTATTGTTTTTAAACGCAATCGAATGTTCAGAACCCACATAAATTTCCCAGAAAATTTTAAAAAAATCATCAAAAATATAAAACTATTAATAAAGTTACGCAAATAGGCATTTCTTACGTAATTTTTCCTTAAAAAACGATTAACATAAACTTTAAAACGCTAGCACTAACCGTTCTCGAGATATTGCACATTTTTCAAATAAATTTATCAAAATATCCCATAAATTAAAAAAAATATTAACTGTTGAGATAATAACTGTTGAAATAATAATTAACTGTTGAAATAATAACAACATTCTCGAGGATTTAGCTCATTGCATTCATGAGAAAAGATACTTTGAGTAATACTTTTGTATTTGAACGCCAGTAATCATTTATTTACTATAATTATAACTTATTTGTCTCCATAGCGTTGGGAGATTTGGGCGACGAATTTGGCGGAATATTACCAACTTGCCGACTTTTTAAATGTTACCAAATTAATGCAAATCTAGCCAAATGGATAAAAATGACGTTAAATCACTGAAAATGACGACTAATTGACAAAAATTCAATATCTTGGAAAGAATATAATTATCTACTATAAGAATAACCGATGTTTTATACTGTAAAAGTAGTAAATTCATTGCATTATATAAGGAAAGTCATATGCTGCCCACATCGGATTTTTTAATTAATATCTAGACAACCCCTGGTCTAAAGAAACTCGAAACATGGACTAAATTTTAGGTGGGACAGACAGACAAATTTTCAATTTTATTCATATAGTCTAGCAGTATGCTCGTTTTTCGTACGGAAAATATAATATAAAGAAACTTAACATTCTCAAATATGTGTAAATTCCAAAAGTATTCTAAATGACTTTGTTACTTAATATATGTAATTTTATGCTCCTAAAAAGAAGTTTATAAATATATGTTATCGCTATACAAAATTGTTTTCAAGGCAGTTCTGAAGAATAAAACATCCTGGTCCCGTTTGTAAACAAATTTACAAAAAATATGTTGAGTCAATATTTACAAAATAAAAGCGCTTGTATCCGACCCGTACTACTTAGAATAATTAAATATATTACCCGAATATTAATAGAAGATTACACGTACTACAACATATGCGTTTCTAAAATAATTGCCGAAATAAAACAGATGACGTAATAAATTGAAATATCAATAATCCCGTAATTTTTAAACCTAAAGGCCGTAATTGATTCCAATATATGTCAAAAAAATCTGATGTGAGCAGCACATGACTTTCCTTATATAATACAATGGTTTTACTAGTTTTACAGTCAAATAATAATGTATAAGATACACGGCGTTGTGTTTTTATCATTAAATTGTACATTTGGATATTTTCCGGATGACAACATGTAAAACTATTTCAAAATACTCAATTAACTTATACTTCGCGCAACTATAAATAAACAATCGTCAATATTGACAGCGGCATCACTAAGCGATATATATTCCATACATTACGTCTTCAATTAGGCGTAATTTTCATTAATTTATCGTCATTTTTGCAATGTGAAGATATTTTTGCCAATTTGGTGCAAAATATCGCCAAGTTGACAATACTCTGCTAAATTATTCGCTAAGTTTGCCAAATACATCACCAAGTGTTACAGACAAACGGAGAGAAGAGTATTTCTTATATACTAGAAGGTGTGCACTTATATACTAGAAGTCATATGACGGTAATCAGGATTTGCGAGACATTACTTCCCATTTGGAGTCATTTTTATCAATTTGGCGACATTTTTGTCATTTCAACTTTTAAAATAATCGTCAAGTTGGCGATGTTCCGCTAAATTTCTCGCCGAACGTTACGCACGGACGGAGAAATTTATTATTCTTATAGTTTGCGCTTATGTTCTTTCCAAGATATTGAAATTCCATCATCTAGTCATCGTTTTCATTGATTTATAGTCGTTTTTATCAATTTGGCGAACTTTTCGTTAATTTAGCAACATTTTAAAAAGTCGCCAAGTTGGCGACATTCCACCAAAATCTCTTCAAGCGTTATGGACTGAGAAATAAGTTATTCTTGTAGCAGATAAATGACTATTGGCGTCTAACTACAAAAGTATTACCTAAAGTATATTTTTTCATGAATGGAACGAGCTAGATCCGCCAGAATATGTCACCAAATTTATCGTCTGATATTACTTATAAAAATGAACATAGTTGACAATAGGTAATTTTCTATTTTATATGATTTTTTGATAATTTTTTTTTAAATGTGCGATATCTCGAGAACGGTACATGCTAGCTTTCTAAAATTTATGTCAATCGCTTTCTAGTAAAAAATTACATAGGAAATGACAATTTTCGTAACTTTATTAAAGGCTTTAATTTTGTGAAGATTTTTTCAAAATTGCACTCGAAAATTTCAGAATGTTTTGAACATTCGATTGCATATAAAAAAATAGGTTTCCAGTATTCATGGATTGTGATTTTTGTACCAAATTTCGTTCGAATCGGTCCATTCGTTCGTCAGTTATCGTTTCCACAGACTCACTGACACGCACACACAGACATCATCTCAAGAACGTCTGGTTCGAGTTCAAGGATGTTCAAACGTACTCTCCCGTCGAAAACTCAAATTCGAATTTTCGACTCCGTCACAGTACTTTCCTTATACATTATATGTACATAAGTAAAGTAATATGTATCAAAATGCCTGTAATACTTATGTTCCCATTGATTAGAAAATATACCGGTGCATTTGTTGAAGATTACCCGTACTATGTACAATATATTAGTTTCAATTTTTGCAAAAATAAAATAATGACGTAATAAATTGAAAATATATATAATTCCCCGAAAATATCTATAATAATAATGTTTAAACCTGAAGACCGTAATTGATATAATACAGACAAAAGTGCATAACATCCCTGAAATTTATTTTATATACATATCTGTATTACTTAAATCCTAAAAGATTTCATAAGAATCGTTTACAGCATAAACACGTATTGGATTTAATTCCTTCGCTAAGCGACAGGATATAATTTCCTTCAAATGAATTGGCGAAAGATATATAATCTGCATAATGCTGGAAGGTTTCTGTTGTTGAGACCCAGAATGTCCGACCTACCCGAAAGGTGTAAGGTCGGACGGTCTGGGTCTCAACAACAACACGGCCGGGAAATGCCACCCAAGTTTGAGCTGAACCAGTGGGGGAGGCATCCACAGGGACCGTACCCTCTTTCCCCTACCACCAACCTCTCAGAAGGACTTACGGACCCACATGCTTAACGTGATCGTACTCCGCATGAACACGGCGGCAGTTGTGGCAGCGTGCAAATTCAAAGCGCAAACCACCGGGCTACCGCGCCCGAAATATGCCAACAGCACACGGTGTTCCCAGGTGGTCACCCACACAAGTACTAAACGCGCCCGATGTTGCTTGACTTCGGTGATCTAACGAGAACCGGAGTTTTCAGCACGGTAGGACCGTTGGCATCTCTGGAAGGTTGTTGTTGTTGAAACCCAGACCGTCCGACCTACCAGAAAGGTGTAATGTAACTGTTTGGACGGTCGGGAAGTGCCACCCAATTTAGACCGGAACCCAGTGGGGGAGACATCCACAGGGACCGTACCCTCCTTCTCCTACCACCAACCTCTCGGGCATCTCTGGAAGGTGTAATTGTTTATTTTTTTTTACTTTACCTTCAATACATGGTAATGTATAGGAAAGTATAGGAATCATGCCGAAAATCACAACTCGAGTTTTTGACGGATCTACACGTTTCGAGACCTCTAAAATATGAAAAAGCTATTTTTAGCGTGACGTCTGTGTGTGTGTCTGTCTGTGCAGATTTTGTATCCACTCTAACTAAAAACTAATTGACCGAATTTCATAAAATTTGGCAGGTAAGTCACTTGTGGACGACTATGGTGCTGATTAGTTTTGGGTACGATTCGAGATATAAGACCCTGCCTTTTTTTGCGAAATGGCGTGCAAAAACCTGTATCCACTCTAGCTGAAAAACTAATGGACCCAATTTCACAAACAGAAGAAAAATTGCTTGTGGGTCATCCTGGTGTTGATTAGATTTTGGTACGATTCGAAAAAAAAATAATTTACATTTTTTTGCAAAATGGCCCGCAAAAATCATCAAAATCTAAAATAAAAAATCTGATGAGGGCAGCACATGACTTTCCCTGCAGACTCAAATTCATATTTTTACTTTAATAATTCATTAAATTGAGTTTAATTGCACAAAATTACACTAAATTTGCATTTTTAATTCAATTTCTGATTGCATTTGGTAATTAGACATTTTTCTAAAAGTGGCATAACTAAATGCGAAAAATCTCAAATATCTCGAGAATGGTTAGTTCTAGAGTAAGAGAGTTGTTCTTATTATTTTAATCATCAAAAATTATGTATAAAACAAGCATTTAATTGATATATTTCAACATACGTAGATTTTTTAGATTTTGCGATTTTAGAGAGCCATTTCGTAAAAAAAGGCAGGTTCTTCTTCTCCGAATAATACCAAAATCTAATCAGTACCAGAGTATTGTACAAGTAACATATCTACCAAATTTTGTGAAATTTGGTTAATTAGTATTTTAGCTAGAGTGGATACATGAAATTGTTAAGGGCCATTTCGCAAAAAAAGGCGGTTCTGTTTTTATGAATCGTACCAAAAACTAATCCGCACCAGGATCATACCCAAGTGACTTACCTACCAAATGTTATGAAATTCGTCCATTAGTTTTTGAGTTAGAGTGGATACATACATTGCACAGACAGGCACACAGACAGACAGATACACACACAGACACCACGTTAAAAATGGTTTTTTCATATTCTAGAGGTCTCGAAGCGTGTAGATGCGTCGAAAACTCGAGTTTCGATTTTCGGCATGATTCCAATACTTTCCCTATACATAACCATGTATTGCAGGGAAAGTAAAAAATCTGATGTGGGCAGCACATGACTTTCCCTGCAGACTTATATACACGTTCTATTTATTTTAATTAAATTTAATTCACTTATAATTCAATTTTCGTTCTCATTCGGTAACTGGACTTATTTTCAAAGATGGCGTAGAGAGCATACGAAAAAACTAATGGGGTTGGTCTTATTCTTCGTTAAAAATCACGTATAGAACTAAAATTTAATGGATATATTTGGCATACATAGTTTTTTATTTTAGATTTTGGCGATTTTTGCGGGCCATTTTGCAAAAAAAGGCAGGTTATTTTTTTCCGAATCGTACCAAAATCTATTCAGCACCAGGGTAACCTACAAGCGACTTATTTACCGAATTTTGTGAAATTCGGTCCATTAGTTTTTCAGCTAGAGTGGATACAAGCTTTTGCGGGCCGTTTCGCAAAAAATGCGGGTTCTTTTATCCCGAATCGTACCCAAAACAAAACAGCACCAGATTCGCCCACAAGTGACTTACCTACTAAATTTTATGAAATTCGGTCAATGAGTTTTTAGTTAGAGTGGATACAAAATCTGCACAGACAGACAGACAGACACACACACACACACACAGACGTCACGCTAAAAATAGTTTTTTCGTATTCCAGAGGTCTCGAAACGTGTAGATCCGTCGAAAACTCGAGTTGCGATTTTCGGTATGATTCCAATACTTTCCCTATACATTACCATGTATTGCAGGGAAAGTAAAAACTACGTATGCTCAAATATATCAATTAAATGCTTGTTTACACGTAATTTTTAACGAAGAAAAGAATAAGATTAACCCCATTACACTAGGACTAGATGTTCTCGAGATATATATTTTTTTTTTCGTATTTTCTCTACGCCACCTTTGAAAATAAGTCCAGTTACCAAATGAGAACTAAAATTGAATTAAAAGTGAATTAAATTTAATTAAAATAAAGATAATGTGGATATATGTCTGCAGGGAAAGTCATGTGCTGCCCACATCAGATTTTTAATTTCCCTGCAATGCATGGTAATGTATAGGGAAAGTATAGGGAAAGTATTGGAATCATGTCGAAAATCGCAACTGGAGTTTTCGACGGATCTACACGTTACGAGACCTCTAGAATGCGAAAAACTATTTTTAGCGTGACGTCTGTGTGTGTGTCTGTGCAATGTATGTATCCACTCTAACTCAAAAACTAATGGACCGAATTTCATAAAATTTGGTAGGTAAGTCACGTGAATGTGACGCTGGTGCTGATTAGTTTTTGGTACGATTCGTGAAACCAGAACCGCCTTTTTTGCGAAGTAGCCCGTAGAAATTTTATTTATCCGCTCTAGCTAAAATACTAATTGACCAAATTTCACAATATTTGGTAGATAAGTTACTTGTGGGACACTCTGGTGCTGATTTGATTTGGGTACGATTCGGAAAAAAACAACCTGCCTTTTTTACGAAAAAAATCGAGAGGCTTCAAATTTTAAAATAAATTTGGTAGATAACAACTTTTCAATTTTTTTTTTTTAATTTTATATCATTCTTCATGATATACTTATTTGATGGCGTTTTTAATGCACTTTCCTTCGTCCTAGAGAGTTAAAATTTGATACACAGCTTAAATTTGTTGAACATTTTATTCTACAAAAATTTGGTGGATCTTTAAATATAGATCATACATTTTTTTCGAAATGGCCTGCAAATAATCCCCGTTCACTTCTATAAATCATTGTTGTAATATTGTTAAAAATTCTGATGTGGGCAGCACATGTCTTTCCCTGCATACTCATATTCACGTTCTCTTTATTTCTTCAATAATAATTTGAGTTTATCTGCACAAAATAACAGCCATACGTATTTTAAATGACATTGAATTTGCACGTTAAACTTAAATTTGGTTCTCATTTGATAGCTGGACTTATTGTCAAAGGTGGCGTAGCGAAAACGCGAAAAAACAAGAATATCTCAAGAACGACTAGTCAGTCCTAGAGTAATGGGGTTAGTCTTATTCTTTTTGTTGTCAAAAAAAACGTATAAAATAGGAATTTAATTGATATAATTGAGCACACGTAGTCTTATTTTTATATTTAACGATTTTTGCGGACCATTTCGCAAAAATTGCCAGTTCCTTTTTCCCGAATCGTACTAGAATAACCTACAAATGATTTATATACCAAATTCTGTTAAATTTGGTATATAAATCACTTGTAGGTTATTGAAATATTATACACCAAATTTTGTTAAATTTGTTCCATTAGTTTTTAGCTAGAGTGGATTTCTGCCGGCCATTTTTCAAAGAAGGCAGATTCTTTTATTACGAATCGTACTGTAATCTAATGAACATCAGGATTTCCCAGAAAAAACAGACCTACCAAATTTTATGAAATTCGGTCCATTAATTTTTCAATTAGAGTGGATGTAATATCCTCACAGACACACAGAAATATACATAGATACACCCTTACACATACAGACGTCTTCCTGAAAATAGATTTTTCGTGTTCTAGAAGTCCCAAAACGTGTAGATCCTTCGAAAATTCGAGTTCCGATCTTCGGCACGATTCCAATACTTACAATACATGCACATTGAATACATTCCAATTGAATACATGCAAACACACATGTATTATCTGTATATCTGTGTATTATCTGTGTATCTAAATTCCGTGCCTACGCAATTACAATAGTTGTGATTTTAAATGATCCCTAAACTTTTATTATTTCTTCAAGGAAGCCCAATTTTAACTTATGCAGAATGCAAATATCTCAAGCGATTGTAAGGTGAGTTACATAAGAATTGCTGAATTTTTTTCACACAAAATTATTTAGCTCGGGAGTCTGGAATACGAGTTATATGAATGAAATATTCATTGATTTTGCATAGTGACGTAGATGATTTATATTTCGATACAGTTTTAAATATTTAAGTATAATAAATTACTGTAGTACTGTGATAATGTAAAAAATATCACCCCTGAATGTATCACATTTTAGAGATTTTTAAATGAAATTGCATTTCAGTTTGAAAGTTTTTCATAAGCAATGCTTATGCATGATTGATCTTTCTTGTTAATTTTACTGATGTCGGGATTGCATCCTCAGGTGTAGATGCCACAAGTATTTATATTTTCGAAAGCAATCTTGTGCCCAATCTTTTAGTTATAAACTTTTGATTCTCCGAACTTTTCTATGTCATTTGTAATTTTGAATATTTTATTCTTTATGGTATGTGAAATATGCTCTGTCTAATTTAGTTTATTATCAATAATTGGTTCTAGATGTTTAATTTTATTAGCAATTTTGATGTTTTTTTACACTTTACAACAAAGCTGAAAAGTGTTTATGACTTCGTTCATTCTGTCTGTCCGTTAGCACGATAACTGCCATAAAAATGACTTAATCAAAATGAAATTTTAGTATGTTGTACAGACTGTCTGTGGGACCTATGGGAATATAAATGAATAATATCACCCAATTAGTTTTGGATTGAACCCGGGTTGAAAAAATGAAATACATTGAACCCTATTAGAACTAATTTTTCAAACATTTTTTAAGTGAATTAAAATTCACAAATTGCTTCAAAAGTTTTAGGAAATATTCAAATTATCCCATAAAATATAAAAAAAATTTCAGCAAAATATATACAGTAGTTTTTTAAATAAAAATTAAAATAATTACACCTTTTACACGAAGCGATCACGTGACCATTATATGAAGAGTCACGTGACCCACTTCAAAATAAAATATAGCATCCATCTTGTGTCAAAATCGTGATTTTTAAAGTTCTTTTTAATTCATATGTAGTGTTGTATCCGTCCTAAAACCGCTTTATTTTTGCTTAAATTCTGTGCATCTACATACTGAAATAACGCAATTACAATATATTTGAGTTTAAATGATCCTCCAAATTTAATTATTTTTACATCGAAACTTAATTTTCACTTATGGGAAAATGTAAACAGCAAAATATGTAGAAAGAGTTATATAAGAATTGCTGAACTTCTTTAACGCAAAATTATTTAGCTCACTGAATCAGCAATATAGCTGATATGAATGAAATATTCATTGATTTTACATAGAGAAGCAGACGATTTTTTCGATGACATTTTAAGCATAGAGTTTAATTTCTTGTACGTCCATGGTCTTAAGTTTTTAAGTAAAATAAATTATTATAGTATTGTGATTAATGAAATGAATAGAAAAATGTTTATGAATGAAATGCTGCTTTAACAGAGAGAGCCAGGCGTGTTATCTTTCGATGACGTCATTTGAATAAATTTCAATTGTTTTCGGTGAAGTTTTCAAATATAATAAATTATTGTAGTATTATGATTGTTTTAAAAACATTACCGTGGAATATTTCGAATTTTAGAGGTGTTTAATCCAGGCAATTTATATTTCAATGCCGTCATTTTAATGAAGTTCATTTTTTTCGATGAAGTTTTAAGTTTTCAAATATAATAAATTAATGTAGTATTATGAAAATTTATCAAATATTACCGAGGAATGTATCGCATTTTAGAGATGTTTAAATAAAATTGCATTGAAGTTGGAAAGTGTTTCATAATCAATGCTTCATGCATGATTGATCTTTCTTGTTTTTTAATCACCCCATATATTGAGATCTGAGTAATAGCTATAATTGCATTGTAATTATTCATTACCTTGTGGAGGGTTTACGTGGTTCACTTTGGAGGATCACTTTGGTTGAATCACTGAAAGTGAAAGGTGTAAACGTTGCAATCACTGAAAGTGATCGTTAAAAGAGATGGTTGAAAGAAGTTGACCACTATCAAGTTTCGTTCACTTTGGAGGATTCGCTTTGAATTAATCATCCAAATTGAAACATGTAAAGCGTTTATAATATATGTTCATTTTCAGTGAAAGTTAAATTCAGTAGACACAATCTTTTGTCTATTTAAACAATATTAATTAACATAATAACAAGTAAGATCAATCATGCATAAAGCATTGATTATGAAACACTTTCCAACTTCAATGCAATTTTATTTAAACATCTCTAAAATGCGATACATTCCTCTAATATTTTTTAAATTATCATAATACTACAATAATTTATTATATTTGAAAACTTCATCTAAAACAAATGAAATTTATTCAAATGACGTCATCGAAATATAACTCGCCTGGCTCTCTATATAAAAGCAGCATTTCATTCATAAACGTTTCTTCATTCATTTCATTCTTCATAATATTATAATAATTTATTTTATTTAAAAACTTAAGACCACGGAAGTACAAGTAATTAAACTCGGTGCTTAAAACTTCATCGAAAAAATCTGTGTTCTCTGTGTAAAATCAATGAATATTTCATTCACATCAGCTATATTGCAGACTCCATGACATAAATAATTTTGCGTTAAAGAAATACAGCAATTCTTATACAATTAATTCTACATCTTTTGGTATTTACATTCTCCATGAGTGAAAATTAGGCTTCGTTGTAGAAATAATCAAAGCTGGCTGATCATTTAAACTCAAATATATTGTAATTGCGCTGTTTCAGTATGTAGATGCATAAAATTTAAGAAAAAATAAAGAGGTTTTAGGACGGATACAACACTCAATATGAAATAAAATGAACTCTAAAAATCACAATTTTGACACAAAACGGATGCCATATTTTATTTTGAAATTGGTCACGTGATCGCTTCATATAAAATATGTAATTATTATTTTAATTTTCATTTTAAAAACTACTGAATACATGTTGCTGAAATTTTTTATATATATTTTGTGGAATATTTCCTAAAACTTTCGAAGCATATTGTGAATTTTAAATTCGCTTAAAAAATGTTCGAAAAATTAGGTCCCATAGTTCAGTGTATTTCATTTTTGCAACCCGGGTTCAATCCAAAACTAATTGGGTGATATTATTAATTTATATTCCCTTAGGTCCCAGAGACCGTCTGAATAGCATACAAAAATTTCATTTTGTTAGTCATTTTTACGGCAGTTATCGTGCTAACGGACGGACAGACAGACACACAGACAGAATGAATGAACAAAGTCATAAACACTTTTCAACTTTGCTCTAAAGTGTTAATAAAAGGTGCTATAATAAAACGGATTTTTTTTTTTTATGCGTCATAAAGCAGCATTTCAATAATGATTATTTTCACATTTTGAAATATTATTGTGTTGTTAAACTTTATACTTCAAATATGGTTACACAGAAAAGAATTGTTTTTAACACTTTACAACAAAGTTGAAAAGTGTTTATGACTTTGTTCATTCTGTCTGTCTGTCTGTCTGTCCGTTAGCACGATAACTGCCGTAAAAATGACTTAATCAAAATGAAATTTTAGTATGTTGTTCAGACGATCTGTAGGACCTATGGGAATATAATATCACCCAGTTAGTTTTGGATTGAACCCGGGTTGAAAAAATGAAATACACTGAACTATGGGACCTAATTTTTCAAACATGTTTTAAGCGGATTTAAAATTCGCAAATTGCTTCGAAAATTTTAGGTAATATTCAAATTGTTCCATAAAATATATAAAATAAATTCAGCGAAATATATTCAGTAGTTTTTTAAATAAAAATTAAAATAATAATAACACCTTCCATATGAAGCGATCATGTGACCATGATATGAAAAGATCACGTGACCCACTTCAAAATACGGCATCCATCTTGTCTCAAAATCGTGATTTTTAAAGTTCTTTTTAATTCATAATGAGTGTTGTATCCGTCCTAAAACCACATTGTTTTTGTTTAAATTCTGTGCATCTACATACGGAAACAATGCAATTACAATATATTTAAGTTTAAATGCTCATCCAAATTTGATTATTTCTACAACGAAGCCTATTTTTCACGTATGTAAAATGTAAACAGCAAAATATGTAGAATGAGTTGTATTAGAATTGCTGTATTTCTTTAACACAAACTCATTTAGTTAATGGAGTCTGCATAGCTGATATGAATGAAATATTCATTGATTTTACAAAGAGAAGGACGATTTTTTTCGATGAAGTTTTACGCATAGAGTTTAATTACTTGTAGCTCCATGGTCTTAACTTTTAAATAAAATAAATTGTTATAGTATTGTGATGAATGACATAAATGGGAAATTGTTAATGAATGAAATGCTGTTTTTATAGGGAGATCCAGGCGTGTTGTTTCTTCTACGACGTCATTTGAATTAATTTCAGTTGTTTTCGATGAAGTTTTCAAACATAAATTATCGTAGTATTATCAAAATTCTAAAATTATAACCGAGGAATTTATCACATTTTAGAGATGTTTACACCAGGCAATTTATATTTCAAGGCCGTCATTTGAATGAAGTTCATTTTTTTCGATGAAGGTTTAAGTTTTCAAATATAATAAATTAATGTAGTATTGTGATAAGTTTTAAAATATTACCGAGGAATGTATTGCATTTTAGAGATGTTTAAATAAAATTGCATTGAAGTTTGAAAGTGTTTCATAATCAATGCTTTAAGCATGATTGTTCTTTCTTGTTAAATTTTAATGAAATATTAAAGCATACTGCTGAATGCATACATATAATTTGCAAATTATGCATGCATTCAACATCAAATGATAATATCAACAAATATTCAGGTAAACAATTTCATTGAGAATTTTGAGATGCAGGTTTTATTAACACTTTACAACAAAGTTGAAAAGTGTTTATGACTTTGTTCATTCTGTCTGTCTGTCTGTCTGTCTGTCTGTCTGTCTGTCCGTTAGCACGATAACTGCCGTAAAAATGACTTAATCAAAATGAAATTTTAGTATGTTGTTCAGGCGGTCTATAGGACCTATGGGAATATAAATGAATAATATCACCCAATTAGTTTTGGATTGAACCCGGGTTGAAAAAATGGAATACATTGAGCCCTATGGGACCTAATTTTTCAAGCATTTTTTAAGCGGATTTAAAATTCCCAAATTGCTTCGAAAATTTTAGGCAATATTTAAATTGTTCCATAAAATATATAAAAAAAAATTCAGCGAAATATATTCAGTTGTTTTTTAAATAAAAATTAAAATAATAATAACACCTCTTATATGAAGCGATCACGTGTCCATGATATGAAACGATCACATGACCCACTTCAAAATGATATATGGCATCCATCTTGTGTCAAAATCGTGATTTTTAAAGTTCTTTTTAATTCATATTGAGTGTTGTATCCGTCCTAAAACTACTTTATTTTTGCCTAAATTCTGTGCATCTACATACTGAAACAACGCAATGACAATATATTTCAGTTTAAATGCTCTTCCAAATTTGTTTATTTCTACTATTAAGCCTATTTTTCACCTATGTAAAATGTAAACAGCAAAATATGTAGAATGAGTTGTATTAGAATCGCTGTAATTCATCAACACAAAATCATTTAGTCCATGGAGTCTGCTCAGCTGATGTGAATGAAATAGTTATTCATTGATTTTAGAAAGAGACGGACGATATTTTTCGATGAAGTTTTACGCATAGAGTTAGTTTACTTATTTGTAGCTCAATGGTCCTAATTTTTAAATAAAATAAATTATTATAGTATTGTGATGAATGACATGAATGGGGGAATTATTTATAAATGAAATGTTGCTTTTATAGAGAGAGCCAGGCGTGTTATTTTTTATGACGTCATTTGAATGAATTTCAGTTGTTTTCGATGAAGTTTTCAAATATAATAAATTATCGTAGTATTATGATAATTCTAAAATTATTACCGATTAATGTATCACATTTTAGAGATGTTTAAACCAGGCAATTTATACTTTAATGCCGTCATTTGAATGAAGTTAATTTTTTTCGATGAAGGTTTAAGGTTTCAAATATAATAAATTAATGTAGTATTGTGATAAGTTTTAAAATATTACCGAGGAATGTATTGCATTTTAGACATGTTTAAATAAAATTGCATTGAAGTTGGAAAGTGTTTCATAATCAATGCTTTAAGCATGATTGATCTTTCTTGTTTGACATTGTGTGAGTAAAACACTTAATATTGCGTGAAAATTTATAAAATTCTTCATATTCAAGAACAAGGAAACATACCCAGAAAGCTAATGATGTTAAATACACATTTAGATTACTACGCACTTTAGCTTGTAATCCACGACAAATAAATATAATTCCATTCTGTATATAATTAATATAGGTTAACACTTGCATCTCATTAAAGATGAATCCTTTTTCTTGTAATCCGGTATACATTGTACAAAGTACTATGACTATGTTGAAAAATAAACTATTAACTTTGCATAAACTTGTATATTCGCTATGTAGAAATAAAATTACCTTTACTTTTTTAATTACCTTCACCATGCAATTTATCTCATACTTTATTCAACGAATATTCATGAAATCTAGCATTTTGTTTGATTACGAATTCATGGAATGTAAATTAGATAATGGTCCAATCGGAAACAATAAATCATTCCCATCCACGCTATTAAGTGTATGCTATAGCTGAGTATGACTGTATTATTATTTTTTTTTCTGTTTTTACATTCATGATTTTCTTTCTCATTTCAGGATCAGAGCCTAGACTCCTGAAAAGAACCCTTCGTTATTTGTATACAGTTTAAATTATTTCGAAAGCTTCAGGGTTGCTAAATTCTGTACTTATTTCTGCCATTTTCAAAATGTTCCAGGAAGAAAAAGCATTGCCTACAAGTGGGCTTAAAGATTGGCCCAACATTCAATGGACCATCTCTGATTTCTTTACAGACACTAAAAACAATATATCGCATTTTGGTTCAGCTAATATGAGTCCAAGCTCACGTTGGAATCTCCAGCTAGATGTAGATACGGAGTTTGATGGCGTCTCTACTGGTCGGGGATGGATATCTATGTATCTCACAGGAGAAAATCTTCCAGAGATGGCATATCGAACTTGCATCTTTGGTGTACAAGATGAAAATGAAAAGGTCTATAAGAGTGCAGAAGTCGAAAGCGAGTTCCCACTTTGTCTACATCCAAGAAAACATTATTTTAAATTGAAAAATTTTATTCAGCTGTCCGAGCTCGTAGCAGACAGACACAAGTTATCACGAAACAATAGTCTGACTGTTTTCTGCACCATGAAATTGTACCCAAGTTTTAAGGGAACAGAACAGACACTGCCAAATAGACTAAGTAAGTACCGTAGCATATAAGACTTTATTTTAAATATTAAACTATTAGTCATAATTTGGAACATTTTTGGTGAGTGACAGTGTTCCGTACCGCCAAGTCGTCATTTCGAAATCTGTAGCTGGCATGAGTATATTATACGTGACATGATAAAACCCGACTTTCGTGGTTCTATATCTTAGTTCTCAAGATTTGTTGCTATAGACTTGATATTTTTACAATGTAATATTACCACAAAGCTGACAGAAACAAAAAAAATTACAATTAGTGCGGTATCACCCAAGAAAAGATAACTTTAAAACGGCGACTTTTGGTTCAGCCGTCCACTTTTTTCAGTGTTGACGGACCTAAAACTTTAACTACTGAACCGATTTTAATGAAGTTGCATTCACTTTGTACGTTCTGATGCGCGGTACATACTATTTCTTAAACATAATCAAATTTATTTAGAATTTCAAAATTTTTAAAAACTAGAAGTACCTACATACTTTGCTTTCAAAACTTCAAGATACATTTGATTTAAAATTTTCAAAATTGCAAAAACCGGAATAAATGGTGTTCGGCTATAAAGTAAAATTTGCAATATCTGCTATATCATTGGTGCCTAATCATATTTGCAAATATTTTGTTAATTTTTATTCTATTCCTGGTTTTTTAATTGAGTTAATACATCTTAGCAATATCCGAACAAGCGATTTGAATCCTGTGTTGGACATTCACATGTCTCTTTGGTATTTTCACTTTTTCTTTGGAATGGCGTTCGGTCCCGTTCTAACTATACACTTCATGAATCAGCCTATTGTAAGCACACATCGCTGTCACCTCAAAAAAGTTTGTCACCACCAAAAACTTCGAAGTTTTTATTAGTTGAATTTCATGCCATCACATTCTTACTTCGTTGCCATGGACAAAAAGTTTAGCGTTGCCATCGCAAGAAAATTTTAGTGATGCAACCGCAAAATGTTTAGTGTTGCAATCGAAATAAAATTCCTAAGTTCTTATCAGTAACAGTCAAATCACCACATAAAATTATCTTCCTCAAATATAGGAAACCTTTCTCATACTGTGTTATAGCCGTAGATATGCTATATACCCGTAGCAGTAGCTATAAAAAGGGGGTTGTGGGCCAATTTGAGGAGGTGCAGCAGCCGATGACTCATTGAGGAGGAGGGTTGTTATCGGAAGTAGTTTTGTGGAGGGAGGGTGTTATCAGTATGGAAAGCCAACGTGACCTTTACGCTGAGGAAGTCTTGGGTGGATATCGCAATGAGGCAAATTGTTATCTAAGGAAGTATTGCGAAAGGTGTATGCTATCAGCATGGAACACCAACTTGACCTTGATGCTGAGGTACTGGCCTTATCGCAAGGGAGTGAAATATTTGGACATTGATAAATTGTGGCGATGCCGCAATATTTGAATAGTTGATCTATATGATAATCTGGGAGTGGGAGTTGATATCTGACCCGCTTGCGTAATGAGATAACAGGAGCTCTGTGGACAACGACCTCCCTCGGCTGCTGATGACGTACTGGCACGACCAAGGTTACTATATCTATAAGGTTGCGCCACTTCAGCTCTAGCCAATGAGAGCACGTAAAGACGCAACGTCACTTGGAGTTATATGTCAGGAGCGGCCCGGTAGACTCCAATGTTAAAGGATGCTAACAAAGTTAATTTAATCCTTTTTTTTTAATTTAAAATAAGAAATAAATACTCAAATAACATTAATTTTACTTGAACACAACTTAAATATGCAGTACAGGGTTTTTTTGGAAGGGTACATATATAATAAAACTGTATTTCCCTTTCTGAAAAATACAAATCATCTGAAAGTTTCGTTTCGCTTTTTGAAACCAGTCAATGTTATTACAGGAGGCGATGATATTTTTAATGAATTTTGTTTTAAATACACGAATTTACAGAAATATGTTCGGAAAGTTTTCTAAACAAGCAATCATTCTAAAATGTTCATTATACACAAATAAACATTGCGTAATTTCTTTCTAAATGCATATAAATAAAGTTATTTTCGATTATGTTATCTCTAATAATTGAAAATCAAAACAATAATTAAAACGCTAAGACTAAGAGTTTTATGTCTTTTTAGGGGGGGAGGGGATGTACTTATGCCTAACTAGTAAATGATTTAAGTGATGCTTCTATAATTTATATGAATTTTGTTCACAATTTGCATGCACATACATGTACACAACTTGAAATCTGATTTAAAACAGCGGTTCCCAACCTTTATCCCCTTGAAAACCCGCGCCTGTTTATTTTTTTGAATCGTACTCCCCCCCCCCCCATTTTTTGAATGTAATAAAATTTAATTAATAAAATGTAATGTAATAAAATTTAACTAATAAAATGTAATGTAATAAAATTTAATTAATATAAAATGTGCGAGATTAAATCCTGTTCGATTTTTCAAACATTACAAGAACATCATTAGAAAATATATAAAGATACAAATAACTTGCTGTAAAATGAAATGAATGAGTATACTGTACTTTCATCTTTTAAGATTTAAAAATCCTACATAATGGAACTTCATGAACTAAACTAATGTTTCAAGAAAGAAGTGCATTTTCCCAAATTAATATAAATTTTACATTGTTGACTACTTTAAAAGAAAATTTTTGATTAAAATTTGCATTATTCAACCTTAAAAAAAGGAATATAAATAAATTTTGAAAATATAAATGTGCTTTTAGTCATTAATTTCTTAATAAAAAATATCTTTGGTTTAATAAACGAATTTAAATGAGTCCTATTCTTCAATACTGAAATTTTTGCATGTATCTGAGGTTAGGAAACACGACTCTAAAATATACATTATATTACGAAAAGAACACTTATTTATTCACATAAAAAAAGCTAGCATTGCCTGGAATTTAAGATGCAAATCTTTGATTAAAATTCTAGTTGAACTTGTAAGAAGTCTTCTAAACCGATAAACACTTTAAAAATACACTTGTTTCAAATAAAAAAAAAACCCGCGCGCCATCTTGTGCCGCGCTCTGCAAGTAAACTCCAACTCCAACTGACGTCACAGATCGTGTTCGTGGCAGAGGAGTGGCACCCCCCTGGGCACGACTTCGCCGTGGTGACGTACTTGGAGTGGAGTGATGTGGCGCCGCCTGGCGAAAATTTTGGTGGTTAAGGAAGAATGCTGCCATCTATCGGCATTTTTTATAGTTCTGAATGTAAAAGGATATATTTCAGCTATCGGAGATCGAACCCGAAATTGGTAGCCACATGCCTTGACCATTGTACGATTGGCGACTTGTTCAGAGTGTGTTTAAGAATGAAGTCTTTTCTGTGAATGAGGAGGAAAAAACGAATGGGGGGATTTATTCAATGTCTTCAGAAATTTGAATGGAGTTATGAAAGAGAATTATTAAAAGGAACTATATTTCTATAAAAATGATATGTATTTTATGAAAAGGGTGTTTTGAATAGATGTGAACAGAGTTAATTCTTGAATTCGTAATGATTTTTCGACGTGTGCTAATACAGTCGTGTGTATACAAACACATCAGGGTAGCAATTTTTCAAGGTGTTTGTTGTTTAATGATATGGTTTTATTTTTTTTTTCATGATAACTTAATAAAGAAATGATTTTCATTTTATGTTTAAAAATAGTCTGATAGTGAATTATTCTTATAAATTTTCAGGGCACACAAAAATTGTGTATGTCAAGTGGATTTACGGGATTTTATCTAGCGAATACGATTCGACCATTTTTAGAGCAATCTTTCTTCGTACACCGTGGGGAATTTTAATATAGCACCTCTTGAATACGATTGGACTATTTTCAGAGCAATCTTACTTTGTATACTCTGGGGATTTTTTGCACCATGTTTTTAACATCTGCAGAATAAGATTTGACTGTTTTCAAAGCGATCTTTCACCGTGGGGAATTTTAACACCACGACTTTAGGTCTCATGAATACGTTTCAACAGTTTTAGTTTTGTACACTATGGGAAATGTAAACACACTGTTCTAGAATCTTCTGAATATGATTCGATTATATTTTTATAAAAAGAGTGTTTGGAATAGATGTGAATGGATTCTATATTATTAGCTACTTAACAAGTTTTCGACGTGTATTAATACAATCGAGTTCATACGAATACATCATGCTAGCAATTTTTCAGGGTGTTCTGTAGCGATATGGTTTTTATTTTTTTATGAAAACTTAATAACGAAATAATTTTAATTTTATGTTTAAAATTAAACCAATTGCAAAAAGACGATTGGTGAATTATTCTTATGAATTTTCAGTGAACACAAAAATTGTGTGTGTTAAGTGGATTTTATCTAGTGAATACGATTCGACCATTTTTACATTCGACCGTTTATACGACCATCTACCCAGTATTTCATTTTTCGGTGAGAAAAGACTACATGGGGTAAAGCAGTGGTTAGCTCAAGAAGCTTTATAAAATTAATAAGTAATTAAAAGTAAGTAATTAAGAAAGAATATCTACTTTTAACTTTGGAATCATCTTGTTAAACTTGAATTAATGACGTCATCTTATATTAGATCTTAGATAAGATAAGTTCTCATTTTTAATACTCTAATTAGTGTGTATATCGCTCATTTCTAGTTTGGATGGCTGCTGATGAAGACATCGTTCTGTAAGTTATTTTCATGTTCTTGTTAACTATTTTGTACATTCCGCGCGATGTGTGACACACTTCACCAAAAGTTATAAATATATACAAAATTTGCTGAGTATGTAATGTTAATATGATTAAAAATTATGAACTACAACTAAGTTTGATTTCTCCATTCACCAAAATATTTGCAAAGCATTGGTGAAAACATCTTTGTTAATTAAAAACAGTCGAATCGTATTCAGAAGATTCTAGAACAATGTGTTTACATTTTCCATAGTGTACAAAACCGAAATCCATTTTTAAAAAAGGACTGTCGAAACGTATTCATGAGACATATAGTCATGGTGTTAAAATTCCCCACGGTGTATGAAGAAAGGTCGCTTTAAAAACAGTCGAATCGTATTCTGTAGATATTAAAAACAGGGTGTAGAAATTCCCCACAGTGTACAAAGTGAGGTTGTTCTGAAAATAGACGAATTGTATTCAAGAGGTGTTATATTAAAATTCCCCACGATGTACCAAGAAAGATCGCACTAAAAATGGTCGAATCATATTCACTAGATAAAATCCACACAATTTTTGTGTTCACTGAAAATTCATAAGAATAATTCACTAATCGTCTTTTTGCAATTAGATTCATTTTAAACATAAAATTAAAATAATTTCGTTATTAAGTTATCATAAAAAAATAAAACCATATCCTTATAGAACACCCTGAAAAATTGCCAGCATGATGTGTTCGTATACACTCCACTGTATTAGTACACGTCGAAAAATCGTTAAGTAGCTAATAACATAGAATCCATTCACATCTATTCGAAACACCCTTTTTATAAAATATATATAATTTTTATAAAATAGATATCATTTTTATAAAAATATAGTCGAATCGTATTCAGAAGATTCTAGAACAGTGTGTTTACATTAGTGTACAAAACTAAAACTGTTGAAACGTATTCATGAAGCGTAAAGTCGTAGTGTTAAAATTACCTACGGTGAAATATCGCTTTGAAAACAGTCGAATCGTATTCTGTAGATGTTTAAAACATTGTGTAGAAATTCCCCACAGTATACAAATTAAGATTGCTCTGAAAATAGTCGAATCGCATTCAAGAGGTGTTATATTAAAATTTCCCACGTTGTACTAAGAAAGATCACTCTAAAAATGGTCGAATCATATTTGTTACGTAAAATACCGTAAACCCACTTAACATACACAATTTTTGCGTGCCCTGAAAATTCATAAGAATAATTCACACTTAGATTCATTTTATACATAAAATTAAAATCATTTCGTTGTTAAGTTATCATAAAAATAAAATAAAACCATATCGTTATACAACAAACACCCTGAAAAATTGCTGCCCTAATGTGTTCGTATAGACTCCACTGTATTAGTGCACGTCGAAAAATCATTACGAATTCAAGAATTAACTCTGTTCACATCTATTCAAAACACCTTTTTTATAAAATACATATCATTTTTATAAAAATATAGTTCCTTTTAATAATTCTCTTTCATAACTCCATTCAAATTTCTTAAGCCATTGAATAAATCCCCCCACCCGCTTCTTCCTTCACATTCACAGAAAAGACTTCATTCTTCAACACACTCTGAACAAGTCGCCGATCGTACAATGGTCAAGGCATGTGGCTACCAATCTTCGGGTATAATAGTGTCTAGAACTAATAGTGTGCCGACCGCCTATACCTCCCAATGCTGGGAGATGTTCCTGAAAAGCCGCCTCCGCCAGACGGTGTTGGTCTCGAATAAGCGGTCTAAAGCGGAGGAGTTAACATTGAAACAAATGGGAATTTGTTGCAAATGAAATGACTGATATCTTTCGAAATAACTGAAGAATTTGTGTGAAATTGGGTGTGATTATTGTAAGTGGTATACACAAAAAGTCATTTGATTTTCAGAGAGATTGAGCTAGGGATATATTCTTATTTTTAAAATTTTATTTAACTTGATCTGGTGTTCGTTCAAACATTTGAGGTCCAAAATAATCAGGTTCATTTATCATAGTAACGCGAAATTCGTTATGACGTTTCCTCTTGTGGCACATTTCAGTTCTTTCGATTTTGAAGCATATCGGACTAGCCCGTCCTGGGCCCGCCATAGGACATTACCTGGTTTTAGAGAATATCTCGAAAATCAGAGAACGTTGGAAATTTAAGTTTAATATATCGTTTTCTTTTGGGGTGTATTTTAATTCTTCAATTTTCAACCGTACCGGGTTAACCCGTCTTAGGCCCGCCTTAGAAACTCACCCGTTTTTGCGGTATAACTCGAGAACAGGTGTATCTAAAAATTCGAAGTTTAGAATATCTTTGCCATTTGCTGTATATTTTAACTCTTTGGATAAAAACTTTATCGGGCTAGCCCGTCCCGAGTTCAACAAAAGTAATATATCGTTTTCTGAGGATAACTAAAAATTCGGAGCATCTAGAATGTATAAATTTAATATGTCATTGTCCTTTGGGGTATATTACATTTCACCGCATTTCGAACCGTATCGGGTTAGCCCGTCTTGGGCCTGCCACAGAAATTTACTCGCTTTTAAAAAATAAATCGATTAGTCGGAGTAGCTGAAAAATATAAATTTAGTATATCATTTCCGTTTGGATAGATTTTAATTTAGATTTTGAAGCTCGTCGGGCTAGCCCGTCTTGGATCCGCTGAAGAATGCATTCGTTTTTGAAAAATAAGACGAGAACCGAAGTAGCTCAAAATTCCAAATTTAACATATCGTTGGCTTTTGGGGTATATCTAAGTTTCTTCGGATTTGAACTTTATCGGGGTAGTCCGTCCTGGGCCCGACATAGGAATGGACCCGTTTTTTAGAATACCTGGAAAATCGGGGAAACTAGAAAATATAAATTTAGTACATCCTTATCTTTCGAGGAATATTCTAATTCCTTTGTTTTTGAACCGTATCGGGCCAACCCGTTTTGGGCCCGACTTAGAAATTCACTTTTTTAGTGGAATAACTCTAGAACCGGAGTATCAAAAAATTTCAAGTTTAGAATGTCGTTGTCATTTGCGGTATGTCTAAGCTCATTGGATTTAAGACCTGGTCGGGCTAGTCCGTCCCGGTCCCAACAAAAAGAATGTACTCGTTTTTTAAGAATAACTCCAAAACTGTAGCATCTAGAATATCTAAATTTAGTATATCATTGTTTTTTAGGGTATATTTTATTTCTTTGGATTTTGAACCTTATCAGACTCGCCCGTCTTGGGCCCGACATAGTGGTAATGTACTCATTTTTCGAGAATAACTCGTAAATTGGAGCAGCTAAAAAATCTAAATTTAGTATATCAATATCTTTTGGGGTTTATCATAATTAATAATTTGAACCTCATCGTCTTGAGTCCGTCTTAGGAATGCGATCGTGTTTGATGAATAATTCGAGAACCGGAGTAGCTAAAAATTCCAAATTTAGCATGCTATTGTCTTTTGTGATATATTTCATTTTTTCGAATTTGAACTTCATTCAGCTAGCTCGTGCTGTGCCTGCTATAGGAATAGACTCATTTTTTTTAGAATAACCCGAAAACTGGAGCAGATAGAAAATCCAAATTTTGTATATTAATTCCATTTCGGGTAGAATTTAATATTTTCGGCGTATATATAATTATAATTAGTGGCGTAGGCATGGGAGATAGGATGTGTGGTAAAAAACCTCATTTGCCGAACAATTATATTAGTTCTCAAAATTGTCTATATTAAAAAAAAATGAATTTTGTACTATAAGCTCCATTCGATCGTCGACCCCCTTGTGTCCTAAATACATGGTTACATCCATATGCAAATGAGCTAAGAAGTGCGAAATTTGTCCACGGATGTTGGGTCGGTGCACTGGGAGTACGAGTGAAGGTTACGATTCTGCGTGATCTGACGAAGAAGGTTTTATGCCTTCGAAACCGGTCGATATTAGTATTTTGAGTGGTATTCTGCTTTTTACGAAGATAATTTTATTTCTTTAGCAGAAATTTGGACCGCACGCATTGATTTTGCTTACTTGAAATTGAAATTTTTCAATTTTTAAAGGCATTATATGAATAACTTGAACGAATGCTTTAAAACCAAATTTTTGTTTTGCATTTTGATACATATTACCATGTAAACCTAAAAAAAGAATGTATGAGAATATCTGGAAAATATTTTGTTTTATCTCATATGTTCGTTTACTAGAGAAAATGCCTGTGGGTGTCCCTGTGAATTTGGAAGAAAAACATGAAACACCATTGCCGCTTGAACATTAGAACAAGGTGGGGGCTGCCTACAAGTGCTGTCTCTATGTACGGTGAAAGATAGCGCTGATAAGAATTTCGATTGAGGGTGGACATGTAATCGACCGCAATTTTATTTCGACAGGCACGTCTCCTTTACATACGTTTCCGCAAGTTGCCACATCTCTTACACGAACAATGCTCAAAAGATCCGCAAATCAGCGGGGGCTCTGGAAATGGGTAGAACACCAGGGAAGGGTACCATTTTGTACTGCCTTCAGGGTGGCCTCTAGATACAATAGGAAGTATCTCATTAGCACATTGGTCATCTGAGATCGAATTTGTTTTTACTAAGAACCGTCACCTGTACAATATTCTTTTTCGTTCTAAAATTAGACAGGATGGACCCACTCAGGAAGAAAGATTTTTCGAAATTGTAAGCAGCAAGCTTTCACTCATTTGATGGTTGTTGTAACTGACGTTGAAAATCTATATTTGGATTAAAAAGGGCTGTTTTTATAGCTATACCATTATCGCCTTTTCTGTGTAAAATTGCCTAGAAAAATGTATTAATTCGATTCATCCAGCATATTACTTTATTTTGCATTTCGACGAATAGGCTAAAAAATCGCTTAACATTTCATAATCTGCGAATTTCAGCATCCAAAAATCCCGTCACAAGACTTTTCTTTCTATTATAGTATGTAGTACGAATCACTATATTACTATGAATCTTTAAAATGCACCGTGGACTGGTTTCGCATTATTTAATTATCTTGCATATAAGCGTAGGCAAGATCTAGGATAAGGGGGGGGGGGGTCGATGATCGAATGTGGATTTACACAACAGTACAAAATACTTTCTCAAATATAATCCCTAAGGAGAACTAATGTAATTGTTTAATTGTTTGGTAAATGATAATTTTTCTCCAATTTTCGAGTTATTTTCCAAAAACGAATGCATTCCTAAGGCTGGGCAAAGATGGGGTAATCTAATAAAGTTTAAAATCCAAAGAATTAAAATATATCCCAAAAGAGAATACTATGTTATAAGTTAAAATCCATCCAAAAGGGAATGATATACTAAATTTACATTTTTTAGCTACTCCGACTGATCGAGTTATTCTTGAAAAGCGAGTAAATTTCTATGGCGGGCCAAGGCGGGCTAGCCCGATAAGGTTCAAAATGCGATGAAATATAATATACCACAAAGGGCAATGATACTCGTATATTAAATTTAGACATTCCAGATGTTCCGAATTTTGAGTTATTCTCAGATAACGATATATTCCTCTTGTTGGGCTCAGGACGGGCTAGCCCGATGGGGTTCAAAATCTAAATTAAAATCCATCCAAAAGGAAATGATATACAAAATTCACATTCTTTAGCTACTTCGTTTGATCGAGATATTCTTGAAAAGCGAGTAAATTTCTTTGGCGGGCCAAGACGGGCTAGCCCGATAAGGTTCGAAATGCGATGAAATATAATATACCACAAAAGAAAATGATATATTAAATTTAGACATTCTAGATGCTCCGAATTTTGAGTTATTCTCAAAAAACGATATATTCCTCTTGTTGGGCTCAGGACGGGCTAGCCCGATAAGATTTTTAATCCAAAGAGTTAAAATATACAGCAAATGACAAGCATATGCTAAACTTCGGATTTTTAGATACACCTGTTCTCGAGTTATACCAAAAAGTAAAGTCATATGGCGGGCCCAGGACGGGCTAATCCGATAAGCTTCAAAATCGAAAGACTTGAAATGTACCACAAGAGAAAACGTCATACCGAATTTCACGTTACTGTGATGAATGAATTTGATTATTTTGGATCTCAAATGTTTGAACGACCACAGATAAAGCTAAATAAAATTTTTAAAATATGGATATATCCCTAGGTCAATCTCTCTGAAAATCAAATGACTTTTTGTGTATACCACTTGCAATAATTTCACCAAATTTCAGACAAATTCTTCAATTATTTCCAAAGATATCAATCATTTCGTTTGAATTAAATTCCCATTAGTTTCAATGTTAACTCCTCCGCTTTAGACCGCTTATTCGAGACCAACGCCGTCTGGCGTAGGCGGCTTTTAGGGAACCTGTTTTTCGCCTCGGTCGGCACACTATCTTTTCTAGCCACTGTACTTCGGGTTCGAGCTGCGAAAGCTGAAATATATCTTTTACATTCAGAACCTTAAAAAAAAATGCCGATAGATCGCAGCACTCTTCCTTAATCATCAAAATATTCGCCAGGGGGCGCCACATCACTTCAAATACGTCACCACGGGGAAGTCGTACCAGTACGTGTAAGGCACGAGGTGGGAATAGGCTTCAATGTCAAAATAAAGTTGATCTCTTTTAAATTATGACGATATTTTTACTTTCCTTGTAATTCTTGGTAATGTATAGGGAAAGTATCGGAATCATGTCGGTAATCGCAACTCGAGTTTTCGACGGATCTACACGTTGCGGAACCTCTAGAATACGAAAAGGCTATTTTTAGCGTGACGGCTATATATGTGTGTGTCTGTATCTGTCTGTGCAATTCAGGTAATCACTCTAAACTCGACAACTAATTGGCCGTATTTCATAAAATTTTATAACTAAGTCTCTTGTGGGTGACCCTTGTGCTTATTCGATTTTAATACGATTCGAGTTAAAAGAGCCTGGTTTTTTTGGCGAAATGATCCACAAAAATTGCCTGTATTCACCCTAACTGAAAAATTAATTGACCGAATTTCCCAAAATTTGATAAATAAGTCACTTGTGGTTGACCCTGGTGCTGATTAGATTTGAGAAAAAAGAGCCTGCCTTTTTTTGCGAAATGGACCACAAAAATCGTCAAAATTTGAAATAAAAATCTGCGAATGCTGAAATGCATCAATTAAATACTTGTTTTACATGGAATTTAAATGTATACAACAAAATATTACAAATTTAAGGAAGAAAACTAAAATTGAAAATTGGTTTGCCTGAAGTTTTTATTTATAAAGAAAAAAAAAAAAACTTGAAGTACACGGAACATCTTTACATTATATATTCGTACGGAATATATAATGTAAAGAAACTTAAAATTCGCAATTATGTGCAAATTTCTATAATATTCTAAATGACATTGTTATTCAAAGCATTGTTATTAAACAAATTTACAAAATAATATTTTTTAATTCCAACAAAACGGAGATTATCAAGTAAATGAAACTTAATTTTGCAAAATATCGAATTTTCATCAATTAGGCGTCGTTTTCATCAATTTGGCGACAGCTTAAAAGTCGCTGCATTTGTTGCTAAGTGGGACGGTTGGACTGACAGACAGCCTTACCGAAACATCATTATATCCCTGGGTCCCCTCCTACCTTGGGCAGTCTGGTCAACTTGTTTTGTTGAGTTCAGCTCAACGATAAGAGCTTGGCAATTGCGTCGCAGTAGCTCAACGGTAGAGCATCAGCTGACCCGTTCGAAGATCCAGGTTGGGGTAGCATGGCTCCGTACAAAGGCGGTCGAAAAAATGTACCCTGTAGGTTAGTGCAAAGATGTCAGAGGTCTGAAAGTGATCCTAGTACGACTCGTACGGATTCAGTGGACTATGGAAAGATTGAGCGTAAATGTCAAAATTGAGAGGATAACGACTACACAGGATACTCACCTGGGTAAAAATAGTACTAGCAGGAGGTGGTCAAACAGATTGTCAATGCCCGCAAATCTGACATTAGAAGGTGGAGAATTCAGAGCCTACTTCGACAATAAGAACTCGCAATTTATTTTATATTTTATTTATTTAAAATAATTTTTATTTATTAAAATTTATTTATTTTTATGTATTTTATTTATTTATTTATTTTACTTATTTATTTTAAAATATTGCAAGCTACAGGACAAGTCCCAGTAACAGCGTGCAAGATAAAATACATTAAAATGCCATCTTTTAACAAGAAAGGATTTTCAATAGCACCTGCAAATAAATAAATACATTAAAATATAAAATATTTACAACAAACGATTTTTGAAAGCCATTTAAAATGAATAAAGACAAAGGGTTATCGGGGGAGCTGATGCATAGTTAAAAATTCTGATATGGGCAACACATGACTTTCCTTATATAAGTGCAATGAATTTACTACTTTTACAATAAAAAATAGGTTTTTCTTATAGTTAATATGTGCAATATCTATTCCTTCCAAGATATGGACTTTTCGTCAATTAGTCATCATTTTCATTGATTTAGTGTAATTTTTATCCATTTGGCAAGATTTTCGTTAATTTGGCAACATTAAAATAGTCGCCAAGTTGGCGGCATTCCGCCAAATTCGGCCCCAAAATCCTGCCAAGCGTTATGGAGGGAGAAATAAGTTATTCTTATAGCAGATAAATAACTATTGGCTTTCAAATACAAAAGTATTACTCAAAGTATCATTTCTCATGAATGGAACGAGCTAGATCCACGAGAAGGATGTCACCAAAATTAACGCATATTACATATGAAAAGTGAACATGTTTCTCAACACTTAATATATTTTTTTTAATTTATGGAATTTTTTGATAAATTTATTTTAAAAATGTGCAATATCTCGAGAACGGTTCATGCTAGCGTTCTAAGGTTTATGTCAATCGTTTTTTAAGGAAAAATTACTTAAGAAATGTCTATTTGCCTAACCTTATTAAAGGTTTTTATTTTTTGCTGATTTTTTCAAAATTTCACTGGAAAATTTAGGGGGGTTCTGAACATTCGATTACGTTTAAAAACAATAGGCTTTCAATATTCACAGATTGTGAATTTTGTACCAAATTTCATTCGAATCGCTCTATTTGTTCGTGAGATATCGTTTCCACAGACACACTGACACACACACACACAGACATCAGCTCAAAAATATTTGATTCGTGATCAGAGATGCTTGAAACGTGCTCTCCCGTCGAAAACTCGAATTCGAATTTTTGACCCCCGTCACAATACTTTCCTTATACACTATATATATAAGGAAAGTAAAAAAATTATCAATCGCACGATGACAACCAATATTTATACAAAAATTCCTTTCAGCAAATAAACTCATACTTCTGGTAGATTACTGAAGAACATGAAACCTGATCCCATCCAAGACAAGGGAACAATCAATTCTGTTATTGAACAGATACCTGAAAATACGCAAACACCATGTTATCGCTCCCATGGACTTTAAAGCCCCTCTCATGAGAAATCGCGTAATGGTAGGAAATACCACCCAGGTTAAGAACCACTGTTGTATCATGTAATACGAAAGAGATTACGGCATTATTTAATTTGAATTTATTTCCTTATTTAGGTGAGAGAAAACTGTTTCAAAACTGCACGAGCTTACTCCTTAGCAAGGAAAACAGCGATGTAATCTTGAAAGTAAAGAATCGGGAGTTTCGTGTTAACAGAAAAATCCTGGGAGCTCAGTCTTCTGTGTTTTCCTCCATGTTCAAGGACGATTTAGTGGAGAAAAGTAGCGGCAATTTTGACATCAATGACTGTAACCCAGACATATTTCAAGAATTCCTTCTCTATCTGTATACCGGTAAACCAAACAGAATGACCATGAACAACACAGTTGGTCTGTATACAACGGCTGATAAGTATAACGTTAAAAAGCTAAAAAAAGAGTGTGTGCAGTATATGATGAATAAAGTATCCGTGAACAAATTTTTCGACTGTTTGGACTTATCATTGCAATACAATGAATCATCTCTGCTGAGAGCATGTACAGAGTTCTTTATAGGAAATGCTAAAAAAGTTGTTGCAACAACTCAATGGAAGCCATTCCTAAAAGAAAACTTCGATTTAGCGAACGAACTCTTATTGAAGGTTTTCCGATAAAATGAGAAATAAAGAAAATTATAACATTTCTTGCTGCATACTAAAGCTAAAGATATTTTCACATTTATTGGAAAAAAGCATTCATTAAAAGTACCATGCCCATCAGAAATTTGCAATTGTATTTCGGTTTTTCACTTCGAACTGATTAAAATCGTCATTAATTTTTATAAAATTCTGGGAGCTCAGTCTTCTGTGTTTTCCTCCATGTTCAAGGACGATTTAGTGGAGAAAAGTAGCGGCAATTTTGACATCAATGACTGTAACCCAGACATATTTCAAGAATTCCTTCTCTATCTGTATACCGGTAAACCAAACAGAATGACCATGAACAACACAGTTGGTCTGTATACAACGGCTGATAAGTATAACGTTAAAAAGCTAAAAAAAGAGTGTGTGCAGTATATGATGAATAAAGTATCCGTGAACAAATTTTTCGACTGTTTGGACTTATCATTGCAATACAATGAATCATCTCTGCTGAGAGCATGTACAGAGTTCTTTATAGGAAATGCTAAAAAAGTTGTTGCAACAACTCAATGGAAGCCATTCCTAAAAGAAAACTTCGATTTAGCGAACGAACTCTTATTGAAGGTTTTCCGTTAAAATGAGAAATAAAGAAAATTATAACATTTCTTGCTGCATACTAAAGCTAAAGATATTTTCACATTTATTGGAAAAAAGCATTCATTAAATGTACCATGCCCATCAGAAATTTGCAATTGTATTTCGGTTTTTCACTTCGAACTGATTAAAATCGTCATTAATTTTTATAAAATTATGGTCTTGTAAAGCAAAGACGATAAATTTACAGATTTTTGTATTTTTGAATCTTCGAATAAACATTTGTAATATTTTACGAGTAAATTATATGATTGTGTAGCTGAATGCATTAAAAAATGATTATGTAGCTTTACACATAAAATATTATACTCGTTCGCCATCAGAATGATTTGTCGTGGTGTGTGAAAAAGTGTGTACATTGCAAATGACATTGATAATTAGTAAATGTTAAAATACATGGTTAAGTGTGTGTTACACAGTTATGTGTTACACACGCAGTAGATGTACATTTTCAATCAATATGTTAAATCTGTATTTTAAACATTACATATGTAGTTTGCAGTAAATGTGCATTTAGTTTCATTTGCGATTTCGCCATTTACTGATGTTGATTTCGAATTTTGAATGAATTTGAAATTATTTTATATAAAAAGTTTGTGTAAAACATTAAACGCAAAGTTCTATGAACAGACATATAACGATCTAAGATGAACCGACTTTCAAATGTGTCATTTCCCGTTACATGGTGGATATTTTTCTTAACACAAATGTAATAACACTGCGTGATCACTCCTAGCACAAATACCAAGAGTCCAAACTTTACATTGCACTGCGATTTTTAAATTTATCTTTTGAGTATTTTCCTTCAGAATTTGATGGAGGGTCCCCATTAAAGCTTCAAAATGATGCAGTTTTGAATATAAGTCTGTGTTTCAATAACTTCTGAAAGGAATGAACTGAAATTTTACCCACCAAGGTTTCCGACAGTGCTGAATAAATCATCGCCAAAATTTACTCAAGTTTCAATTCATTTATTTCAGATATGATTTTCATAATTAATATCAGAAATGTGTTTAAAGATGAAAAAGGATATACATTTTTTTGTTTTGTTTTATTATTATTATTATTATTTAGCATTACAATATAAAATAGAAATGAGTTTTATGGGCTAATTATTTCAGGAAATGTAAAATAAAATCTATAGCATCAATTTAACAGGTTATCATCAATTTAACAGCAGAGGTCATTGGGTAAATCTTGTAGAAGTCCTTGAAGGGAATGAAAGATCTGAGATCCGTTGAGGATATTCAAAAAGACAATACAGGCATCATTGTAAGTGGGGCAGTTTAATAACAGCAAGGGACTGAGAAATTCCGATCTTAAGATAGGATTGAGATAAAGGGTGTTGGCGCGGGCAACTTCATTCGTCCTGTTAAAAAAATATCTAGTTTTTAAACCGCATTGAGTTAGGAGATACATATGGCAAATAGTTGTGCCACGCTCTCACGTTGTCTTTGGCAGCACTTTTGTAGATGGCGCTATTAAGATTTTCGCCAGAAACTCCCGGTATCTTATTGCAAGAAAAGGCAAGTTGTGCAGCCATGATGAGCTTGAAAGTTGGTAGGGATAGCCTTGTGTCCCGGTAACCAAATGAGGTGGATGTTATCCTCTTTCGCCTTGGTGGAAATCGTCCTGTGAAATTACATGATAATGCATGGGGTGGTATTTTGAATATCTTTCAGGCTAAGGATAATTCTGAGGCTATCGAAAAAGTTGAAACAATTATTTTGGAGGTTTGGTTAAGGCGATCGAAGCGATTTGTCCTTCAGGGTAACCATGTGATCTGAAAATGTCCCTTATAGGATGATGATTTCGACCTGGTGGAAGTTGTGGTTGTTAAGGTGCGGGCGGCACACTCTGGCGTCCATAATGTTCCAGAGTATGATATCCAGATCAGCAAACAATGGAGAAAAAGCAGGCAGAGACGGTGACGGGAGAGGGTTTAATTGGTATTAATTAATTTATTTTTCGATTTCATTTTGCTTACGGTTTTGATAGGTGATTCTTCATTAGTTCTTTTAACTTGATGGTGATGATTTTTACAAGTTTGGATTACTGTAGCATTTGAGTTCAATTTGTCTTCAGGTTGATTTGTTTCTGGCTTTTCGGGTTTTGTTACTTCCACATTTGGTGGGTTTTTGTTTCACATATTCGGTCTCAAGGGAAGAGGGGGTCAAGGCGAAGGATTTCAAGATTTATGAGTTGCTGAATTAACCGGTTTTGAGCTTGCATGATCTGGTTCGTGGTTTCTATTATGGGTTGCAGAGTTTCCTTAATAGCTTATAAAATAAGTCTCGACAGGAAATTTGCTTTGAATTGGGTTGTTGGAGATAAGTGTGTCTGTGTGTCTGGAGTTGATTTTTGCTTTTTCGGCATATGAGGAATTTAATTTATCATTTGCTTCCCAGTACGATATTCTGCTGTCTCTTTGGAGGGGATAACTATTTCTTTCAGTCTAGTTTCACAACTTTTTCGAGTCAGCTGAATGGTCATATTTACAGTTACTGCATTTAATTATGGGTGGAATAAGGCAGCTCTTGCTTAGAGGAATTCCTGAGTAGATATTTTAAGTGACTAAGGACATACAGCTATTTGACCCATGACCAATATCTTGCATTTGTGGTGTTGCCGCGGTTTTCCTTAGAATTCACTGATGGGGTGTATAATTATTCCTATGTGGACTTTAGTCGGAATGTATTGTTTTAAAGTTGACGTTTGAAATTTTACCGCCTTTAGAGGGATAGTTCTATTGTCAACTTTCTATGAAAAACGGCAGATTTCAAATATCTCGACGCTTTCAAGTCTTAGGAGATTTATTCAACGAATAACATCATACCAGTGTGTGGATAATGTAGTCAGATAGCAGATTGTCATAGCTGAATTGACAATTATCAGAATTTGTTAAATTTCTTTTATTTATAGGATTTCAATAGCCATTGATTTAGAGAAGGCTGTCAGCACCATGTTTCCAGATCACGTTTTGTATGGGGGTGATACTTCCTTAGGTTCAGTATTTTGTTGAGGACATACTTTTTAAGATACAAGAGTCGTTTGCATGGAAGAGCGAAGAAAAACGCAACAGAAGTAGTTTTCCTATTACAGCAGTAGTCAATAAGTTCAAAGTTATTCGTGGGGAATACTCTAACCGCCGTCCAAAATGGCTGTGGAAGCTCTCACCATCTTCAGTGCCAATCGCGCACAAAAAGAACAATGTCAGTTACAGCCGATTCGAGCAAAATATAATACAAAGTCATTCACTGAATGTAAGAAAACACATGAGAAATTAAAGTACTTAACATGGTGTGGAGATCCAATGACCACACGCGAAGAGCAAAATCCGTTTCTCCAAGGAGGTTTAGTGACTTCGGTAGGATGACAGTTAACTAGGTCGATCTTCTCGAGAGCTCGATCACAAAATGTGTTTCCTATTCAAATGACATAGGCGCAGTGGTAGGTAAACAAATTAAATCAGTCAGTGTCCGTAACAAGTATTCTCTGACATGTGAGAGCCATGACGTCACTTATGTTCTACACAAATTGCTGAAATATATTCGTCCAGATTGGATCAATCGGCAATTCTGAACACCGCCCCATGTTTACTGCCTTTAGATGCTGATAAGAAAATTGCCGGATTTTTCAGAGTTTTATTTTATTGTGCTTACAGCAATAAGTTTATGATAGAATATTTTCCGAATTGATGTCGGAAAATATTCTATTTGAGGTGTTTAGCAATGCAGATCTTAGCAGTTCTACAGGTGTAATTGTTTCGGTTCTAGAATCGAGTTGAATTTTTAGTTGTCATTCCTTATTTATTTATTTTCTGCTGTATCAAGTCTTCCGAGTCGACTTTACCCTACCCATGAGGGAAGAGCATATGTACGTTGTGGATAATGGGGAAGGAAATACAAAAAGTATTATTGAACTCATAGACGAAGGAAATAAAGTTATCAAAGTTTTTGAAAACGGAGCAAACCAAATCACGATTATCCTCAGAGGGAAAGAAAAAATATGAACTTCATCAAAGCTAAAGATATATGCATTAACGCAGCTGTCCAGGAATAAAATGAAACAAAATTATCCAGATCAGGACAGTTATAATAGTATATCAAGAAAAGGACGCAAGAAAGCTGCTGAAACTACAAAATATAGTCGGAGTAGAGTGTGACAATAGAATATCAGAAAACGGTCTATTAGAATAATAAATCATAAAAAATAGAAACGCGGAATACACAGCAATAGAAATAGCTGAAGGAAAAAACATAGCTTGATACCAGATAATTAGATTTACAAAAGATCAGGAAGAAACGAAATTAACGACAGCATTAATAAAGGAAATAGAACAAAATAGGAAGAAATACTTCGACATTTTGTTTAACTGCAACAAAACGACCTTAATGCAAAAATCAAAGGTTTAGGAAATCCGGACCAATTTACTTGAATGGTCAATAGAAAACAACTGAAATAACCTAAACAAAAACAAGCAAACTTATACTAGGTGTACTAAAACCAAATCATGATTAGATGTCTCCACTAAATTATTCCATCTATGTGAACGGGTTATAATAAAAAAAATTGCAACGGGAGTGACCTCTTCCCGGTCAACACGGAGATACGAATCAAAGTGGGAAAAGGGGGAAAGTTTAAAAGCAGAAAGTTTGCAAAAAGGCAAAAATTCAGTACCATTCCAGAAAAAGATAGTACCCACGAAAAGGATCAAACTATTGAAGAAATAAATAATAAGTTGAAAAGCAGAATCAGTAATGTAAGAGGGAAAAGCAAGAACATTGTGTAGACAAGCAGTTATAGATAAACAGCCCCTTGGTGAAATACAAAATGTACAAAATATAGAATAATGACTAAACGGGTCAAAAAGAAGGCCAATACAAATATAAATAATGAAATTTGAATCGAATATAAAAAAAAGGCTTGGTACCGGAAAATAATGAGTAAAGAAAAGCGAAACTATCGGTACAAGAAACAAGAAGAGACAAATTCTACAAAAAACTACTATAAAATTTTTAACGGTCTTAAACCTGATAAAACAGGGTATAAAAAAACAACATTATTATTGCCAAGAATTCGAAATCATTGAAAAAGAACGAACAAACAACTAACAGAGAGATAGAATACCAGGAGGACAAAACAGAAAATAAAAGCAAAGAATAGGCCCCATATGATACAACTCAAGAAATTGGCCTTGCAATTAAACAAACTAAAGACTCGCCGAAAGCGCATCAAATCAGCAAAATTGAAATTCTTAACATCCCGGGAAAATGGCTTTAACTCCCTATACTATTATTTCCAGCGCTTTCCAAAAAACGTGATCTCAAATGATTGGTAGACAGCAAGCATTCTGTTAATAAACCAGGGAAAAAAACCCATCAGATTGAAAACTGCCCACCGATTGCCGTCGCTGAATTAGTGCCTTGAACGTTTATTAGCCTTGAACGCTTATTAGCCTTGAACGCGGAATTAGTGACCTAATCAGTGCGCTAAATTAGTGCCCTAAATTAGTGTCCTAAATCGGCTTGAATGGTGGGCTTTTGAAAATAAGGGGCTCGGTAACTGTATGTACGGTTTTGGAAGGGGTGTAGATGCTTCTCAGCGTCTAAGTGATATTTGCCTCTCCATTTGGAAATACAGACAGAAAAATTATCTTGTGGTGGCCATCGCTTATATCAAATGTGCCTATGGTAAAGTGGAAGGAGAATCCTTAATGAAAATCTACTTGCCCTCCAGTATCCTAGCTACATTTGTAAGGTAATTAAAAATCTTAAAAAAATTATAATTATGACAGAGAGAGTACCAGGAAGACAAAACAGAAACTAAAAGCTAATAATACAAACAAAAAAAAAACAGCAGAAAAATCAAGGTTGAAAGCAAAGAAGTTAAACGAGGTTAAAAACTTACAAAGATATCAAAATCCTACTTAAACGTAGAATAAAAGGCTGCGACCCCCCCCCCCCCCACACACACACACACAAATGGAATTAATCTAAGAATAAAGTAAAATATCCGTATATCAGCAACAACGGTCGTAAAAATAAAACTATACCCAAATCCCAACATTGCGATGAACATGAGCGATAATTGTATAAAATGGTTTGTTTACAAAATACAACTGGAACAGATAGATACACCGACTTGCCATTTCCCTGCTGCAGAAAATAATTTCATCCCATGGGGAAAAAGAAATGGGTCTTTGTAAAATTAAGCATTGATTAAGCTCCATTTGGAGTGGGTGGTTGGAATTTCTCGACGTGGAAAATAAACCAAAACACGGAATTGGACGTGTCACTGCGAAAATAGAGTTTGTGATTTCTACAGGTGTTATAATTTAAGTTCTAGTTTTCAAGATGAATATATAAGTTTTGCGTTTAAAGTCAAGCTACTTCTGTTTATTCGAAAATATTATTTTTTTATTTCTCGACCAGACAAAGCCGGTCTGGCCAACTTCTTCTCACCCATGGGGGAAGAGCCTATGTACGTTGAGGACAACAGAGAAGTAAACACCAATAGAATTACGAAATACGTAGACGAAAAAAGTAAAGTCATCAAAGCTCATTGACGAAATACGTAGACGAAAAAAGTAAAGTTATCAAAGCTTTTGAAAACGGAGATAACCAAATAACGATTATCTTTAGAGGAAAGGAGAAAAATATCAACTCCGCCAAAGCCACAGAAATAAGAACGTGCATCAGTGCAACAGTCCAAAAATATGGATCTAAAACCCCTCGGAGGAAAATTCTTCCCATTCCCCGAAATATTCACTAAAATCGGAACTATCGGCTGGATGTGCATAACAAACATGTAGTGTTAAGTATGACAAAGGTCTGAAACTGCTTTAAAGGTGTTCTCTTGGTCCCCTAATACTCACTGAGGTGCCACAAACATCTACATTTTTTTTAAATAACAAACTTAATCGTTATGTATTTGTACCAAATAAGGGAAGGGTGTCTAAACAGAGGCCTTAGCGCTTAGAAGCGGCACCCATAGACAAACTTGGAAGGGGGGGGGGACAGGAGCGGCATTTCAGCATTCCACTTGGGGTGCGAGATTTGTATGAAAATCCACAATATGAAATAAATAAAATGTTTGTTAACAGGGGGGAAGGGGGGAAAGGGATCACAAAATTGAATTGATGTTGAGAAAAATAAATGTTGTTAAGATAATTTTTGTACATAATTGTGTTAACATAATTGTTGTTAACATATTTTTTCTAAATACAAATATCTATATTTATTTACTTGTTATTGAAGGTTTAAACGCCGGTTCTTAAAGTCTGGATGAAGAGAAAATTTTGTTACAATATCATCATAATCCAGTGGTATATCTTGTTCTATAGCTAAAATAGCTAAAGATGAAAGTCTTTCTTGTACCATTGTACTGCGAAAATAATTTTTCTGCCTCCTGAGACACGGAAAAGACCTTTCAGAATTGGCTGAGCTGATTAGCACAGTCAAAAACAATTTAACTAATAATGTTATGACAGGAAAAACATTTTTTAAATGCCGCTCTTTAAAATAATCCATGCGACTTTTAAAATTGGGATGGTCTATGTTTGCATTTTTCACCATTGAATAAAACAGTCGCAATTCACATAGCAATACCTCTTTCTGGAAGTTATATACTTTGCATATGTTTGAAACTTTCTCTTTTCCCACATCTGATCCGGATAATACTGAACTAAGGGCAAACAAAACGGATATATTGTTGTCATTAAATCTTGTCTCAATTTCATTAGATACTGAATCTATAATTTCATATTGAACATTGATTCTGTGATATGATGTAACATCATCATGGGTATTTTTATCACCTTGGGGATTTTTTTCACCGAATTCGCTTGGGATTTTTTTACCCTTTTTCAGTTTTGGTTCAGAATAAGAATATTTTGGTCCAGAATAAGAAAAATTTGGGGGCGCGACCGCGCCCCCTCGCGCCCCCTATTTGTCGCCTCTGGGGGGGGGGGGGATTAAAGTCCTCGCAGAGAGCGCAACCAAAACTTAGTACAAGAAAATAAAATTTCTAAGCTCCTCTTAAAGGTGTTCTCTTGTTCCCCTAATACTCACTAAGGTACCACAAACATCTACATTTATTTAAATAACAAATTTAAGCGTTATGTATTTGTACCAAATAAGGGAAGGGGGTCTAAACAGAGTCCTTAGCGCTTAGAAGCGGCACCCATAGACAAACTTGGAGGGGGGGGATTAAAGTCCTCGCAGAGGGCGCAACCAAAACTTAGTACAAGAAAATAAAATTTCTAAGCTCCTCTTAAAGGTGTTCTCTTGTTCCCCTAATACTCACTAAGGTACCACAAACATCTACATTTATTTAAATAACAAATTTAAGCGTTATGTATTTGTACCAAATAAGGGAAGGGGGTCTAAACAGAGTCCTTAGCGCTTAGAAGCGGCACCCATAGACAAACTTGGAGGGGGGGGGGGATTAAAGTCCTCGCAGAGGGCGCAACCAAAACTTAGTACAAGAAAATAAAATTTCTAAGCTCCTCTTAAAGGTTGTTCCCCTAATACTCACTAAGGTGCCACAAACATCTACATTTTTTTAAAATAATAAATTTAAGCGTTATGTATTTGTACCAAATAAGGGAAGGGGGTATGACAAAGGTCTGAAACTGCGCTATCGTTTCCACAGACGATAACTGCGTTATCGTCTGTGGAGACGTCAAAACATTCTGAAGGTTCTGAACATTCGATTGTGTTTTAAAATAATAGGCTTCCAGTATTCATGGATTGTGATTTTTATACCAAATTTCATTCAAATCGCTCCGTTCGTTCGTGAGATATCGTCTCCACAGACTCACTGACACATACACACACACACACAGACATCACCTCAAAAATGTTCGATTCGTGATCAGGGATGTTTGAAACGTGCTCTCCCGTCGAAAACTCGATTTCGAATTTTCGACCCCGTCACAATACTTTCCTTATACATTATGTATATAGGGAAAGTAAAAAGGCTCTCTAAAAACAGATCAGATTGATTCAACCATTTTTAACCACATTTATTTTCGGAGGCGACATTTACGCAAAGATGAAAGGTTTGGCAAATCATGACCAAAACAAAGAGGGTATAAACTTAACTTGAATGGTTCGTAGAAAACATCTGAAATATCCTGAACAAAAGCAAACCCACTTTTATACTAGGTGTAATAAAATAAAATCTGGATAAAATATCGCTATTATATCTACTGAATTTTCCATCTATGTGAATGGAATTTAATAGAATATGCAATGGAAAAGACCACTTCCTAGACAGCACGGAAATACAAGCTGTAATAGATAAGGGGGAAAAGATAAAAGCAAAAAAATCTTCAAACTCCGAGAAATACAGCAACATCAGAAAAGTACGCAATTCAAAGTAATAAAACGATAGGAAGGAACAATGAGATAGTTGGTGACCAAATATTAAGGCCTAAGCACGAAGATTCTTATAGGGATAATTTAGCAACTAAGACATACAGATTGACTACGTAGCGGATATTTGACTAGAACAAAATTTATTTTTCAAACTCTGAAAAATACAGTAACATTTTGTAAAATATGGTATCAACCAAACCATTGCCAACCAAATGGTACCAACCAAACCATTGCCAACTAAATGGTACCAACCAAACCATTGTCAACCAAATGGTACCAACCAATCCATTGCCAACCAAATGGTACCAATCAAACCATTACCAACCAAATGGTACCATCCAAACCATTAAAAAAATAAAGTTGAAGAGCCGAATTAATCATGCAAGAGGGAAAAGCAAGAACACTATGAAAAGAACAATGTAATCCACCAGGGGGCTATTTGTCTAAAGTGTGAAAAATACAGAGCACAGACTAAACGGGCCAATAAAATGGCCAATAGAGATAAACTAAAGCTTGGGCCAAATATCCAAAACAAAATCAAATTTACCGGAAAAAAAATGAGAAAAGAGAAATTTTGTACAAGAAACTAGACGAGATACATTCTACAAAAGAACTACTATAAAATTTTTTAACAATCTTTAAACCAGGCAAAACAAGGTATACGAATAAAACATATTTGCGAAGATATTGAAATCATTGAAAAGGAAGAAGCAAAAATATTCCTAAAAATATGTAAACGGGATAAAATACCAAGAAGACAAAACAGAAGAAAAGAAGAGTGCTGAAGAAATTGTCCTTGCAATTAAACTAAATATTCGCAGGGACCGGATCAAATCGGCAAAAATAAAATTCTTAACCTCTCGGGAAAATTTCTATCAATTGCCTTTAATATTTCCAATTCTATCTAAAAAAATCTGATGTGGGCAGGCAGCACATGACTTTCCTTATATAATGCAATGAATTTACTACTTTTACAGTTAAAAAAAATGTTATTCTTATAGTAGATACTAATATTCTTTCCAAGATATTGAATTTTCTTCAATTAGTCGTCATTTTCATTGATTTAGCGTCATTTTTATCAATTTGGCAAGATTTTTGTTAATTTGGCAGCAATTAAAAATGTCGCCAAGTTGGTGACATTCCGCCAAATTCGTCACCAAAATCTCGCCAAGCGTTATGGACGGAGAAATAAGTTATTCTTATAGCAGATAAATGACTATTGGCATTCAAATACAAAAGAATTACTCAAAGTATCTTTTTTCATGAATGGAACGAGCTAGATCCACGAGAATGATGAATGTCACCCAATTTATCGCATGGTATTACATATGAAAAGTGAATATGTTTCTCAATAGGAAATATTTGTTTTATATTTTATATAACTTTTTGATAATTTTTTTGAAAAATTTGCAATATCTCGAGAACGGTTCATGTTAGCGTTCTAAAATTTGTGTCAATCGTTTTCTAATGAAAAATTACATAAGAAATATCTATTTGCGTAACTTTATTAGCGGTTTTGATTTTTGGACGAGTTTTTCAAAATTTCACTCAAAAATTTAGGGGGTTCTGAACATTCGATTGCGTATAAAAACAATAGATTTCCAGTGTTTACGGATTGTGATTTTTGTACCAAATTTTGTTCGAATTGGTCCATTCGTTCGTCAGTTATCGTCTCCACAGTCTCACTGACACACACACACATACTTTCACACACACACACACACACACATACTTTCACATACACACACACACACACACAGATATCACTTCAAAGATGTTTGATTCGTGATCAGGGATGCTTGAAACGTGCTCTCCCGTCGAAAACTCGAATTCGAATTTTCGCCCCCTTCACAATACTTTCCTTATACATTATGTATATAAGGAAAGTAAAAAGAAAAAAACGTGATCGCAACGATTTATCATATTAATAAACCAGGAAAATAAAACACCCTCTTGAAGACAATCGACGTGTCCTCCTTGGTTATTAAAATAGTAAATCATCTTTAAAAAAAAATCTGCTTGAATGGTGCGGGCTATTGTAAAGGTGCTCAGCACATGTATGTGCGGTTTTAAATGTGGTGTAGATGTCTAAATGATATTTACCTTTCCATAAGCAAACCGGCACAAAAAACAACGATGTTGTGTCCATCGGTTATGATATCAAAGATGCATATGTTGATGCTCCAAAATTGTGCATAAACCTCCGTATAAACCAGCATCGTAATCACATAAAGAAAAATCACAGCAACAATCAAGAATGCCATTTGCTATATACCCATTTCCAGGACCACTCTTTCAATAACATTACAATTTCAATTATTGACTTTGTTATTAAAACTCAACATCGTTTATGGTGGGAAAATATCCACATTCTGCAAAGAAATACCATCTACCCTTATGGGCTTAACTCTGTTTTATTTAATAAGCTTTATAATAATGACTATTACCATTCTATGCAAAACTTCAGTATCAATTATAGTTCCTTAAAAATACGCAAAAGATGGTACAGGAGTAAAAACAAGAAAAAACAAAATTTGGACTTTAGCATAGAATCTTTTCGGAGTTTTATACGGGATGTATATGGATATGCTGATCATAAACCTGATATTATACGTACATATATTCTGTCTATACGCAAAAAATTCATGCTTAACATTTGGATAACTTGGATCAAGCAATTAACAGTCTGGAAAACGAAAGAAACAAATTTGTTTCAAAAACTGAATTTGGCTACTACTAGCGATTGGCTTAAAAAACGTTTTAACTTCCTTAATATCAAATTACAGAATGAAGAAGAGGATATTGTTACACACTCAACTTATTTAAATCTCCTTTTCCAGAATAAAACTTTTAATCGTATTCCATTTCGAAATATTTTAAAAGACCATCAAGATACCCTTCCAATCAGCAACTTGAAAATCAGGACTTCTTATCGTTATGTCATTCCTTTAGGAAGAAAAGCATTCAACTATAATATTTTAAGTCAGAATCTACATCTACCAAATTTAACAGAATGCAATTGCAGAAACAATCCGCATTCAGATCCCATATTAGGTCATATAGTAACAGGTGATTGCAGAGTTCTTACAGATACTAAATTAATTCAAGCTTTCAAACTAGGTACTAAATATAGAAATCCGTATCATGGAGATCCGTTTGAGGCTTTTCGAGAGGACATTGATCAATTCATTTATAAACTTTCCATTCAATACAGTCTGCCAGATATGGCATTCCATCAATGGCGATCTAAGATGTGCAGGGACTTCCAAGTACTATTATAAAAAACTTTACCAACCTCCAGACCAATGTAAAATAAACTTCCAACTTCTGAAGAACATTCAAAATCAATTTATAATTACTTATATTGACAAGGCATCAAGTAACTACGCATTTACATGTAAGCTCTTTTACATTGACATATTGAAAGAAAAATATGAGAATGATGTTCTTTACAGTAAAATCAACCTCTCCCTTAAGGAAATCTCAAATAAAATCAAGGCTTTGTATTTATTAACTGGTATCAAATATACAGGAATTATAAAGTATCCGTATCTGATTAATATTCCGAAACTTCATAAAAGTCCTATTACTTTCAGACCAGTTACTGTTGGATGCAATACCTATCTCACGAAAGCCAATAATATGTTAATGAAGATTTTACAACCTATTTTGCTGAAACTTAATAACCAAGGAAGCTATATTATAAAAAACAGTCTACAAGTGATCAATATATTGAAAGATCATAAACATCCTTTGCACTTAAGAACTTATGATTTCCAAGAACTATTTAATACTATAGATCTAGATGACATGACAAATATACTTTACAGCTTGTTTGAAGAATATGATTTAAAAAGGAGTCTGGAATTCAATAAATTCAAGTCTATAATCAAAATAGTTATTAAAGAAAATTACCTTTACAACGGATTGTCTATTTATCAACAAATTAAGGGCATCCCCATGGGGGGGGGGGATGTTCTTCCATATCGGCTGATATATATCTTAGTTTTTATGAAAGAAGATCTCATATAAACAACGAAATCATATACCTACGTTATGTGGATGACGTAATTATTGGATATGAGAATGAAAACTACACAATGAACTTTGATTTTTATCCACCAAACCTCATCTTGAAGGAAAACCCTCTTAAAAATAACAAAGAGGTCGAATTTTTGGATTTGAATATCAACTATAGTCAAATCCCTCTCATATTCACCATCTATGATAAAAGAAAACAATTTAAACTACCTATTATTGGAATTATACATTGGAACTCCAACATACATTTGAATGTGTTTCGCAATGTTTTCTTGGGAGGTTTAATCAGAATAAAAAGAACTATCAAAGAGGAACATTTACGTATCAATTTTGATCAAGAATTTTTAAAACAAGCATTTTTTAATAAATATCCAATTTCCTTTATGATTAAAAATATTGATAATTTATACAGAAACAATTTTGCATATGGTGTAAGACTTAAGTATTTTTTGAGTTCAATTAGAGACAAAATCATCGAACCCTCCATATGACAGGACCGCACTGTGATCACAGGACCGCGGCTGGAACTTCATTTCATTTGAGTCGGCAATTCAGTTAGCTTTATTTGTGGTGATATGGCTCTCGTACACATCTCTATCCAGGTCTCGTGATGATTTCAAAGTCACTCCGGAGGTTGGCTTGGGCCAGGGCTGGCGACCAGGAGTGAAAATGCCGCGGCGATTTTGACGAGCTCGTTGAACTGGGGAGTAAGGTCACAACCCCTTACCGCCATAATGTAAGCTTTTTGCCGAGCCATCCTTCCTTTTTTACATGTTTTTTACATGTTTTTTTCACTTTTTATATTTCAATTTTTCTATATATATAGTGTTTGGTACCCTCATGCTGCCTTGCGCAAAAGTTACTAAAACATTTTTATTTCCGATTTTTCAATTTCTATATATTTATATTTTATATATATATATATATATATATATATATAATAGTTTAAAAATCCAATGGAAGAATTGAGAGAAGTTGTAACTCAAAAACTCAAATAACCTTAACATTAAAAAATGCCTAACTAATAAAAATAAGTATTAAATAGAGAATCATCTATCAAGTGGAAAATAAAATGCAAATTTCTAGTCATTAAGCTGAAGATAAACAACATATATCAGTGGAATGGAATCGATACTAGAAAATCAAATAAAATTCAAGCATTAAAGCTATACACGTGGATAAGTGCTAGGCCTAATTAAATGAATTGTTCATTTCGATAAAACTCTTCTTCAAGTCCAAGAATTTTATCAAAATGAACACAAAATACATGTTCCTGATATCAGTGATAGATTATATCTATAAAAACTGATACCTGGACTACATGCACAAAGATTGAAAAATTATAGGAAACAAGAATACCTATAGAAAACCAAAAAACACTGCATATATCTGATATATATATATCAGATATATGCAGACATATGCAGTATATATATATATATATATATATATATATATATATATATACTTTACTTTCCTTATATACATATTATAATGAAGAAAGTATGGTGACGGGGATAAAAATTCAAGTATTCGACGGGAGTGTAAGTTTCATACATCCCTGAACACGAATCAAACATTTTTTAGGTGATGTCTGTGTGTGTGTAAGTGTGTATGTGTCAGAGAGTCTGTGAAAACGATATCTCACGAAAGAATGAAGCTATTCGAACAATATTTCGTACAAAAATTACAATCAGTAAACACTGGAAGCTTATCTTTTTTAAACACAATCGAATGTTCAGAATCAGACTAAATTTTGAAATGATATTTTGGAAAAATCATCAAAAAATTAAGACCTTCGATAAAGTTAAGTAAATAGTCATTTCTGATGTAATTTTCTATCAGAAAACGATTGACGTAAACTTTTGAGCGCTGACATGAACCGTTCTCGAGATATTTCACATTCTTCAAATAAATGTATCAAAAAATTACATAACATTAAATAACAATTAGCCATTGTAAAATATGTTCACTTTTCATATGTAATATTATGAGATAAATTCGTTATAACCATTCTCGCGGATCTAGCTTGTTCTATTCACGCGAGAAGATACTTTGGGTAATAATTTTGTAGCCATTAGTATTTTATCTACTGTAAGAATAACCTAATTTTCCGTCCATAACGCCTGGAGAAATTTTGGCGTCAAATTTAGCGAAATATTGCGAACGTAGCGAGTTATTTTAAATTTTGCCAAGTTAAAGAAACTATCGCCAAATTGATAAAAATTTCTCCAAATTGATAAAAATGGCGCTAAATCAATGAAAATTACGACTAATTAATGAAAATTCAATATCTTAAGAAGAATATAAGAATTTTAAGAATCTACTATAAGAGAATATACCTTAGGAAATAGTTTTGTATTTGGATGCCATTACTCGTTCATCTCTTTTAAAAGTAACCTATATCTCCGTCCATAACTCTTGGCGGAATTTTGGCGTCCAATCTAGAGGAATATCGCGAACGTGGTGAGTTATTTTAAAATTTGCCGTAACGAAAATATCGCTAAATTGATAAAAAGTTCGCCAAATTTATAAAAATAACGAAACATTAATAAAAATGACGCTAAATGAATGAAAGTTTTTTATATTTTTTTTATTGTTTATTTAAAAGTGTACAAGCTACATTGCAAAGTCCCAGTAAAAGCGTGCAAGATAAAATGCAATACAAAATATACAGATTAAAATATAATAAAATGCATTAAAATGTAAACTATTGGCAACAAATGATTTTCAAAAGACGACTAATGACGATTAATTGATGAAAATTCAATATCTTAGAAAGAACATAACAGAAAACTATAAGAATAATCCCTTTTTCCGTCCGTTCCGTACTGCGTGGTAAAAAATGTGGGGGGATATCGCAAATTTGACGATTTTTTAAATATTGCCAGATTGAAGAAATTGTCATCAAATTGATAAATATGCCACCAAATTAATAAAAATGATGCTAAATAGGAGGCAATGCTTTGCAAAATTCTAAAATATAGCCAACTTGGCTATATGTAGCCCCAGTTTGACGAAAATATTGTCAAAATCTATATAATAAAAAACAATGTCTGTCTGTCTGTGTGCCTTTTACACTATACGTTCAGTGACCGCGCGTCGGAGAGCTACGAAATTTGGCAATCTGAGACCCGGGGGTGGGGGGTGGGAAGGGGACACGTGAAAATCGATTTTTAAAATTTTAGTTATTTTTTTAGTTATTTAATGTTTTATGCGATTTCGACCGTTTTTTGCCCTTTTTTTCTCCGCGATCTAGACGTCGTAGAAAAAAACAAATCACACCACCGGAAACAGCAGACAATTGCGAGTAAAAATATATCAATTTTGATTCTCTATTTCAAATTCTAATATTTTTTAAAGATTTTAAAACAAAAGGCACTTTTGGCTCAAAAAAACGATTTTTGGTTTTTAAATCCTCCCATAGTAAAAAGTACTCATAATTTCGACTAATAATTTACATTTTTAGAAAGGTCAAACATCTGGCATTCTGACAAGTCCTATCTGGTCAAGAAATAATGAAAATTGCCCGCAGGATCGCAATTTCCAATCTGGTCAAGAAATATTCCGTATTGCCCACAGGATTGGGATTTTAAGAGTTTCGAATTTCAATTTCTCGGCGTTCCGCTAAAGCATTTCTTAACCGGCGTTTATCCCCCGCAGAAGGAGGGAAGGGGGTAGGTGGGGACGTCAAGGTGGAGGTGATGTCACGGTTCTGAATATGCATAGCGATGGGTCGGCAATAAAAAACCGAATTAGTGTTTGGTTTCCTTTTCCCTCGCTTCCGGTTTTAAATGAATTAAGAGCTTAGCATATGTATTGTAGAAATTATTATATTTATATTTAAAATGATCGAACGATATGGATTTTTTAAATGAATATTTTAATTTTTGAATATTTTAAATGGATATTTTAATTTTATGGATATTTTAAATGATGGAACAATGGAATGAGGATGATGGTATTAAGAGCTTAGCATATGATCATTTTAAATTGTAAATTATCGCGCGGGAAGTTAGCGGTAGGCCCGGGTTCGATTCTCACCACTGCTAAAACTGCCGCCGTGTTCAGGCGGAGTACGATCATGTTAAATATGTGGGTCTGTAAGTCCTTCCGAAAGGTTGGTGGTAGGGAAAGAAGGGTACGGTTCCTGTGGATGCCTCCTCAACTGGGTTCCAGTCTAAATTGGGTGAATAAAAAGAAAGTTATGGAGATTGTCGCGGAGGGCGCGGTAGCCCAGTGGTTAGCGATTCCTGCCACTGCCTAAACTGCCGCCGTGTTCAGGCGGAGTACGATCACGTTAAACATCTGGATCCGTAGGTCCTTCTGAGAGGTTGGTGGTAGGGGAAGGAGGGTACGGTCCCTGTGGATGCCTCCCCCACTGGGTTCCAGTCTAAATTGGGTGAATAAAAAGAAAGTTATGGAGATTGTCGCGGAGGGCGCGGGTAGCCCAGTGGTTAGCACGCGGGAATTGCACTCGGTAGGTCCGGGGTCGATTCCCGCCACTGCCTAAACTACCCCCGTGTTCACGCGGAGTACGATCACGTTAAACATGTGGGACCGTAAGTTCTTCCGAGAGGTTTGTGGTAGGGGAAGGAGGGTACGGTCCCTGTGGATGCCTCCCCCACTGAGTTCCGGTTTAAATTGGGTGGCACTTCCTGGTCGTCCAAACAGTTACCTTACACCTTTTTGGTAGGTCGCGCCAGCGAGTTTGCAACGGTCAGAATTTGCCACGGCCAGAATTTTCAGTGAGTCTGGGATCTTGAGCAAACGCACTGGATCTCTACCGATGGATCCTTGCTAGAAAGTGGAACTGGCTTTAGAATGTGTACGAGTGAAAGTAATAAAAGAAGTATTAAAATCCCAAGCTGCTGTTCAATTTACACACCAGAAAGTTGCTCTATATATTATGCGAGTACATAGAAGTTAAAAATTAATAAAAGTCCATAATTATTACGGACATATAATAAGCAAACGTACTGACCTGTTTCTGTAGAGTACCTCCAGAAATTTGGAGGTACTCTTTCCCAACCGTGCGTATAACTACACATAAACTTTTGGTGAGTTGCACCCCCCCCCCCCCTAAAGTAAAAGTGTCAATTTTCTATGTGGACTCAAGCGATTGGGGAGCCCTTATAGAGGACATAAAAAATCTAACATGTAAAATCCAGGATCTTCTTATGGGAAGAGTGATCAGCATCCGTTGAGGACTTCATGAGTGGGCTCATCTGACCCTTAAGAAGATTCCTTTCACCTCTATTAACTTGAAAAATGAATTGCCCCAGAAAATTGTCATCAAAGTCTACCATCCAACACTGACATAGAATCCATTAAATTCGCCTTAGTAGCTGAGGGCTTTAAACTCATCAGAATCTCCCAGTTGAGAAGTACAAGAGATAGGAACCCCTCCCTATTTTCTTGCTCTGTTTTGAGCCGTCCGAGGACTGGACGAGAATATACGAAATTAATAGCACACTTTCGATGCAAATAAAAATCCAGATCTTCAAATCTAAAGGGCACAGAATGTGCTACACTTGTCAGTTATTCAACCACCAATCGGACCAATGTATCCTCCCCTCCCCCCCCCCGAATGTCACAAGGTGGGACGAGAGTCACCCAAACCGCGACTGTAAAAAAGCACGCGAGACTCCGGCGAATTGTGATGGGGACCTACCAATTCTCTAAATTTAAGCACTGCCCTCAGAATCCCTGGAACCGTAAAAATTACAGGCTTCTAAATCGGATCCCCATACTTCTGAAACGACCCCTCCCCCCCCCCCTAACGTAGGTGAGGAAAACTTTCCCCTCTCCCTCAAATATTACCACATCTGTTTAGGAAGTGCAGGCAAGTACCAAGACGGTAACAGGAAATACCGTAGAGTTCTCTGCCCAGGCACAACTTGATACAGATAAAGAGCAGACGCAAACTTCAAACGATTTCTTAGAGTCCTTAAAGTTCTTCAAAGAAATTGTGAAATATTGCGATCTTAGCAATATTCAAAACCTCCTAAAAGACCTATTCCAAATTCTAAAATCTGAAGAAAACCCAATGCAAAAGACTTTCAACATTATCAAAGTGATATCCGACTTAAAAAAAACCAACCCTCCCAAAATTCTCCTGTGGACCAAAAGACTTTCAACATTATCAAAGTGATATCCGACTTAAAAAAAACCAACCCTCCCAAAATTCTCCTGTGAATGGAACGAGCTAGATCTAGCAGTAATGCCATCGAAGCCAGACGAGCTAGATCATGGAAAGCCTCCGCAATAGGCCTGGGTGCAAACACCACGTCTAGGGCTGCTTGGTGGCCATCACCAATGTCTCCAAAGAACTAAGGACGCCCGTAGAACTTGGAGCAAACTCAAGCATAAGGCATACAACATTGACTAGCCTGATGTCCGTATATGTGACCTTGAATATCCTTAAATATCCTAGTATCTAGATGAATATACGGAGGGAGATGCGGTGCGCTCTTATTCTCCCTTATGGGAGCATCGTGCCCATCGTAAATATACTAAAGAATAGATCGAATCTTTCACAGTACAAAATATTCAGGGGCAACATTATCACTCATTCTGCATGTGGTTCTGACGAAAAGCTGTCAAACACCTGTCTCTTATTAGCTATTTCTACTTGGCATTCCACTCGTTAAGTTCAATCACTTTATTTCCACACCGTCTCTTCCTAAACTAATAACCCCCCCCCCCCCCCCCCCGTGTGTCCGTGCTCTATGGAAGATCTCCCAACTTGTCACCAATTTAAGCGGTAATGACTATCAGAAATGACAAAAATCTGGAAACAATTAACATTTATTTTCTTAACCGTCTCTCAGGTAGAACTCGAATCTTCATATTTTTCGCGTTTCCTTTAGGGAAGAAAAAAAATCTAAATCGTTGTTCTTTGCTGTAAGTAGAATGCGTCTACATTTCTTAACTTTTCAAAATTATTTCTGCTGTTCAGTATAATTGAAATTATGTTCTATTTAATTGGTACTTTTAATATCTTGCATTTCATGTATGTATTTTGGACATCTATTTCTCTCTATATTATGCTTCCAATGACGTGCACAGAAATATGCTTTTAGAGCAGAATTGGCCAACTCGAGGCACGCGGCAATGTGCGTTCATTTTAGCGGCTCCCCCAGCCACAATAAAGACAACATGCGCTCATGAAAATTTTAAAGCGCACGCATGCGGCAGTTCTAACAGGGCATGCACGAGCAGCAATCTTACAGCGCATGCGCGAGGAGCGATTTTACAGCATGCTCGTTAAGGTTTGAACAGGGTGAGAAGACTTGGAGGGCGGGTAAATAATTCGTCGCTCATTAAAACCTACAGCGCATGCGCGTGAATGGTTCTTACAACAGACGCGCAAGAATTTTTACAGCGCACGCGCGTGGCAGTTCTAACAGGACATTCGCAAGCAGCGATTTTACAGCGCATGTGCGTGAAGTGCTCTTACAGCACATGCGCGTGGAGGCTCTTACTGAGCATGCGCGTGAAGCGATTTTACAACGCATGCGCGAGAAGTGCTCTTACAGAGCATGCGCGTGGAGGCTCTTACTGGGCATGCGCGAGAAGCGATTTTACAGCGCATGCGCGTGAAGATGACCACGCGCGTTGAGGATTGAACAGGAAGACTTCGAGCGCGGGAAGGGAATTCATAGTATGCTCATTAAAACTTACAGCGCATGCGCGTGGATGGATCTTACAATATACGCGTATGATAATTTTTACAGCGCACGAGCTTGACAGTTCTAACAGGGCATGCGCGAGCAGCGATTTTACAGCGCATGAGCGAGAAGTGCTCTTACAGAGCATGCGCGTGGAGATTCGTTGCAGCGCATGTTCGTTACGGATTGCACAGGGTGAGAAGACTTGGAACATGCTCATCGCATGCTCATTGAAACTTACAGCGCATGCGCGTGTATGGTTCTTGCAACATACGCGCATAGCAGTTTTTTGACAAACAGGGCATGCGCGAGGAGCGATCTTACAGCACATGCGCGAAGATTTATTTTACAGCGCATACGCGTGGAGTGCTCTAACAGAACATACATGTGGTGGTTCTTCTAACAAGGCATGTGCGTAGAGGCTCTTATAACGTATGCGTATTATAAATTTTCCTTGGTCACTTTTTTACTTTCCCTGCAATCCATGGTAATGTATAGGGAAAGTATTGGAATCATGCCGAAAATTACAACTCGAGTTTTCGACGGATCTACACGTTTCGAGACCTGTAGAATACGAAAAAACCATTTTTAACGTAATGTCTGTGTGTGTGTCTGTCTGTGCAGATTTTGTATCCACTCTAACTAAAAAAGTAATCACCCGAATTTCATAAAATTTGGTAGGTAAGTCACTTGTGGGCGACTCTGGTGCTGATTAGTTTTGGGTACGATTCGGAATGAAAAAACCCGCCTTTTTTTGCGAAATGGCCCGCAAAAGCTTGTATCCACTGTAACTGAAAAACTAATGAACCGAATTTCACAAAATTTGGTAGATGAGTCACTTGTGGGCTACCCTGGTGCTGATTAGATTTTGGTACGATTCGAAAAAAAATAACCTGCCTTGTTTTTGCAAAATGGCCCGCAAAAATCGTTAAAATCTAAACTAATGAACTAGATATACTCAAATATATCCATTAAATTCTCGTTTAATACGTAATTTTTAACGACGAAAAGAAAAAGATCAACCCCATTACACTAGGACTAGCCGTTCTCGAGATATTTTAGTCTTTCGTATTTTCTCTACGCCACCTTTAATAATAAGTCCGGTTACAGAATGAGAACGAAAATTGAATTAAAAGTGAAATAAATTTAAAAATAAATAAAGAGAACGTGAATATAAACGTCTGCAGGGAAAGTCATCTGCTGCCCACATCAGATTTTTACCTGCTGAAATAGTAATTCGTAATGAAATCATCTAATTAAAATTTTACATGCTCCCCACTTTTATATTTGTTGAAAATAAGCAGTATTTCCTAAAGAGAACTCTGAACGTGGGCGTGGCCAAATATACTATTGATACACGTTGGACCGTCTTTTTACAATTAAATTATGCTGATATATTTTAACTAATATTTTTCGTTATAATTGAACACGATTATCAGGATTTTCAGTTTCTTTAATTTCTGATAGGATTGTATCGTCCCCAAAATATTCAAAACTGATTTAAATCGCTATATTTTTTTCTGCCTAGAAGGATAAGCAAAAGTCTACAAGTGATGTTAAAGAGTAATGAAAGCGGTTTTAAACATTTATACGAAATGTTAATGAGATAAAGAAATGGATCCCTGAATCATTGCCACTCCCAGCATTTACCTGCTTTGTGTATAGTAAAAATACGATAAAGCCAGTAAAATGACAGTGGAAAATAAAAATTATGATCGGAAAATAAATATATAGTAGCAGTTAAAATTGCTATTTCACACTCCAATCTCATGATTTAACAAGAAAGATCAATCATACTTAAAGCATTGATTATGAAACACTTTCCAACTTCACTGCAATTTCATTTAAACATGTCTAAAATGCAATACATTCCTCGGTAATATTTTAAAACTTATCACAATACTACATTAATTTATTATATTTGACACCTTAAACCTTCATCGAAAAAAATTAACTTCATTCAAATGACGGCATTAAAGTATAAAGTGCCTGGTTTAAACATCTCTAAAATGTGATACATTCCTCGGTAATAATTTTAGAATTATCATAATACTTCGATAATTTATTATATTTGAAAACATCATCGAAAACAACTGAAATTCATTCAAATGACGTCATGAAAAAATAACACGCCTGGCTCTCTCTATAAAAGCAACATTTCATTCATAAATAGTTCCCCATTCATGTCATTCATCACAATACTATAATAATTTATTTTATTGAAAAATTAAGACCATTGAGCTACAAGTAAGTAAACTCAATGCGTAAAACTTCATCGAAAAATATCGTCCTTCTCTTTCTAAAATCAATGAATATTTCATTCATATCAGCTAAGCAGACTCCATGGACTAAATTATTTTGTGTTAAAGAATTACAGCGATTCTAATACAACTCATTCTACATATTTTGCTGTTTACATTTTACATAGGTGAAAAATAGGCTTAATAGTAGAAATAATGAAATTTGGAAGCGCATTTAAACTGAAATATATTGTCATTGCGTTGTTTCAGTATGTAGATGCACAGAATTTAGGCTAAAATAAAGTTTTAGGACGGATACAACACTCAATATGAATTAAAATGAACTTAAAAAAATCACGATTTTGACACAAGATGGATGCCATATATCATTTTGAAGTGGGTCATGTGATCGTTTCATATCATGGTCACGTGATCGCTTCATATAAGAGGTGTTATTATTATTTTAATTTTTATTTAGAAAACAACTGAATATATTTCGCTGAATTTTTTTTTATATATTTTATGGAACAATTTGAATATTGCCTAAAATTTTCGAAGTAATTTGTGAATTTTAAATCCGCTTAAAAAATGCTTGAAAAATTAGGTCCCATAGGGCTCAATGTATTTCATTTTTTCAACCCGGGTTCAATCCAAAACTAATTGGGTGATATTATTCATTTATATTCCCATAGGTCCTATAGACCGTGTGAACAACATACTAAAATTTCATTTTGATTAAGTCATTTTTACGGCAGTTATCGTGCTAACGGACAGACAGACAGACAGAATGAACAAAGTCATAAACACTTTTCAACTTTGTTGTAAAATGTTAAAAACTCGTCATTACGATCTAATATGCTAATTACGTTATTCTACTAAATTGAAAATGAGATCTTACAATGTGCGAATGTTAAACCCATTTCAAGATGAATTTATTGTCTGGATAAAATTACGAAAACCTAGTTCGAGAATTTAAAATGATTTCAAAAAATTTAAGCACAAAATTTTCCCACTGTGCCGGAGAATTCAACTACGATCCACTGAAAAAAAATTGTTTTTGAAATATTTCTTAATATTATTTCATCAATTACGCTTTCTTATTTTTTTCGTTGCGTGCCAAAAACAAAATTATTTTTCAACATGATTATGTAACAAAAATGTAGCTTTGCAAATTATATTTTACCGCCGAGCGCAATTTATTTATGTTTTTTTTTTTTGAAATTTTAAATAAAAATGTATCTTTCTGTTTAAAAAAAAAGTGTACTTCCCACCAAACACACAAAATCATCCATCATTCATGAAAATCGGTTCAGTGGTTAAGGCTGTAGGTTCGCCAACACTGAAGAATAAAAATCTGATGTGGGCAGCACATGACTTTCCCTGCAAACTTATATCCACGTTCTATTTATTTCAATTAAATTTAATTCACTTTTAATTCAATTTTCGTTCTCATTTGTTAACTGGACTTATTTTCAAAGGTGGCGTGGAAAAATACGAAAAAAACTAATATATCTCGAGAACGGCTAGTCCTAATGTAATGTGGTTGGTCTTATTCTTTTCTTCGTTAAAAATTACGCATTAAACAAGCATTTAATGGATATATTTGAGCATACGTAGCTTTTTAGTTTAGATTTTGAAAATTTTTGCGGGCCATTCTGCAAAAAAAAGGCAGGTTATTTTTTTCTGAATCGTACCAAAATCTAATCAGCACCAGGGTGACCTATACGTGACTCATCTACCGAATTTTGTGAAATTCGGTCCATTAGTTATTCAGCTACAGTGGATACAAGCTTTTGCGGGCCATTTCACAAAAAAGGCGGGTTCTTTTATTCCGAATCGTACCCAAAACTAATCAGCACCAGCCCCGGCCACAAGTGACTTACCTACAAAATTTTGTGAAATTCGGTCCATTAGTTTTTTAGTTAGAGTGGATACAAAATCTGCACAGACAGACACACAGACGCCACGCTAAAAATGGTTTTTTCGTATTCTAGAGGTCTCGAAACGTGTAGATCCGTCGAAAACTCGAGTTGCGATTTTCGGCATGATTCCAATACTTTCCCTATACATTACCATGTATTGCAGGGAAAGTAAAAAGTCGGACCGATAATCGTAAAAAGTGCCGTTTTAAAGTTATTTTTTCCCAGGTGTTACAACACAAATTGTATTTCCTTTTGTCTTGTTTAGCTCTGCTTTGAGACGGCTTTTCAGAGGAAATAGTATCAAATATTTAGCTTTCTTGGTGGCTGAATTGCAGTCCTCTAGAAATCGAGGTTTGTTAAGTATAATATACATTTATGATACTTCTAATATACACGGATTCGGACTTGGCAGAATGGCACACTGCCGCGTTCCTAAAATAACATTTCAATTAAAAAGATGACAAATGTGCAATTTTGGTCCCATATAGAGGTTGCATAAGATGTAGAGAATTTTAATCATAAGAAATCTTATTATCACCTTTCTCATTTATTATTGCTCATCCTTAAAGAGTAGGGATTAGTCAAATGGAGAACAAAATTTCATTAAGTTAGAAAATCCGAATATTTATAGGTACTTTATACATTCTTCGATCCCAGCTACCACTTTTTTTTTTCAATATTTGATAATAACGGAACATTTTGATTTAAAAAAGCGTTTGCATATGCAAAGAACTAAAATCAGAGCTATTACACCAGCAGTCTACGACAGTCTTTGTGGTTATTGCTATTCAAGCCATTGCTATATCAGTCTAAAACAATTAACACTAGAACAAAGGAACGGAAGCGGTCATTTTGATCGTATAACTACTTTGAGAAATGATTCCTCCAAAACGGCTAATCCAAGCCCATTGAAATTGTATGACTTTTCTTATTTTCTTAAAGTTATTGAAAACACAGAGAAAAATTATTCTAGGTTTTATAATAAGAAAACAAATCGACGATCTTCCTAGAACGACGACAGCGGTCAAAATGATCGCTAGAGAGATTTCACACGATGATGCAATCCGACTGCGGAGTTGCGTTACAGTAAGCTGTAAGACTGATTGCATCAGTTTTTTAGCATTATTCGGCGTGTTTCAAGGACGAAAAACAACAGTGTCTGTGCTGGATGTAAATTATTGCATAAAATTTTGGCGCTATGTCTCGTGAGAAGAAACTGACTACTGATGAGTGTCTAGTAGCACTTTTACAACAACTTAGCGAGAATTCCAGTGATAACGGCGGTGATTGTGATGCAGATTTTGTAGTTTCTGACGAAAATGAACTTGCAAAGCACAGAGTCAGCTCCTAAGAGAAGCAAACAAACTCTGTCGGTAACGATACGTCCAATTCAACTCGCCTTCAACCCAAAATCTCTACTTCAGCAAATTTTCGTGCCAAAGATGGTATTGAGTGGAAAATATTAGATCAAAGCACCGCTATTTCCGGGAGATTTGGTTCTCAAAACATCGTGAAAAAAAAGGCTGGCCCAACTCCGTATGTAAATAGAAATGTTGGAGGGAACGTTGCTTCATCGTGGCGTTTATTGTTTTCCGAATCCATGTTGAAGCACATTGGAAAGTGCACCATAGAAGAAGTTCATCACCAATTAAAATGCGACAATTTTTTTACATCACAGAAACTCACGGACTCCCTGACGGTCAAAAATACATCCATCGTTGGTACAATGCGACCAAATCGCCAAGAACTTCCGCCTATTTGCAAAGAAACGACTGAAGAGCGCTTTCCATGGAAGGTGCTCGTGAACAACTAAAAAACTTTCACTATCTACCGCGGTGCAAGCCTAAAAAGACTGTTTGCATCTAGAGAATCCTGTATAAACACATTGAAATTGCCGATCTTCCAGAAACTGTAAAATTTTACAATTGCTCAAGTGTGGCGTGGATATTCTACACCAAATAATCCGCCTCTAAACGACGCGTTTGGCATCAAGAACATGGCCTATGTACATCATCTACAATGGTCTGGATTTCGCGGCCATAAATGCCTGGATTTTAATTCGCGCATACAATTTTTCGCAAATTGCTCGACGGTGCTATATTTTGAATCTTGTGAACAGACTGCGATCCGCTTACTGTGCGACCAAACAGCGTCCAGCAGTCCTCCCTCGCGGAAAGTTAGCGAAAAGTAACAAGCGTCATCAGTGCTCGTTCTGCCGTAATAAAACACAAGATTTGTGATGGTATCAAAAACGTGCAGATCTATGGCAAACTAGGATTCAAATATAGATCTCATAAAAATACTTATGTATTGGAAAGGAAAGTAAAAGTGTGATGAAAATATATCATAGTTCCATTTCCTTTTATGAAATTTCAATCGTCGTCTTTATACAACAGAAAATAGAAAACTGAGCTATCAAAATAGCTCAGTATCGAATAAGAACATCGATGCTCTCGGGTCATTCATATTTTGTGACCTTTTTTAACACTTTACAACATAGTTGAAAAGTGTGTATGACTTTGTTCATTCTGTCTGTCTGTCTGTCCGTTAGCACGATAACTGCCGTAAAAATGACTTTATCAAAATGAAATTTTAGTACATGTTGTTCAGACTGCCTGTGGGACCTATGGGAATATAAATGAATGATATCACCCAGTTAGTTTTGGTTTGAACCTGAGTTTAAAAAATGAAATACATTGAACAGTATGGGACCTAATTCTTTAAACATTTTTTAAGCGAAATTAAAATTCACAAATTACTTCGAAAATTTTAGAAAATATTAAATTATTCCATAAAATACATAAAAAAAATTTCTGCAAAATATATTCAGAAGTTTTTTAAATAAAAATTAAAATAATGATTACACTCTTTATATGAAGAGATCACGTAACCATTATATGAAGAGATCACGTGACTTACTTCAAAATAAAACATGGCATCCATCTTGTATCAAAATCGTGATTTTTAAATTTCTTTTTAAATCATATTTAGTGTTGTATCCGTTCTAAAACTGCTTTATTTTTGATTAAATTCTGTGCATCGACATACTGAAACAACGCAATTACAATATATTTGAGTTTGATTATTTCTACAACGAAGCCTAATTTTCACTTATAAAAAATGTAAACACCAAAAGATGTAGAATGAGTTGTATAAGAATTGTTGCATTCCTTTAACACAAAATTATTTAGCTCATGGAGTCTGCAATATAGCTGATATGAATGAAACATTCATTGATTTTACACCAGATGATGTTTTCGATGAAGTTTTAAGCCTAAAGTTAAATTCCTTGCACTTCCATGGTTTTAAGTTTTTAAATAAAATAAATTATTATAGTACTGTGATGAATGAAAAGATTGAAAAAATGTTATTGAATGAAATGCTGCTTTTATACAGAGGGGATTTATATTTCGATGACGTCATTTGAATAAAGTTCATTTGTTTTCGATGAAGTTTTCAAATATAATAAATTATTGTAGTATTATGATAATTTTAAAAATATTACTGATGAATATATCGCATTTTAGAGATATTTAAACCAGGCAATTAATATTTCAATGCCGTCATTTAAATGAAGTTCATTTTTTTCGATGAAGTTTTAAGTTTTCAAATATAATAAATTAATGTCGTTTTGTGATAATTTGTAAAATATTACCGAGGAATGTATCGCATTTAGGAGATGTTTATATAAAGTTACATTGAATTTGGAAAGTGTTTCATAATCAATGCTTTATGCATGATTGACCTTTCTTGTTGATTATAAAAGAAAGAAATAATTCAACAATTTAAATAAACAGATTCACAGGCCACTAAAAAAATTTCTAAAGTAGTATAACGTTGTTAACAAAAATTTAATAATAAAATAAATAACACTAATTATTTTTAATAAATTTCTTGGGATTCTTTGAAAATAACAAAATTGTAAAACGAAAAATAATAATAATAACATAATTAAAGTTAAGGAGCCAATTATGTAAATAATATTACTATGTCCTCCGTAATGAAAATACTCTATTATCTGATGAAACTAATTTTCAGTAATTCAGTGATGTTTAAGCGGTTTTGCAATGCACATGTTCTTAGCTTATTACTTTCCTTATATACATAATGTATAAGGAAAGTATTGTGGTCGAAAATTCGAATTCGAGTTTTCGACGGGAAAGCACGTTTCAAGCATCCCTGATCACGAATCAAACATTTTTGAAGTGATGTCTGTATGTGTGTGTGAAAGTATGTGTGTGTGTGTGTGTGTGTGAATGAGTGTCAGTGATTCTGTGGAGACGATAACTGACGAATGAATGGACCGATTCGAACGAAATTTGGAACAAAAATCACAATCCGTAAACACTGGAAGAGTATTGTTTTTATACGCAATCGAATGTTTAGAACTCCCCCCTAAATTTTCGAGTGAAATTTCGAAAAAATCGTCAAAAATTCAAAACCGCTAATAAAGTTACGCAAGTAGACATTTCATTAGAAAACGATTGATATAAATTTTAGAACGCTAACATGAAACGTTCTCGAGATATTGCACATTTTCCAAAAAAATTAACAGAAAGTCATATAAAATAAAAAAAAAATTCCTATTGAAAAATATGTTCACTTTTCATATGTAATACCATACGATAAATTGGGTGACATCATTCTCGTGGATCTAGCTCGTTCCATTCATGAAAAAAGATACTTTGAGTAATACGTTTGTATTTGAACGCCAATAGTCATTTGTCTGCTGTAAGAATAACTTATTCCTTCGTCCATGACGCTTGGCGAGATTTTGGTGACGAATTTGGCGGAATGTCGCCAATTGGCGACTTTTTGAAATGTTGCCAAATTAACAAAAATCTCGCCAAATGCATAAAAATGACGCTAAATCAATGAAAATGACGACTAAATGAAGAAAATTCAATATCTTGGAAAGAATATAAGTATCCACTATAAGAATAACATTTTTTTAACTGTAAAACTGGTAAATTCATTGCATTAAAGAAAGTCATGTGTTGCCCACACCAGATTTTTTAACACTTTACAACAAAATTGAAAAGTGTTTATGACTTTGTTCATTCTGTCTGTGTGTCTGTCTGTCTGTCCGTTAGCACGATAACTGCCGTAAAAATGACTTAATCAAAATGAAATTTTAGTATGTTGTTCAGACGGTCTGTAGGATCTATGGGAATATAAATGAATAATATCACCCAATTAGTTTTGGATTGAACCCGGGTTGAAAAAATGAAATACATTGAGCCCTATGGGACCTAATTTTTCAAACATTTTTTAAGCGGATTTAAAATTCACAAACTGCTTCGAAAATTTTAGGTAATAGTCAAATTGTTCCATAAAATATATAAAAAAAAATTCAGCGAAATATATTCACTAGTTTTTTAAATAAAAATTAAAATAATAATTACACATCTTATATGAAACGATCAAGTGACCATGATATGAAACGATCACATGACCCACTTCAAAATGATATATGGCATCCATCTTGTTTCAAAATCGTGATTTTTTAAAATTCTTTTTAATTCACATTGAGTGTTGTATCCGTCCTAAATCTACTTTATTTTTGCTTAAATTCTGTGCATCTACATACTAAAACAACACAATGACAATATATTGGAGTCTAAATTCTCATTCAAATTTGATTATTTCTACAACTAAGCCTATTTTTCACCTATGTAAAATGTAAACAGCAAAATATGTAGAATGAGTAGTATTAGAATTACTGTATTTCTTTAACACAAAATAATTCAGTCCATGGAGTCTGCATGGCTGATATGAATGAAATATTAATTGATTTTATAAACAGAAGGACGATTTTTTTCGATGAAGTTTTAAGCGTAAGTTTATGCGTAAGTAGCTCCATGGTCTTAATTTTTAAATAAAATAAATTATTATAGTATTGTGATGAATGAAATGGAGAAAGTTATGAATGAAATCCTGCTTTTATAGAGAGATCCAGGCGTGATATTTTTTCTATGGCGTCATTTGAATTTATTTCAGTTGTTTTCGATGAAGTTTTCAAATATAATAAATTATCGTAGTATTATGATAGTTTTAAAAATATTACCGTGGAATGTATTGCATTTTAGAGATATTTAAACCAGGCAATTTATATTTCAATGCCGTCACTTGAATGAAGTTCATTTTTTTCAATGAAGGTTTAAGTTTTCAAATACTAATCAATGTAGTATTGTGATAAGTTTTAAAATATTACCGAGGAATGTATTGCATTTTCGACTTTTTTAAATAAAATTGCATTGAAGTTGGAAGGTGTTTCATAATCAATACTTTAAGCATGATTGATCTTTCTTGTTTTTATTATTTTGAGTTTTGATAATATCACCTCTTGAAACATCTTTTATTTAAATCTCCCGAAACGTCTCAGTCATTTTGGGGTTTCCAGGTGAAGGACCACAAAGGCCGAATGGATAGTGGGCCCTAACAATCATTTTATCAAACGTTTGCTGTGATCTTGGCTCCCAGAGCAGCATAAATTGCCATATTTAAATTTTTAAAATGCTGTAATGAAATTGTAATTGAAAAAGACTCTCTAGAATGTTGAGACGGTAGTTGTTGACGAATGTTGACTATTAGGTTGGCATTAACTTGGCCTCCGAAATTTCGCACAGAGCTCCCCTTCAATTACCTTAAATTTTATACTGACATGGACTGATTATGTTACTACTTACTATAATACTGACCAAATGAATATATTATTATTCATGGGGTATGAAAAAGTCACCATTGATTGGGTATAATGTAGTCATCATTGAAGGAAGCAACCGCTAAATAACCATGGAAAACAGAAAAACATTTATGGTCGCTCGGGCCCTATAAGTTTAATGGAACCGATGTTAGAAAAGTCACTGCCCTCTATTATTAGATACTAGCCGCCTTCGGCGACCTGCCTGTTCGCTACACTTGGAAATTCTGACCGTGGCAAATTCTGACCGTGGCAAACTCGCTGGCGCGACCTACCAGAAAGATGTAAGGTAACTGTTTAGACGGCCAGGAAGTGCTACTCAATTTAGACCGGAACCCAGTGGGGGAGGCATCCACAGGGACCGTACCCTCCTTCCCCTACCACCAACCTCTCGAAAGGATTTACGGACCTACATGTTTAACGTGATCGTACTCCGCGTAAACACGGCGGCAGTTTAGGCATTGGCGGAAATCGAACCCGGGCCTACCGAGTGTAATTCCCGTGCGCTAATTTAAATTTTAAAATGACTATATGCTTAGCTCTTAATTCCATCATCCTCATTCCATCATTTAAAATTATTATTTATCCATATTATTATTATTATTATTTATCCATATTATTATTATTTATCATTATTATTTATCCATAAAATTAAAATATCCATCGTTCCATCATTTAAAATATCCATAAATTAAAATATCCATTTAAAAAATCCATATCGTTCCATCAATCATCCATATCGTTCCATCAATCATCCATATCGTTCCACCAATCCATAAATATAATAATTTCAAATACATCACCACTATACAATACATATGCTAAGCTCTTAATTAATTTAAAACTGGAAGCTCGGTCTCTATGGAAACGGGGAAAAAAACTTCTGCGGGGAAAGAACTCTCCTTTAGCGGATTGCCGTATTAGATAAGCAATAAGTAAAAACATAAAAAGAAACATTGTGGATTTTTATTGGGGCCCCTTAATTTGATTGTATCCTAAGCACGTGCTTAGTATGCCTATTGGGTGATCCATCACTGCTTACACACACATATAAACATAGACATCACTTCATAAATATTATAGATTCGTGTTCAGGGATGCTTGAAACGTGCTCTCCTGTCGGTCACAATACTTTCCTTATACATTATGTATATAAGGAAAGTAAAAAGTAGCTGATACCGCCGCCGTTTGACAAACTTCTCTTTGCTCGAAATTCTCTGCTTCGTATCGTAAAAATTAAAGCAGTCAAAAATATAACATTTTGTACACTTGTAGAGAAAGGTTTGGGATACACGCTAAAATAAACCGTTTTTCGATATACCAGTCTAAGAAATATTTTGTGCCAATGTCAAAGACAAAATATTTAAGCTGCGAGCTCGCGTCCTTTATAGACTAACAGTAGCAAGACCACGAATTTTTGCAGGCAGGTACCTACATAGTTGGATTTTTGCAAGACGGAGCCCATTGTTTTAAATTTCCATGTGGTTTACGAGAATTTTTACTTTTTATGCACGAAAAATGTTATTTCTTATTCGCACGTCCATCGATTTTATTTGTCTGGTACCGCAAAAACTATAGCATACAGAAATATAAAAGTTTTTTTTTTTTTTTACAAATGGCCAGGCACTTTGACCTTCGTCATTCGCCTTTATTACAGCGGCCAGAGTGTGAACCATTTAGCCGTCCATTGACGTTGCCCCAGGCGCGCCAGAGGGGGGCGGATCACAATGCACCCACAGCACAAACATCCATGCTACGTGGGGCTCGAACCCACAACGTGGCGGTCGAGCGATTTCTACGAAAACGCTTGCCTTCACCACTCGACAACCACGTCGGCAGAAATATAAAAGTTGATACATTCGTAAAGAATTAATAGGATAGCACAATAAAATAAACCATTTACCGATTTACACTTTAGTTTGACTTGAAATAGCTCTCTAAGCGAGCTCTGCGAGTAGAAAAGAAGCCTCCGGACAGGCCAAGTGAATTACGGGGGCTGGTGAAGATTAGCAAGCTAGGGGGCGGAGCTCCCTAGTGTCATAAATAAAGATAGACTCTAAGAACGATACGGGAGATTACGAAAAGCTATGATCTAATTTAATCAACTATGATCTAACTGTGATCTAATTATGATCTAATTTCACCAACTATGATCTAATTATGATCTAACTATGATCTAATTTCATCACCTATGATCTAATTATGATCTAACCATGATCTAATTATGGTCTAATTTCATCAACTAACTAACTAAATAAATAAAGCCGTTAGAATAAACTTTAAAAAAAAAATGCATAAAGTTTTTTTCAGAATTATAATAAGTATAGAAATTTAAGAACACAACCAGTTTTGGAAAGAAATGTGAGCTCAATCATGGCCACTTTTATCTAATCTATCACCTTATCTAGGTGGCTATGGTTCAACTAAATTTAAATAACATTCGAGAAAACTACTTCAAAAATACCAATGAATAAATGATTGCGGAATGAAGAGAACCGTAACAAAGTAACTGAAGTGTGGCTCAACTCGACTTTCTCATACCAGAATTCACTTTATTTCTCATATTTAACTGTGGGGGGGGGGGGGGGTAAATTGAAAAATCAGTATCTTGAGTCCAAATGTTTACAACTATAGCGTGTACTCTTCACTTTATAAGGCTTGAAAAAAATCTCTAGATTGATATCATACTTTACAGTGTAGCCCCTAACGGAAGGCGGGGGGGGGGGGGGGGGGGGGGGGAACGCTAATAGCGTTACAAATAAAAATATTGTAACGTGGATATGTTTCACAACAATGATTGAAACTATTAAGTCCCGTAGTCATTGAGCCATAAATAAACTCTTTTATGCATGATTATGTCAAATTTTGTCCTATGCTGAAAAAGTATAAAATTTCTATTAAATTTCGGAGTTTTCACTCGAATTTAAAAGAATTCTATCTAGCTCTTCATTTGTTTATAGCAAAGCCAGATATAAAGTTTCATAAAAATCTATGACGCCCAAAATAGTCGAAATGATCACTCCAAAAATAGTCGAAAAGTGTTCAGGAGCTCTTAAAGCATATATTGGCCTCGAAATCGTAAATTTTCGGGAAAACAATACTTTCTCAATACTACGTATCAGAAAGTAAAAATTAAGTAAAAGACCGATCGGAAGCTGCATGAGCTTATTTCATTAACTAAATTGTAAAACAAAACATTTAAATAAAACTACTGTCAAAAATGGCAGTGAGTAAAAGACAGCTGAGTAAGGAATATAATAAAAAATCTGATGTGGGCAACACATGACTTTCCTTATATAATGCAATGAATTTACTACTTTAAAAATTTACTACTTTAAAAAAATAAAAAAAATAGGTTTTTCTTATAGTAGATATTTATATTCTTTCCAAGATATTGAATTTTCGGCAATTTGTCGTCATTTTCATTGATTTAGCGTCATTTTTACCCATTTGGCGAGATTTTCGTTGATATGGCAACATTTCAAAAAGTTACCAAGTTGGCGACATTCCGCTAAATTCGTCGTCAAAATCTCGCCAAGCGTTATGGACGGAGAAATAAGTTATTGTTACAGCAGATAAATGATTATTGGCGTTCAAATGCAAAAGTATTACTCAAAGTATATTTTCTCATGAATGGCACGAGCTAGATCCACGAGAATGATGTCACCCAATTTATCGCATGATATTACATATGAAAAGTGAACATATTTCTCAATAGTTAATATTTTTTTTAATTTATGGGATTTTTTGATAAATTTATTTGAAATATGTGCGGTATCTCGAGAACGGTTCATGCTAGCATTCTAAAGTCTATTTCAATCGTTTTCTAAGGAAAAATTACATAAGACATGTCTATTTGTGTAACTTTATTAATGATTTTGATTTTTTGATGATTTTTTCAAAATTTCACTCGAAAGTATAGCAGGGTTCGGAACATTCGATTACGTTTAAAAATAATAGGCTTCCAGTATTCACGGATTGTAATTTTTGTACCAAATTGCATTCGAATTGCTCCATTCGTTCGTGAAATATCGTCTCCACAGAGTCACTGACACACACACACACAGACATCACCTCAAAGATGTTCGATTCGTGATCAGGATGCTTGAAACATGCTCTCCCGTCGAAAACTGGAATTCGAATTTTCGACGCCGTCACAATACTTTCCTTATACATTATGTATATAAGGAAAGTAAAAATGAAGGAAATAAACTGTTTGAGAAAGCTATATCCTATAAAAGTTACCATCATCAACTGAATGAAAACAACATTCAATTTAGTTACTTTAATAATACCAATGAATTAAAGACTGCAGAAATAAAAATAAAATAAAATTTGTAAGAAACACAGTTTCAAAAAACCACAGGAGCGACCATCAACTAAATAAAAATAAAGTTCAATCAAACTTCTTTTAAAATAACAGTGAATGAAAGACCGTGAAATTAAAATAATATATATTTATAATAAGAATCAAAATAGTTGCCGCCGAATATATTCGAGATGCAAAACTCAAAACTGGATTCTTATCTGTTAAAAGCACAGATAGTTCCCCTCCCTCACTCACCCAAAGTATTCCTTTGTTACCTCCTGCAAAGTAGACTCGTTTTTGAGATCAGGTCCTGTGCATGCCTATTCATATTCTCAGTATTAGTGCATTCGAAAGAGATTCTAGCTACTGTAGTTAAACTTAGAACGTACTGCATGGAAATAGTACTGTGTTGCCTGCTGCCTTAGCTTTTTCCACGTGGGCTTTGGAAGGAATTTCTTAAATTGCAATCGTAAGTTCCTTGTTTCTGATTTATATCCTGAATTGTCGTTTTTTTGTTGTAATTTTATTTCCATACTATAGAATATAAAAGAAAATTATTGAATGTAATTTATTTTGAATTGTTAAAAAATTTTAGATTTAAAATTTTAGTGCCATTCCCAGCTTATGTTCAATGATTTCAATTTTTATTATCCACTTTCATATATATAATGCTAAGTTTAAAATATAATACATTTATCCTAGGCCCTGCTGATATTTCTGTTTGATTAGGATAACCCACTCTCAAAATTTCTTGAACCATCAAACCTCTATTTATCTCTTCCTCTATTTATTCTTTTTTAATCAAATTGTTTCTCTCCAATAATTGTAATATATATAAAAAAAATGTATATTACTTTCCTTATATACATAATGTATAAAGAAAGTATTGTGACGGGGTCGAAAATTCGAATTCGAATTTTCGCCGGGAGAGCACGTTTCAAACATCCCTGATCACGAATCGAACATTTTTGAGATGATGTCTGTGTGTGTGTGTGAAAGTATTTGTGTGTGTGTGTGAAAGTATGAATGTGTGTGTCAGTGAGTCTGTAGAGACGATAACTGACAAACGAATGGACCGATTGGAACGAAATTTGGTATAAAAATCACAATCCGGAAACACTGGAAGCCTATTATTTTTATATGCAATCGAATGTTCAGAACCCCCCTACATTTTCGAGTGAAATTTTGAAAAAATCGTTAAAAAGCTAAAACCGCTAATACAGTTACGCAAATAGACATTTCTTATGTAATGTTTCATTAGAAAACGATTGACATAAATTTTAGAACGCTAACATGAACCGTTCTTGAGATATGGCACATTTTTCAAAAAAATTATCAAAAAGTCATATAAAAAAAATTTCCTTTTGAGGAATATGTTCACTTTTCATATGTAATACCATGCGATAAATTGGGTGACATCATTCTCGGGGATTTAGCTCGTTCCATTCATGAAAAAGGATACTTTGAGTAATACTTTTGTATTTGAACGCCAATAATCATTTATCTATTGTAAGAATAACTTATTTCTTCGTCCATAACGCTTGGCGATATTTTGGCGATAAATTTGGTGGAATGTCGCCAACTTGGCGACTTTTTTAAATGTTACTAAATTAACTAAAAACTCGCCAAATGGATAAAAAGGACGCTAAATCAATGATGATTCATTGATGATGACGACATGGAAAATGACTATTCATTGACGAAAACTCAATATCTTGGAAAGAATATAAATAACTGCTATAAAAATAATCTATTTTTTTACTGCAAAAGTTGTAAATTCATTGTATTATATAAGGAAAGTCATGTGCTGCCCACATCAGATTTTTCATTAGTTTTGATGCGTTCAACTTCTTGATACCTCAAGCGAACATATTGATTGTTTCTAACGTCCACCTTCCTATATTCCCGTCTTCTCATAAATGGTGTATTCTGAAAAAAAAGTGGCCATTATACTTAAGCTTTAACGTTTCTTTTATAATATAATTTTGTACCTTGTAACCATGTTTAAAACTAACAATTTTAAAAACCTATTACTCTTTTTAAAAAATGATGAAATTATCATATTTAACAAAAATTTTGTTGAGTAGCACAATGGCCTTAAGAAAATTAAGGTCAAAGTTACTTGTTGCGTACTCGTATTGATGTAAAACACTAATTTTGATTACCGCTGCTCAGATGGTGCTAAGAAATATTTTTTTGTTGTTGTGGTTGTTAAACGGGCGTATTATTAAACCGTTCTTTGGTTTTCGAAAATTTCCTGCGAGTTTCAATGTGATTATATGTAATCAATGGTTTGCATCTTAAAATCCCTGGCAACTCTGGTATTTAAGATGCAAATCCTCTGTAAAAGCTACACCGGAACTCGCATCGAATTTCCAATAACCAAAAAACGTTTTAACAACACGCCCGTTTAACAATACGTCGCCTAAGCCACGACCGCACATATTACATGCCGGGCAACGCCGGATACATTTTCTGGTATAAATATAAAATGTAGAAACATGTCAACTTGTAACATTTGATAGTGTAATTAAGTTATTCATTAAATTATCTTGTACAAAAGCCTTTATTAATCATTAAATGAATAATTTCATTTCAATTACCAAATTCCTGCTTATTAACTATCCCTTTCGGTTTAGAACTGTACTTTTCTTTTCTTATAAAGCAAGTTTCTAGTCTGGATTAATGTAATAAAATTCGTAATTAATATTTGATTGGATTGCTTCTTAGCGGCAAAGGATAGGTAATTAAAAATTAACTAGAGCGTGGCTCAACTCGACTTTCTCATACTGGAATCTTTTTTTTATTTTATTTATTTATTTATTTTTTTCATTTATTTTAGAAGAAAAAAATTGTAAAAGTCGGGTCCAAAATGTACCCTGCCGGGGATGGCTCCCCCCCCCCCCTCCCCGAGAAAAAAAGGGGATAATGATGAACAAAAACAATTGTACCGCTGCAATTTTTCACAAGTGATTGAAACTATGAAATCTCTTTATCATTGAGCCATAAATAAACCTTTTTAAGCATGATTATTTCAAATTTTGTCAGCCATTATCAAAAATATAAAATTTCGAATAAACATCGGAGTTTTCTCTTGAATTTAAAAAAAAAATCTATCTTGATCTAGATTTTTCGATAACAAATTTGGATATATTAACATTATTTCACTCTAAATTGTTATTATTTTGCTACTATTATATTTTGCTGATGAATTGTATTCCTATATATTTTGCTACTAAATTGCTACTATTTTTTCCCCCCATAATGCAAATAATCATTTGTCATCCTATTCGTCAGGCAGGTGACAATTGACAAAGCAGGACAATAAGATAGTCCAAATGTCCTGTTCACCTCGATAGTGCAAAAGATAGTACAAATGTCCTTGTTTAAAGTACCTTGCTGTTCACCTGCTTTGAATTATCGGACTGAACAGATAGGTTTGTTTTCAAACATGAAAGCGAGTTCCTCTTGGAAAGGAGATGACTCACATTTTCTTATTAGTTCCGCTACTTTCATGTCAGATTGCATTAAAAGTTGCAAACTTAGATAGAAATCTAATCTGTTAATGCATTTTTGTTTCAATTAATAATATTCACATTAAGGATTTTAAAAATCATTTAACTTAAATCAATGACGCCCTGGCCATGTCCTAAAAATGTTTTTCTATTACCGCATTATAAATTGGAATATTATATGAGGCTACCAATTAAAAAATCTGATTAGGGCAACATATGATTTTCCTTATATAATGTAATGAATTCACTACTTTTACAGTAAAAAAAATAGGTTTCTCTTATAGTAGATGCTTATATTCTTTCCAAGATATTGAATTTTCGACAATGAGTCGTCATTTCATTGATTTAACGTCATTCTTATCCATTTGGCGAGATTTTCGTTACTTTGGCAACATTTCAAAAAGTCGCCAAGTTGGCGACATTCCGACAAAATCTCGCCAAGCGTTATGGACGAAGAAATAAGTTATTCTTACAGCAGATAAATGACTATTGGCGATCAAATACCAAAGTATTACTCAAAGTATCTTTTTTCATGAATGAAACGAGCTAGATCCACGAGAATGATGTCACCCAATTTATCGCATGGTATTACATATGAAAAGTGAACATGTTTCTCAATAGGAATTTTTTTTTTATTTTATATGACTTTTTGATAATTTTTTTGAAAAAATGTGCAATATCTCGAGAACATAGGCGCCGAGTTTTCAAAATCTCAGGGGGGGCACAATCCGATAAAGTTATATAAAAGGTTCACAAAGTCGATAAAGATATAACAACTTACAAGGCCGCCTTGAAGAAAGCAAGCATATATCAGTTAGGTGACTACAATTGGTTCGAAGTCATTTTAAGCCCCTACTTCAGGCTAAAAAAACAGTATGATTTCAAGAACAGCCACTATTGTCCAACGAATAGCAGTAGTGGTTGTTAAGAGCGCATATTGTTATTTTGGCCTGAAAAAGGGGGATTATAATGCCATCGAAGCAACTGTAGTCACCTAACTGACATATATATGCTTTCTTCAAGGAAGTTTTGTAAGTTATTGTCTTACAAGCAGCAGTTTTGGAGTGAGATAACTGAGTGGTTAAGTCATGGGGATTGTAGTCGGAGGATCCGAGTTCGATTTCGGGCTTTTCCTAAAGTGTCCCCGTGTATGAGGACGTTACATTTGTGGGTTTGAAAGTCCTTCCGAGCGGTTGGTAGCAAAGGAAGGAGTGTCGGCCCCTGTGGTTGTCTCCCCCCACTGGGTTCCAGTCTAAATTAGATGGCATTATCCCGGTACTCTAAACAGATAT